>SJOL01003487.1:0-13093 GCA_004794785.1 Opisthorchis felineus | reverse complement strand
CTGAGGTTTGAGGGTTAATCTAACGACAACGGTGTTGAGATGTCATGCGCTTCCACACATCTCTGGGTTTTTGTCATAGAAGCTGGTATAAGTCAGCATGAGCAAACTCACTTTCCTTTTCTTGGTTCACGGACGGGAGGATCACTATGGTTCAGACCGAAAATCATCATTCTACATGAGTCCATTCGCACACCTTTATTACAATTTTGGGCAAATACTCAACATAAGGCGGGCAGTTTAAGTTTGAGACTTAATTCTGAAGCTTTCTAGTTATGGCATGAATGTCGTGGTTATACCTATTTAAGGAATGCTATATTCTCTGTTCGCGGAATGAATTCTTTTGTACGGCCAATGCATGCACAAAACATTGTTTGCATTTATACCTGGGACTGTCTTTAGCAACACGTATGCTGGTATGTCCTTGTTGCGAACGACTGGTAATCCCACCAGCATATAGTGCTTTCTGGGTTCATCAAAACATATTGTAAGCCTCTAAAAAATCAGACGAAATGTACGCAGGAGACGTAACTATGAGGGAGGTATTGTTAAGAGAATGACCATGTTATAATGCATGTATAAACCAACGGTAAAATATGTGTGTCTGACCAGTCTCGACTTTGAGGACTCATTTTTACATCTGTATATGTACAAAAATTTTGTAAGTCCACAGTTGTTCTCAGGTACAGCTGAAATCAGCTAAACGCGTAAACTTCAGGGCGAGCAAGACTCAGTGGCAATGACCTGGTCATCGCTTTTGCCCATAACCACTTTGGCCCTCGAGGTCATGTCGAGTCTTTGTGAGAAATGCTGATTTCCATAATCAGTCGATTGTCTAGCACAACTCTTTTTAGTAGAGCTAGTGACAGCCAAATGAGTTAGATTAGCTCGATCAGTAGGTGTGACTTACAAAGCTGTTAGAACATAACAAATAGGAGGCAGCATTACACAAATTTTCATCGTTCCCTCATCAAGATCCGGAGACGCTTCAGTTAGAAAGACCCATTGTGGAGCTTTTACTTCATGTCCTCCCTTGGAATTTTTCAGGTCATCGCATGCACCAGTTCAATAAATTTTCGCCATTAATTCTAACCGGTTGGCTCATGCTCATGTTGTCTCACTGAAAGGAATAGTGGTAAAATACACTACTCATGAGGTTGACAAAAACACTCGGACAGCTGGCTACCGTTCTCATTCTTCCCGCCCCGTCATGGGCCATCATAAGGACCACACCAGTGGTGGAACGCCGCTTCTGCTTTAGTTACTCAGGCTCATTTAAACTGGCATTAGGTTAATCTGAGAGTAACACTTTTTTAAATAGGGGAGTCAAGGGCTACAAATATACCACACAATCTAAATTTCTGCCTCTCCCAAGTGTCACCGGCAAATGTTTTCCTACTGAGAGGGTCTGTTTGCACCATAACAACAAACAAAAGCGGTGATGACTTTAAAGTCTAGGATTTCGCCGATGAATGGGATAAGAATGATTGCGACCAATAGATCGCAGTTTCATAAAAAAGCATTGGCAAAACAATTTGAGTCGGTTTATCCGGTATTGGGACACGGTTTACAAGCGGAGATGATGTGTGGAAAGTTTTGACCGTCTTGAAGACAATGAGGCAATGTTTGTTTATTACAACTACCTTTGGTTTGCCGGCCACAGCTGGCACATACCTTTTGAAAGCGTTTTGAATATAGAAAATTTCACTGATTCGGTGCGCATGATTTACAAAGCTTAATACTATGCACATTCAGAAGGTCTTTCAGCACTCTCTTTGCACAGAAGAAAACGACAATAGGAACCAGCGCTTACTTTCTTTCAAACATGTCTAGGGTACCCGGTTTAGTATATGAAGTTTTGTTAATACATTGCTGTAAACAGACTGTTTCCACCATTCCCCCCTCGATCTACCCCCAAAAATCTCCAGGTACTTAAGTGGGGCGGTTGGTCAACACACCTATTTGCCAACGTCTCACTCAGATGCTCTTCTGCAACTCCGAAGTGATGTGAAGAAGCAAAGTTTGGTTAAACCAAACGGAACGTGTTATACTGGTCCAGCCTGGTGTCATAGCAGGCACTAGGATGATAGTCCACATGGAATAACAGCTACACAGTGCAAAACGGCTACGTTATATGAAAGAAAAGAAACAAAGGATCCAATAATTGGGTGACAAAATGCCTATTTCAACAAGCGGCCTAGCCTTATGTTTAACGAGGATAACATGTGGTATGCAGGGTGTTGATCGACTGGGCATATCTAGCTGTATCAAGCTTACGAGGACCAAAAGCCTTACAAGCAGCACGCGCCTACGATATCATACACAGGAACCTCAAACAATAGATAATTCAGAGCCTGGAGATGGCAGAGAACGCTGGCGAAAGCTCAGACAATACAGTCCGCTTTTGCTACAGGCAACGGCCACTGCTGAATCAATGAAATGCGCCATAAGCAAACAGTGTCAGAGGAACCATTTGCAAAAAAGATGAAGCGCGATTAATTTGCAGAATCATCGTTTAGAGCGGAGTGAACGCTGAAGTAAACTTTAATTGCTCAAATTCCGCACGACCCCCGGAAGAGTTCAAAGAGCACAAATGCAGAATCGGTACTAGCGCACCATTTCCAACAACTGTCGAGGGCCAGATAACGTACAGCTAACGCGATGAGGTACTCAGTTCCGACGATCTCCGCATTACACTTTTAATGAGTGATGAAGCCCAGATGAACCGTTTGACATCCCCATTTTGGGAAACTTGGCATGAAATGCACTATTGTAACGATGGGTAGTACTGATGAACCATGCGATTAGTCTATGGCTAGTGGCCAAACTCCGCCCTGCATCTGATGGAAGGTGAAGTTTGTTGCGGAAATTATCCAACCGCTTTGTAGTGTTCGTCCATTATTGTGTAATAGTCAATGAATGTCCAGGAATGTCCAAGAGGACGCGTGAGAATGTTCAGTTTTTAAAGACTATGTGCATATGGGATGTTTACTTTTCTGTCTGGTGACTTGTAAGTGTCTTGTTCGTGTTTGTTAATGAATGACTTTGCAATGAAGGGCTTTCCTTTCCATTTGGTGCCATAACCAGGATACGAAAGAAGATCCCGTGGCTACAACCTTTTGAGAATGGGGATGTGTGGGCCTTCCTAGAGAATTTCGAGGATGTTGTAAAGGCGGCTAGACTGGAGACCGACCGGGGTAAGTTGGCGGCACTGAAGACCCTCCTCAGAGGCTAGGTGAAGTCGGCCCTTGGTGCTGTCAGAAGGATCTCTCGAAAGATAGACTTAACCGCCACGAGGGAGTCTCTTGCAACGGAGTTCGGCACACCGGTCGACCGCTAGGAGGCTATTAGGCTATTCAAGCCAACCAAAATGAGACCGAGATTCAACCCAACAATGTTCTTCGTCACTCTGCAGCAGTTGTTGGATCGTGGCTCGCTCAAGCACTGCCTTGAGCAAACTTCGTGTCCGAAAGCTTCCGTCTTGTAATGTGCCGTCGGTGCAGTCTGTGGCCAAGGAGTACTCCAAACCGTCCACAGGTGACGAAGAATCGGTCAACTTCTGCTCGTGGGTTGAACACAAACTTCCCCTGTCGTCCGAACGTTTTCAACCTTATGGCCCCCATCAGCCGCCGGTCCATCTACGGTAGAAGGTACATAAACAGGTTCATGAGATAGTTGAAACCAAATTGCACGAAATTGGCGAAATCTGCAAACAAATTTGGTTTTGCGAGAGACTCACCTGGAACCCAGCTTAATCTCTCGTTTGTGATGTTTCCAGGCAACTGAATGTGCTGCACCAGGCCGCCTCATGTTTCAGTTGCTACGATATTCGAGATATCGCGATACATGTATATTCGTAATGTACTACTCATAAGGTTGCTGAAAATTCTTCGACAGCCCACGACCGGTTTCGCCTTTCTTCTGCATAAAATCCTGGAACGCCACTGATTCGGATGTTGTGCTGCTCATGAAACCTCGCGTCTTGAGACGGAAGCCGGTCGTCAGATGCCACGAGATGGCACACACAGGTGCACCAAGACATACGACTTACTTAAGCAGAGGGCCTACAGGCCCGGGATGAGAACTGAGGTGATGGATTATGTGGTGGCCTGTAAGTGGTGCCAGCTGATGCAAGGGGATACGACAGGGGCAACTCATCCCATGGAACCCATCCTTGTATCAGAGATCGGCGAGTTACGGTCAGTTGACGTCACGGGCCCCTTTCCGGCGAAAATCAATAGTAAAGACAGGACACATGTCGCGGTGGGTCAAGGCGTCAGCCCCAACAAATCAACGGACGACGACGATCAGTGGAGTGGCAATGCATCACATCGTGGCCAACCACGGGGTCCCAAAAATGATCTTAACGGATAGGGGGCCTTGCTTTGAGAGAGAGAGAGTTTGGGAGTTGCTTGCAAAAGCTGAGCATAAAGCCGCTAAGTTCGGCCTCCTACCACCCGCAAACAAACGGCCTGACAGAAATAGCAGAAATCGAACGATTAAGGAGTGGCTGGCAGCCAGATGAAATAACTGGGAAGTGAACTCGCCGATGGTGTTGTTAGCAAATTTCACGTCAATCCAGTCAACTACAGGAAAGTTTCCATTCATGTTGGTGTACGGTCGACATCCACGCCTTCCAGCTGATTAGGAAATTGGGTTGTGGCCAACAAGACGCTTGTCTCCGGAGCAGCTAGGAGTGGAAAGGAGGAAAGCTGGAGAAATCTTGATCGTCGTTCAGGAAAGGACTAGACAGAAGACGGCAGGTAGGAAGATATTATCATTCTCCATAGGCGCGAAGGTCAAATGGAAGGATCATCAGAATCCTGAAAGGAGTGGACTGGGGTTGCGGAAGTTGGGCAGTCGGTGGCAAGGCCCGTTTGTCGTTACCGACCATCGAGGGAACGTTTATACAATTTATGACGGTCGAGGATCAAAAGGAGTTAACGGTGCCCAGCTTCGGAAGTGACTTGATACACCCGAAGAGGTGCCAAATAGATCAGCTGCTGAGGCCTACCCAGAGGAAGTAAATCGAACATCGGTGGCATGCACGTGAACTTTGAAGGGGAAAAGTGTGTAACGATACATACTACTGATGGATCATGCGAGTAGTCTATGGTTAGTGGCTAAGCTCCGCCCTGCATCTGATGGCGGGTGAAGTGTGTTGCGGAAATTATCCAGCCGCTTTGCAGTGTTCGTCCACCGTTGTGTAATAGCCAATGGATATTCATGAAAGTTCAAGAAGACGCTTAAGAAAGTTCAGCTTCCAAGGCTTATATGCATAAGAGATGTTTACTTTCCTGTCTAATGACTCGCAACTACTCAGTTCGTGTTTGTTAACAAATGACTTCACAATGGGGAACACTTCTTTTTCCACTCGTAAAATGCAGTCCTGAGAACACAGTCTTCAAAAAGTTTGCCGGAAACCCTTGTGACATCACGCTGGTATATTCAGCATTTATGGTGCCCTTCTGTGCTACTTCTTACAGGGTGAGACAGATTTCTGAGAATCAAACTGCGTCTCATCCTAGCCGAGTGTGCGTTGGGCATATTTTATCTTGAAACGGGTCCATGAATAGCGGCGCCCTCTCGAGGGACCAATACGCGTGGTTTACCCAAATCTGAAGGCCGCTTTCGACTTCGTCGACATTCATTAACCATGAGGGTTCCAGGTAATCAGGTGCGTCCCCTCAAGATTTTTATTTCTACTACTGTGTACCAAATTTAGTGAGCACATACGAAGACTCAGCAAGCTGTCGCTTAATTCAAGCTCGTCAGCGGTCTAAAGCAACAGTCTCCTCTAGCCATTCATGTTCAGCTTTGTTGCTGATATGCTGCTTGAAATTTCTGAACCCGCCTGCGGAATATATGCGATCAAAGTGCTCTTGAAGCGTTTGCTCGCAGACATTGAGTACGCAGGTGATATTGTCCTCCATTGTCAAGATATTTTAAATGTGCAAATTATCTTAATTAAACTAAACAATTCTGCTCTATGGATTGGTATTTACTTTACGTCTGCTGCACTACTGGGCGGGATTGAACCTAATCGACGTGGTGCACAAGTCTGCCTGGATCGCTTTACGAGTTTCAGTGTAATAGCTTGAGACTAGGTTACTTCTTGACTCAGGAAAACCGAGACAGCCTTTGCTATTATTCGACACCGCTGGCTTCAGAGCGGCGTTAGCTCTTCTGTTAAGCGCAGAGTGAACACTGCATCGGTGCGCTCTGTACTACTTTATGGATCAGAGATGTGGATTTTGCGAGCAGAGGATATACTAAAACAATATGTCTGTCCATCAGTGTTTCTAAGGCAATTGATGACGCTGACATCAAATTAGCAATGCTGATGTACGCTAGACTGCTTTAGGGAGAAGGAGCTCTCCCGCGATCGACGAACTACCCATACTTTACAGGCCACTCTGGTTAGGATATGTACTTCGCATGCCGGATGACCGTCTGTCTCGCATAGCTATTTCTTCCCAGCCGTGTGCTGAAGAAAACCAACAATGGGGACAATGTACGACTTGGCAACGGAATATGGAAAGACTGACCAGTAAACTCCATCGGTTCCCTCCCATAGGGATTTCTGGACTCAACCAACCAATCACTAGTGACACCTACAGATATCATTCGGTCACTCTGTCATTGGTGTTATTGTATCAAGACTGCCGTCTTCTGTGCGTAGCTGTCTAGTCTTTCTCTCATTAAAACGACCAAACCTAGTCACTGCTTGAAACCCGGTTACCCCATCGCTCCAAGTGCTTGATTATACCTCCTCCACTCTTCTGTTTTTCCGTGACCGAAATCATTTAAGCTGGAACCGACGTACCCATGGGCCCAACCCAGCTAACATTCAGAAGGCCTCATCATTATAACATATCATCGCTCGGATGGTCACTCATTTATCAGGACAAACGTTAAATTCGAGGTGTTTCAGCGCGGTGATTTGTTGCGAAGAGTTTGAAAGCTGACATCGTTTGACGGTCTGCTAACCTCAGCAGGCCAATAAACTATACTGGATGACGCCATTTCATCATCCGTAAAACTTATCTTACCAGGATGGTCAATGTATGACAGCTTGACATACGGTTTTCTGACTTTCCAGTTTAGTGGTTTGAAAAAAGTTTGGCACCTTATACAACATAAAGGCCGTTCTACAAAGCCAGCCTTACGTTTACTACCGCCATCTTTCGTCTGGTTTTCAAGCGGACGGTTTTGGCTGAGAAACTTAATCGCTTTCTTTCCTGGGTTTGGGTGCATTGCAAGGTTGCGTCCTGTCTACAACACGCAAAATCCACACTCGAATATACTTTGGTGCCATATCAGCCGGGTTGATTCATTCGCTGTATACAACAGAGCATGTAAGAAAAACATGCGGTTCCTGGCACCTATCGTTCGACATTGTTTCTCAACCATTCTCTCACACCCACTACCAACGCGTCACAGACCGTCACGCCTTCGGCGCTGAAAGATGGGCGCAAGTATCGTCATGGTTGCTTGCCATCGGGTATGTCGCTTGCCATCACAGGAGCAGTAGAATTCTCCCTGCAAAACTGCTTGTTGCAGTGAACGCCCAGTAGTCTCAAGAGTTCCGCTACCCTGCGTTCTTGCAATGACTTCCGTTTACCAGCATGGTGGTAGACTTGATCAAGCCGGTCATTTGGTTTTGGTTTTGGTCTCGCCAGTGGCGACGTCATTTCTCTCCTCGATGAGCTGTGCCCTGGCAGCCACCGTCGATTTATAAAAACTGGCCTACCACAACATTGAATTGAACAAGTTTACACGGAAGAACTTACCAACCATGCAATGTATCAAATCGGTGGGTACAGCGCAACCACACTGACTGTTTGATGGGACAGTTCACTAAATGGACAACTCGATGACCACGAACAAAGAACTGAAATTACTATGTGATGAAGCAAACTTAATTGCTTATCAGCCCATCCTCTGCACCTACGGAGGTCCTGCAGCTTCGTTTCCTGATTAATACGTCGCTATAGATGACAAACTCCGTCGCCTGGAAAAAACTTTGTGAACAAGCAGATCATAGCCTTTCGGGTCCATACAACATTGTTCCTGGGTGGCATACACTTCTTACTTCCACACCAGTCACTGACTGTGCCACCAAAATTTTTGAATGGCGTGCATCAAGCTAGCGGAATGATGGAAGAGCCCTGCGAGTTAACCACTTGTTAACCAAAAAGTTATCCATGTCATTGTCAGAGCGAAGGGCCACCCATTGTTCAGCAGTTGCACATGTGGGCTAAATATACATCCATTGGGCCAACAAGCATCACACAGTTCTAAGGTTCATGTGCCTTAGTAAGCTTAGGTGGTCACAAAACTTGAACGATCGAATCCTATTCAACTTCAGCATTCTGCGCTGCATTTTCAAGCAGTCATTAAATGACAATTATTCTGGCTGTGGGTTCGTTCACCGATCTTGGCCACTGGTGCGCAAACGTTCTCCTACCATTTGAGGAGATATCGGCATTGCGCTGTTAGATGGGCATTGTGTCTCTTGTTTGCTGGTGTACATATTTGGGATCGGAAAAGCTCATTTCTACAAAAGGATTGGCTAACGTCGATTCGAGCTGCTTACTGATCTCTCATATGTTTCTGTTGAGTTTTGACCTGATTTGATCTTAGATGGTTGGACGCCATGGCTTTCAGTAGGCTCTGTTCTGTTTTCATCAGTGCATTCGATATCTATGGTGCATGGAAATATCAACATGCTTTAGTTTTGAAAGCAGATTTGAACCGCCCTCTAGTTCTTTCATTAGGTTCTCGTTTAACTTGTTATACAGTTCCGTTTATAAAGTCTCTGGGATCCTTCTTGCCGCATTCACTGAAAAAGTTGAGCGGTGTCGCAGTGTTTGTTGATTTTTTTCAGTCAATTTCTTGGCCTCCAAAAGCTCACGGTTTCTTTTCGTTCTTGCCTCAACTATAGTCTACACGTTGTATCAATCAAACTAATGTCCGTCCCGGTCTTTATGCACCAAAACGGCGAAAACTAATCTTGTCTTTTACCTAATAATCGGTTTTTGTTAATAGGTGGATAGCCTGCTCCAGGTTGGACTGTGTACACTGCTGGATGTTGATCAGGTGGCTATTGATCTGTTAGGCAGGCTTGGCAACTGACTTGCAAGCCTTTCGTTACCATGACGAGACATCAGTACGCAGCTGGGTGGGTGCATCCTCTCTGCCACTTACAGGCTAGCTGTTGCCTCTTTACCTGGTTGGCTAGTTGGGTGACAGCGAGTTCCGTGAATTTATTGGTCCGTTCGTGATCTTTGTTGCGTTATGCCCTGCGCGCCTTTGACATGATTGGTTATCCCAACGCCTCCTAGTTTCTTCCAACGCTTTTGTTGACCCCCTTCTCGGTTTGCATTGCGTTGCGGTCTGATCTTCTCGATTGACTGGTTGGGGGGCACTGCCCTGTATTGTAACAACAGATCTCCCTGCGTCCGCTGGCTAATCTGGTACTTTGGTTTATTGTCTGGGTCCCCCTCCACTCAAATTGTGCTGTTGCATTAGTGGTGTTTGGCTTCTTGAGTGATCCAAGAATGAAATCCCTTGGGTATTCATTTCTGGGTATTTTCTTTATTCTTGGATTATACTGAGCTGCAGTGTGTCCTGATCCGCATGAAAAGCTTTCAAATGCAGCTTCGTTTGTGACAGTGTGAATGGTTGCTATGGTAGCTCAGAATTTGGTCCGTAGGCGTTACCTTTCCGTAGACCTCCATGTGTAGCTGGACTTTTGGCAATATAGTGATGAAGACGTCCAGAAATACCAGTTTTCCGTTGTTGTCTTCTTCTATTGTGAATTTAGTGTCGTTGAAAACCTTGTTCAGTAGTTGGCTCACTCACTTCAGTCCGCCCTTCCTGGTTATCACAAAAGTGTCGTCAGCTTACCGAATCCATAATCCGGGACTTACACAGCGCGAGAAAAATTTCCCCCAGCATTTGCATTGTGATTTCTGCAATAATTCCTGAAATCTACGACCCCATTGCTGTCCCTCGTGGTTGTTCAAATATTCTCTGTTGAAGGTTGTGATCAAGCATACTTTGAATAATTGGCAGAGGTCCTCTTTCTTCAGCGATCCAGTTGGTTATTCAATAATTTGGCTACAGTTGTTTTGGCATGATTGAGGTATACAGACGTGAATAGTGAGCTTACATCAAAAGAGACCGTTATTTCATCCTGATCGGTTTTTATATTCTTCAGTCTCAAAAAATCGTCGTGCATTTTTTATTGATACTATTCGTCAGAGAGGTGTTGTTTCTTTGAATACACCTTTTGGAGTCGTAGAAGCGGGGAGCGGCCGAATCACGAACTCTCATCTTTCAATATTCCTATTTTGTAATTCTGTGGGAATCTTAGAACTTCTTTAAGTTCTTTTGTTTTGTTTTCCTATTGCCTGCTTTAGTTTCTTTCTAAGCGGCAATACATAACTGTGTCGTTGAGCAAACCCTTGATTATTTTGGTGCAGTCTGGTTCGCCCGGTTTGTCGTCGCTTGCCTGCTGATAGAATCGCTGTCTTCAATTTTCTTCAACTTGTTTGTTACTTTCATAGAGGAAGATTGTTGCTGATACTAAAAGATATTTTGCTCCCAATTGTTTCTGCGCTGCGACGTGGCTGGACACCACAGCAAGAGTGACGTCGATTCCATGCATTTTACTCTCACCGCGAGAGTTTGTCCATTACTACGGATGGTTTTTTGTGCTTTGAGGATAGAGTTATCATTCCACCGACTCAACGAGTGGCTGTTCTTGCAGATTTGCAGTCTGGTCATCTGGGGGTCGATAAAATGAAATCTCTTGCACGCTTGTCATGCTGGTGGCCGTAACTAGATGCTGACATCAAGCATACTGCTAAAAATTGTGTTAAATGAACACACAAGATTCACAGCAAATCTTCACAGTGGTATCCGTGGGCAGTTACTTGTGAAACATTTCAACGAGTTTATGCCGACTACTGCGGTCCTTTTCTCGGTAAATACTAAGATTTAATTGTTATTGACGCATATTCACATTGGCCTGAAGCTTTCCTAACTACTTCTCCGAGTGCTGAATCCACACAACAAGCATTGAGGAAAGTGTTCAGCCATGAAGGTGCACCAACTACTTTGGTCACTGAAAATGGCACACACTTTACTGCAAAATCCCTCGAGGAATGGTTAAAAGGCCTTGGATGTCGACATCTGTTTACTGCTCCATGACATCCCCAATCGAATGGGCTTGCTGAGAATTTTGTGCAAACACTGAAATCTGCCATTACTTCACTCTCCCCTACTTCTGTTGTGGAATTAGACCGCGGAATTGATAATTTTCTGATGCAATGCAGGAATGCTGTTCATTAAGTTACTGGGAAGAGTCCCGCAATTCTTTTTAAATCTCGCTCGCTGCGTACAAGTCTAGACTGTGCCAAAACGGCTGATGTTAGGTTTTTCAAAGGTAATGATTTACGACCTGCTACAGGAATAATATTTTCATCAAATGGCACACGTATGGTCACAATTCTCGATTTGGATGATCTCTCTTTTCACTGGAGACACATTGATCAGGTTCAGTTTAATACCAGACGTCAGTCTGTTAACGGCACTCCTGCTTTTTCAACTACTAACGAATCCTTTGTAGAAGATCTTATTGTATCCGAACAAAACGTTATCTCTGAAGAACATACTACCTGCGAAGAACCTGAAGTTTCCAATCCGAGAAGATCCGAAAGATTACTGTCAAGACCACCACTGAACTATAAACATCCACACGCCCATTCAAGGTGTGGCGGATGTGATGAACATGATTGATGCTCTATTCATTGCTCTATTCATCGTTCTCTTGTTTTAATATTCCAAGTCCTGTACACACGCATCAATTCGAATGCATACTTGCTACTTGTTACGCCGTGCTGGATTCTGAATTTCTAGTTCGTTTGGTTATACCGATGTACGTGCTGAACTCAATTCCTACAAAGCTA
Source organism: Opisthorchis felineus (assembly GCA_004794785.1). Taxonomy (NCBI): domain Eukaryota; kingdom Metazoa; phylum Platyhelminthes; class Trematoda; order Opisthorchiida; family Opisthorchiidae; genus Opisthorchis; species Opisthorchis felineus. The sequence goes on along the minus strand of SJOL01003487.1, from coordinate 1,118 downwards.
CTCACAAGTTTGTTGCAAACTCTTCGACAGCCCACAAACCGTTTTCTTTCTGAAAATATACTTCGTTATCTCCAGTATCGTGTCAACTAAAACACGGGGCAGCCTTTGTGCAGCACATTCAGTTGAAGAATATTATAAACGAGAGATTCAGTTGAGTCTCCCGGGAAAACCAAACTGATATGCAAATGAGTATATTTGTCGAAATCGGTTCAGTTTAGGCTCAAGTAGTACATAAGTTTGACGGAAACTCGGGTACTGTGCCTACCTGATGAGCCTCAAGAAAGGCGAATCCGGTCGTGGACTGTCGAAGAGTTTTCATTAGTATTTTTTTCTCTATGAAAATATACTGCGATATCTCGAATATCGTGCCAACTGAAGCACGAGGCGGTCTTTGTGCAGCATATTCAGCTGAAGAATATCATACACGAGATTCGTTTGAGTCTTCCTTGGAAACCGAATTAACATGCAAATAAGTGTATTTGTTTATTGCTTCTTTTTCTTTGCCGGAAAACACGCTGAGTGGCTTGTTGAGTGTGATAGCCGGAATGACGGTTTGATGAAGCTGTTGTCGAGCGTTTTGTCTAGTCTGCTACATTTCAACCCAGGCTGGCTAAATACTCTAAGCTTTTTGCGTCTTTGAGGTTGAAGTTAAGGCTTCTGTCAGCTTCGATGAGTTGCCCTTTGGACAAATTCCTTAGTCAGGTTCCGTTGTGATTACTCATGTATTCGTGTGTGCACTGCTTTCTGAATGCCTGTTTAGCTGTGTGTTGAGTGCATTTACCAGATTTACCGTATTTACCAGATGAATCGTGCCCCTGCTGTGATGATGACCTGGCCTTCAACGGTCCAGGTAAGCAAGAGGACAATTCTAAATCTCCTGGTAATATGAATTTGGGTAATTGAGATGACGGACGGAGTATTATTCGACCTATTCTTAAAAACGTGCCTGAACAAATACTGGTCGTGAAATTGGTTACAATCTGTAAGTTCATCCGGTTATTCTCAAATTCCTTTGGCAGATAGAAAGATAAAACGGCTCCCTCAAGGGCCAGGAACTCCAATAATCAAGCGCCTTCTCCGTCGAGTTTCGGCGTTTCCCAAATGGACCTCATATACAA
>SJOL01003476.1:191087-206202 GCA_004794785.1 Opisthorchis felineus | reverse complement strand
CACTAATAGTGGGCTTCTGCTCGGTGTGTACACAGTGCATTCAGATAACGATGCAAGAGTCTACCATTTCCAGTAAGAGGTCTCGTGTTTGCTCTGATCGTCAGTAGGCCAGAAGGCGTAGGTCCATGGCAAAAGAAGTTGCGTAACTTTGGAATGGTGAGGGCTTAGCCGCCGAGGAAGCGAGCAGGGAGGCTAGCCGTTTGACTTGTTGGTACGGGCAGGGCTCAGAAGTTAGTTTGGATAACTAAAAAATGCGGATTGGATGTTGGACATGACGGAATTCTTCAGGACAGCGACCTTAGCTACCGATTTTGCCAAGCCTCACAGCATTCTAAATTGTTCTCGTGTTTACAGCACTCAGGGAACACCCTGTATGGAGCTGAAGTGCCGGACTTGTTTCAGCGGCTGGTAGGCACAAACTTCAGTAAACCCTCAAGTTGCACCCGGATTATCCTCACCGATTCTCCGCTCGTTCTGTCGTACAACCGGTTTTTTCCAGGGTAATGGTGGCTGAACAGCACACAAGAGCAAACTTAGTTATCAGAATGAGGGGTGTGTGCCAATAACCCCCCATTCTACATTTGGCCACCTGATTATGTCATCTCTGACCTTGATCGCGCCAACAAAATTCATCGCTGATTTAACAGATGCTGTATCTCGACAGGTGGGACGAGGCTGCCGGTGAAGATAGACAGGAAGCTGCAGTAGTTTTCAACTCAGCTAAAGAAGCCAATCAGAGGGTCCCGTTGTGCAAAGTTTGTGGGAGGGGTTAATGTGAAGAAGTACAGGAGGCAGGTCATTATCGGTTGAACAGGCGCTTCAAGATAATGGACATGGAATGTAGTTAACCGGAAGCTACTAAGTGTACTGAACAGAAAGGTAAGACTATGGTTCGCCAGTCCCTGAGTCAATGCTGTCAGCCCCATGCAACGAATGGTGCATGGCAAAAACAGCTAACAGGCAATAACCGAGACTGCTAATATTCAAGGAATAACAAGGCCTTTATATTTCATATGTATATGTTCACTTCGGGGAAAAAGATGAAGAAAAGTGTGTGTTATGTCTGGCTGATGAATTGGACTTGGGGTGGTGCAACCACAACTAAGAGGAAGGCGGTTACGCCTTGCACGTCAATGTTAGCTTTGAGTCTCGCAAAGTATTGTCAGGCTACCCAGTGCAATTTTGTTAAAAATTGAACAAAAAGACAGTTGTCCTTCTCCTGCATTTCATGATGTTGCTGGGTAAATGACAACCGAGACAAGTCCAAACGAGCCGCCATAGACTGACGACAACAGTGTTATTTTACAGATTGTCTGAATTAAAGGCCATGCGCAAAACCACCGGCACTGGGCAATGCACCCGTGCTACTGGAGGGGCGGCGGACACACGAGCCTAACCTGGGGCAACATCAGATGGTGACCCTCCCTGCTGGGCGTACTCGGCTACCACACGATCAATCATGGAGTTCTGTCCCGCGTTCTCTTCCCTCCATACCCAAAGTTTTAGACTAGCACTTGAAAGCATCTAACAATGATTTACGAAAAAGTTGTTTCCAAGGTCCAACCGCCTCTCCTACCGCAACCGCTGTCAAACTTGACGCCATGAACCACTATGGCTCAGACGTTTTAAGCTAAATCTGTCTTACAATCCGCCGCACAAAAATGCCTTTATAGTAGAGGTTGGGCAAAGTGATGGTATGATCAGGCCTGACGGCATGCCACCCACCAGTTGGGAATAAACATTATTATTATTATGGTATATATCAAAACTCCAGGAATTTCTTAGTTTGTCCTCCAGCTCACACTAACCTGAGCCACTACTTCTTTCTGGTTTACTACGCTCGTATCTGGAACCGTCTTTTTAAGCATTTGCAAAATAACCCGCACCGTCGTACTTTTTTGTAGTCCGTGGATAAATTATTTACCTGTATAACTTCTGCCGCCATACTAAACACCCAACTATCCCCGATCTCGCCTACGAATCGGGTCCAATGCACCTTTGAGTTTAGCCAAGATACAGTTAGTTGAAAAGTAACAGGTTATTATATACTGCAATCCCCTTCACTTGCTTCAAGTCAATGTAGTCTGTTACATGCCTGCTTGATTTGAATGTGTTTTGTTACTGGCCTAGTTATTGTTTTCCCCAGACAACTTATACATCGTTTTAACCAAGTCCCTACCTTGAATTATTCTATCAGCTCTATCTAATGACTGATGATCCGTTTGGCCTAGCTCTAACTAACACTAACCAAAACAAAGTCCGCGTTTTTCATTACGAGAGCGCATTATACACCAAAAAATATATATAGTCCATCTGACGATGTGCTCCATAGCCCACTAAACGCTCGCACGCACAACATCGCGGTACGCCTCTGCTTGACATGGTAGATCATACCAACGCTCAGTCGCCGTTTAGCCATAGTGCACTTGTTCTGAATACTACCATTCCATTCCCATTGTCTCATTGGTAGGTGCCGTTTTACTTACCGCCTCTGCGACCTGGCATTACCAGAGTCTGTTTGCCGTTTGCTTGTTAGAATTGACTGAGCTGTTTTACTGGCATAGCCTTCCCCCCGACCGGAGAAAATATCTGGTAGCTGGAGTACTTTAACAATGCGTACGCCGCATTTAGGACTGCCTGGTGGTTTTCTAACCTGTAGATTTGATGGCGTACCCCGGGGATTAAAGCCTCGTGTGGTGGTCGGATAGGCCCTGCATAGAGGGTCTCCCTGTTACTTTGCCCCGTGGTGCGTTCGTATACCCGCCACCCCTCTAGTAGCACGGGTGCATCGCCCACTGCCGGTGGTTTTGAGTCTGGCCTTTAAACCAAGAAAATTCACAAAAGATTACTGTTTGTTGCCGCCGGTTTTGGACTCGTCCTGGTTGTTGCTTATCTCGCAACGCCATAAACTGCAGCTGGTGAAAAAGGCTGAACTCTCGTCTGTTAAAAAAAATAAAAAAAACATGCATGGACTGCCCGAGGGTGCTCTGCGATGTCCACAGGTTACGTAGACATGCAAACATGTAGCTTCCTTCGCCATAATCAGGGTTGCACCACGTCAAAGCACACTTCGTGAACCAGCCAAAACACACGCACCTGTCTACTGCCCCCATGAGTGGACGCACAATATGTAAGTAAACATAGATATATATACTACGAAATTTCTAGCCATCCACCACAACCACAAAAGGCTGGCGCCTCAAGGCTCTTTTGCCATGCACCACTTGTTGATATAAGCTGATGGCAGTGCTTCGGGGAATGGTGATTGTGAAGACCGTTTCGATTGTTTGAGCAACGAGCTCCAAAGTTAGTAATCAAACCGGCAAAACTCCGAACGAATGGTTACGCAAGTGTGCTGTACTACAAAAATAAAATACAAAGATACAAAATTACAAACCTCAACGGGTTTTGACAAACGGTGAGATACTCCAAAAAGCAAGCAAAGCATAGATGGACCAACAGTCAAGGCGTGATCGAGACCGGGTCGCAAATTGATGCATTAAAACAAATTTATAGCTGACCAAAGTTTTGGTACAAAAATGGTATAACAGAAGTGGCATAAACGATTGCGTAGCAAGGAAAACGGAGAATACAAAGGTTTTTGGCAAACTGAAATAGAGTTTACTTATACCAATGACAAAGGGGGCGGTTCATTTGGATTGATAACCGGGACGGCAGTCATTCAAGATGGGGGGCAATTTTATAGGTATACAAAGTTGCAACGCTGCCGGCCTAAAACTCCTCCGATGGTCAGCAAACGAACACGTAAGTCATCAGGAGAGCTTCAGTCTACAAGCATGCAAAGTCAGCCACCGACCTGAGCGGCCCAAGTCCGCTCCTGCCACAAAGGCCGGTTTCAGCAGTGCATGCGCCTACCCACAGTATCACAATGAGCTTAAAACCGGTTGTTCTAAACAAATCTGTCGGGATACACGGAAAACACTCCTAAACTCACGTGCCCCTCATTAAGGTTAGTCTTCCCCCTCCAACAAACACAAGCTCCTAACATCGTGCCTGATGACACCGGAGCTTGTGCGAAGGGATACCGTTGTAACAAGGCCGGCTGCATCCGCTCGACACTCTGTCACTATACCCAATGGTCAACCTCCTCTGGAAAGATGTTTAAACACCACCAAAACCTTATTCCTTCTCAGGTTTTTATTCCGACTTAGCCACTTATGGCGAAGCTGAAACATTGGAATGTATTCATTCATCCACCTGTTCCAGAAAACACCCGACAAGTAAATCACCTGCTTCCAACGTCGGGTGAACCACCCTTTCAAACTGCAATAGGATGGGATACCTGCGTTCGCTTCGTGTAGCAAGAGATGATTCGGTGTCAAAGCCAATGCGCCACGGCAATCTGAACTTACAGATGTTAGAGTTTGATCGGTTAGGATAGGTTCCAGCTCGACGAAAAAGGTTGACAGACAATCATCAGATAAAGCTTGTTCTTGGATGAGCACAAAAATGATTTGCAGCACGACTCCATTCGACTTGACCAAATTTAACCACGAGTGCCACCGAACTGAATGATCGTCACTGATGCAAGCCCCCCAACCAAGGCCGGCCTTACACAGCTTTTGTAGCAGCTGCTTCGCGGGTAAGCATACAGGGGCTACCCATCCTAGTGGAGCAAAAACGAACAAACAGATGCCAGGATTCCTCTTCGTGTTAGTGGTTTCTCGGGAATACAAAACTGAAAGCAAAGGGTGTCGGGGGGTGGATCTCATTCAATGCCCAAAGGTCGCTGTGTATTCATAACTTTCGGAGCTATTTCCAAACTGAAATAGGGCTTAATTATACCAAAGACAATGGGGGCGGCTCATTTGAATTGATAACCGGGACGGCAGCCATTCAAGATGGGAGGCATTTATAAATATATACAAAGTTGCAGCCATGATCTCTTCTATTACGTTAGCTTTCCCTTTTAGATTATGGTATTGTCGAAATCAGGTAAAAGCTTCCAGGACTTCTAGTCCCCCATATCGGAAGTTCTACTCCTGTCAGTCCTTATGTGTTTGATTTCCCTCACCGCGCCACCCCTCTGCGTACTCAAACCGCTTTTTTCTGTCTCTCGTACTATAATAGCATATATTGGCAAGCTTAGGAAGTCTTTGGTCGCTAGGCTACTAAGTACAAATATACTCCTATCCTTTTTCATTTAATCACCTGCTGTCTCCACCTTAGTTGTTGTAAACGTTTAGTTTTTCATTAAAAATGGACTTTATCCTATCTGATACCTCTTAAAAATCACCAGACCCTACTAATCTCAGCCCATTCCTTCTTTTCTCAAAATTCGGCCCTCGGCAATACCTGCATTGGACGCCATGTTTACCCGTTACGCACTCCAAATGATCTGTGCTTTGCACCCGAACACAATCCCATCCGGGCCAAAAATATATCGGAGATCTTACATTGGCTTCATGTTACCTCTGCGGATTCCCTCAGCCAACCCAAGAATCGCTGCTAACAGAATCGCACATCCCAGCCAAATCACCTCAAATATTACGTCCGTCAGAGGGCTGTCTAGAAGGCGAAATATGTCAGCGCAATGATGGGACGGCACAGCTATACCCAGTTAGATAGCATAAACGTAACTATTCACTTCCTGCTTTTGACCGTGCCATCTCACGCACTCGTTCCCTCACCTGCAACTACGAACAATCTCTTCACCTTGCCCCATCCGCTTCCGGGATGCGTTCATTCTAATCTGGGGAATATTTCATTCGAGCTTAACACCGCGGTGACTTTCAATTCGCGCTGCTCACAAAGTCATTTTCTGTGCTGTTCGCTTTCCGTCTTGTGCGCTAGCACAAACTCCTTTCCCAAAGAACTTTTACACCCGCCTTCACTGCAACAGCAACACCAGTGTCTCTACAGTTTCACAGTACACCGTAATTCTGCGATTCCTGTTACCATTCATCCGTATCGCTAAGTCCTCCGTTTCATCATTCTCACTCACGCTTTTCGTGACCCTGTCCATAAGCCCAACTGTCCAAGGTTTCGGTGGTTTTAGGTTTAAGTTCAAAATGACCGGCCAGATCGTGTCAATTATGCCCCCTCACCACACTCGTTGTTCTGGTTCCTCCCTTTCCTCAGTATAAAGTTTTCTTATCATGTGTTTGGCAGGATGCCCTTTGTTTTGCCCTCCTTTGTTTTTTTGCCCGCCACCTTTAAGTAATAACGATATAATATTGACCCAGCTTACTATGTTCCCCAAAGGAAAGAAAAGGTCTTAGAAACTCTGTTTCCTCTTTTGTGTCGATTTAGGCGTGACCGCGTCTATATCGGATAATGCCCATTGTTTATAACTCTGTCAGATTTCCGTGCAATCCCCAGTGCCCAAAAATTCCGCTAGTCGTGCTTTTATTCTGACTGTAACATTATGATCATGCCCGACAGTATGCCACCCACTAGTTAGGAAGAAATATTATTTTTATTATCATATTTTCTACCCTGAGTAATATTTAAGGCAGCTGACTTTTCTTGTCATGATACGCGCCTAAGGGTAATATCATCCTGTGGAACCTGTGGCTTAGGACCGCCTATTATTGATGGAAGCAAGCGGGAGACGCCTAATAAGAAGCATGCATCCAGCTATTTATTTATTAGGAGAGGAGTAGTGGAATTGAACCGCGAACACGCAAGGGGTAGTCTCAGGCCTATATCAGCGAGATACTGGCAGCTGTGGGATAGTATTTTTGTTGATATGCCGAGTTTTCTGCTACTTGGGCACCTGGGGTTACTGTCAGTTTCTTATCTTCCAGATGAAACGTTTGTGCCAGCTGTTTGATTGAGTTTGGATTATGAATGAATCAACGTCCTGCCGCAGCTCTTATCTGGTGGAACTATTTGAGAATTCTAGCCTGGGAAACTCGGTTCTAGATTTTTAGGGAAATCAGAGGGTCATACCAACAAAAGACGCAGGAGCCTGCAGAACGAAGGAATCAGATATCAGAGACCTGTGGAGACACAAATGAACCAGGATTACAGGTGTTGTCTCCTCAGTAAAATGCACAACCGCTCTCCCAGAAGCGGATTCATCGAAAGCAGCCCCCATTACCTAAAGTTCTGAGTTCGTGGAAATTCATCATCCTGGTCGACACATAGGGACGTTTGAGGAACACTCCGTACGAACAAAATTAAAAAGGACTCTTGAGTTCGTTAGGCGCGGAAGTAGGAATTTTTGCGGACGAGATTATCCCAGAAACAATTCTTTAACTTCACCAAGTACTGGTCATATCTCCGCTATCCGCGGAATACTGACAACGCTTTTACAGTCACCACCAGAAAATGGAGAATGACGTAATAACATACGCACAACTTTCTTGCGAACCAGTGACTCGCGTGTTCGCCTAGAGTTCATCTGAATTGTGCGGAAAGAAGTTCCATATGCCGTTAATTGAAAATGTCTAACACCCGGCCCTGTGGCGCAGACTTCCACTTTGCCTCATATCACCGACAGCACCCTATCGACGTGAAAGGGGCTGGAAAAACTAAACATACCACTGCTTATAGCTCACAAGATTGTATCATACTACGAAAATCGCTACAACCTAGAAATCCCTTAAACCAGACATCCGGTAAATTTCCTTTATCAGCCTGCCCGCAGTACTGCATTGAGCGCTGCATCACTCGCCAGCACCAAAATGGATCCACATCAGCCTACGCAAAACCGCAAGAGACGGCTGCGGACCTGAGAAACCTCAGCCATTTGGAACTTGCAAGATTTCCTAGGTACCTGCCGTCAAAATCATCATGAGTTTGCCAGCTTTGTTGACGACGGGGGAAAAGCTCAAGATCCGGAGACTTCCAAAGCTTTTTAGGTTTTGCTAACACGTGAGATGCGAAGAACAAGGAGGACATCACAAAACTTGAATCACGAAGGTTGAAGGGACATTTACTGCGGTTACATTTTTTGACCAATAAAGTGAACAATATTTTTTATTCGCTCCAAGCTATTGTTCAGTCACTGGATTTTTGGTTGGATTTCCAAACCCCAGGGATAAAAACCGTCGCCAAATACGTAACGCAATGCAAAAATTGAAACATCCGCTCTGGGAAGCAAGCCGCAAGAATTCCATCCAAAACAGCGAAGTGGAAGCCTTTATGGGAGCGGACACCCTAAGCCCAGAACAGGTTCAACGCAAATGTTTCCATATGAGCCAGGAAGAATGAGGCTGGTAAGGCACGAGCTACACACCAGCGACGCATCTTTTTTAGAAATAACATTGATAAACTTTCAGCCGGTTGGGAAATATTTGGGACAGACCGGGTAGTCATGGTTCCGAAGAGGTGGTAAATAATGGGCAGATTTATTGCCCAGGAATAAGTGTGGTTCAGCTAATCAGTTGCGCTAAAAAAAGGATAAAGCTTTACCGCCAAATGCGAAGTTCGTTTTGCTCGGCAGAAAACGGAGGCCCCTTCTCCGATCGCTTCTTTCATCTTGCTGCAAATTCACATGCATACCAGGATGTTTCACAATGGTTTTCTAACAAAGTGACGAGTAACGCCAGATGGTCTGAGCAGATGCCGTCCTGTAACTGAACACTCGTCATCTGGCAGCAACATCTTTATTGACAAACTGTAAAACGGCTTGCTACCAAAGACGTGTAGAAGTACTTTACTTATCAGGTAGCTAAAACGGGTTAGGATTATACTGAATATTTTCTTAATCGTTTGGGAGACGGCGCTCGCTTTGCCGCTCTGACGGCAATGTTGAGTAGTTTCTCCACATCTTGCCAGACATCAGCATATGGCATCGCGCCGACGCTTTCCGGACGTTTAAACGTTGACACTACACACGATCTAGGTCGTCGGGATGTACCGTCTTTTAGAACAGCATCCCAAATATGGTTGCAGGATGTATGATTTCGTGATAGCGGACGGCGCGGACACAAGTCAATGTGCTATGCTGCATTTTTAGGGACCAAATGATTTGCATCACTAATTCGGTTATCTCACTTATTTTATGAAATGACTGGAGAAAAGGTGCAAAATATCCACTCACTACGATGTTGATAGGGCTGTTGAAAACCTATCGATCACAACCGGTTTCTCTTTTCTTTGAGCTCATCAATTGGGTGCAGCTCTCGAGTTTCCATCAACCTTACGTTCCACTTGAACTCAAATTGCACGAAATTCGACTTATGCGCTCATCTGAACACTAATTTAGTTTTGACGGGAAGCTCATATGGAACCCAGCTGAATAGCTCGCTCATAATACTGATGACCAACTTAATGTATGGCGGTATCTCGAAAATCTTTCTTACTGAATAATGGGACGACTTTGCGCTGCGTATTAAGATGCCTAGAAAGTTCATAAATGGATGATTCAGCTGGGTTCCAGGCGGGTCTCCCGTGAAAGCCAAACTGGTATAAAAATTAGCGCATAAGTCAAAGTTCGTGCAATTTGGGTTTAAGTAGAAGATGAGGTTGACGAGAACTCGGGGCTACATTCATATGGTGAGCCCCAAGAGGAGCGAAAACGGCCATGGGCTGTCCATATATTTCCAAGAGCCCTATTAATAGTGAATTACCTGAATATTTTGCACCATTTTCTCCAAAGTCAGTTAGTGAAACAAGCGAGATAACCGAATTGGTGACGCATATCAAATCAGTTGAAAAGTATAAGATGTTTATCATATACGCACTTGCTTACGCAGTATGCGCGGTCGGTATGGTCGTTTGGTCGAAGGATTTGACTTGTTTCCTTGTGGGGAAAGCCATCAAGTCACACGTAGTTACCAAGTGCTTTACTGACTGCTGTTCTAAACCAAAAAGCGCAGCCCGTTAAAAGCCAAGCCCGTTTCTTAGCTTGCTTACTAATCCAAAGCAGTACGTTGACGTTGAAAAACATCTGCACTGAATTATATAGTAACCTAGGGACATGGACGCATTTGTGAAATAATTGTCAATCTATCGGCTGTAAACTCTCCCATATAAATAGTTTACGCATAAACGAGGTGTTTACTTTGAAAGCAACCTGGAAAACGCCTATGGTCCATGTAAGCAGCGCACTTGACCTCTAAGATAGCCATATGGAATACCTCTAGGTACGATGACTGGCTGATATGTGCATTCGAAATAAATGCCAAGTAGGAGACTTCTGTAGATGCTTGGGATTGTTTGTTAATATAAATTTTCCTCACAAAACGGTATGGTCCCTAGTAAAGAGACACTCAGGCAAAAAGATCCAAGGTTTTGTTACTTGGAGATCAAAATTGTAAGGTAATTAGGGTGGTCGTATCATATTATTATTTCAGTTATCATTTAGTAGCTCCAGAGTTATACGTGATGGACTAAATGTCCTTTTCAAAAGTCAACTTTGTTTCCGACTGTTCATTCGTTCTCCTCAGTGTGCGTAATATGTTCCATTCCGTGAGTCTTCTGATTACATCGATATCGTGCCGACTAAGCTTCCCAGTTGTCTTCTGCACCGATAGAGCACAACTACCTGGAAATCTCGGAGTCACTCTCACTTATTAGAACACACTGGTCCCGCTGGCGTGATCCCCTTCAGAATCAAGTCCATCGACTTGTTGGCAAACAGAGGTCGCTGCAAGAACGCAAGCTCACGGAAGCTTGGAGATCGGCTTCAAAGTCTGTGTACCGCAACATCCTCTTACCATCCTGTTAGGTTGACGTATTAGATTTCAGTTAAGCTACGGTTCCTATCCGTTATCTCGGAAGCTATTGCCCAACAGCTTGTTACTTTTGTGTCGTCCCTTACTTTGACATTAGTAATTCCCCACGTTTCTTCTGTCCCAATTTGTAATCCCCGTCCAACCTTTGTGTTTAGTGAGTCTGTATGAACTGGCGTTTGTTTGTCCGTACCACTTCACCCATTTGGCCTTGAGTTCACCCAGCCATTTGTGGCCGACCTTACGCACGTGTGACTGTCTACGTGCGAGCCTCTCTGCTCATTTGGTTCGTACTTTTGTAGTCCAAGTGGACCATTTGTTGTGGACGAGTTTCTGCTGTCGAGGTTTGTATATTTTGTGAACTGATATCTTACGTTAATAGTGCCGTATAGAAACCCAGCTCCGACTTTGTTTTGCTTTCCCGGAGGTTTTGGTATTACGCGTCACTCGAAGATATCGTTTGCCCGTTACAACATGTCTGCTGTCCCTGTTCACATTAATCCCCGCTTTGCAAAACTGAGACCCTATGTTTGGATTCTTTTGCTCAGCTAAAAACTACCGCAATGTAATCTCACTATGTAATCGCCCGTTGCAACCAGTGCAACGGCCAGTCTCCCTGCTAGCTACCTCGACGGCAGAGTCCATACCTTCCCAAAATTAGGCACCTACTATGGCCCAGCTAGTACTTGGCTTCTGGGTCACCCAACACAATCCACCTCTTCCTGGGTTCATTTAGATTGCTCTCATCCTGTTTTATATTTTTCCTATTGGACACCGTTTTATCTGACGCCTTCTGGCACTCACCAGACCCTACTGCTCTCATCCTATTCCTTCATCACTCCCCCTCTTCCGAAGCCTCAAACGTCGGCTGTAGTTGCCCAAACGCCGGGTACAACCGTTATTCCTTCAATCTGGTTGGTCCACGGTCTACAGTCACATGAACCTCCAACTGAATGGAAATAATCCGCGACTCGGCATCGGCCTGACTCTACCTGTGTCAATTTCCTTGTCTTACCCAGACCCAGCTGCCACGGAAATGCTTATCCCCTCTCCGATTGCGGAAACATTGACGACAGTCACGGGACTGTCCAGAAACCGAAGTATGTCAGTGTAATGATGGTATGTCACTGCCAAACCCAGCCTGATGGCACTTACGCAACCATTTTCTGCAGAATCTCGACCGCAACCTCTTGCCCACCTGGGCCTGTAATCGCAACTACAAACAAATTATTCACCTGGCCCCAACCGCCTCGTTCTAAAGCACTGAACATATTGCTCGGATTTAACCAGCCTAGATTCCTGCCGCAATTTCGGTTTGCCCCTTCCACAATTTCAGTTTCATTTACGGTGTTCGTTTGGCCTTAAGCAGTGACACTATCTCCCCATTAAAACTATTTTTTACACCTGACTGCCCTACAACGGTGACACCAGTGAGTCTACTCAGTTAAAATTTAAACCATATTTTCGAGACAGAACTTGCCATTTGTCTCCAGATCGAATTCTTCAATCTCCGTCTCCATTTTAATTTTTGTGACCCTAGCCATTTACTCAACCGCCCAAGGTCACTGATGGCCAGCAACTGTTTTCAGTTTTAGTTCAGGTCAGTCGGCTTCTTCTTTGAAATAGTCATGCCTCATGCCCACTGTCCTCGTTTTTTTCTTTCGGGTCCCACAACTGCGGTGAATTTTCACGTGATAAGCATGCTTCATTGGTTGTAACTTCCTCTCCGTTGTGTTGTTGCCTGCCGCATTCAGGTTGTAACGACCCGGTCGTGCCTCAATCGGCATGTTCCCTACATGCTGGGAGATAAACCTATCATTATTAAATCTGGTGACCACCTGTTAGTCAGCAGATACGGGCCTAGTGGCCCCGCTAGCATACTCTGCAGGGTGGTGGAAGGCATTCTAGATTGGACCATCTCAAATCACCCCGGTGCCAACAACCTGATGTGTACAGAGCAAAACGGATTCCTCCCAAACCATTTTGCGTGACGAACATTCCCTCCTCTTCCCAAGCTTTAATCTTCGGCAGTAGTTGCTCTGAACGTTCCATATGGCCGTCGAGCATATTGCCTGGTGCTCGCTTCACGTTCATATATATCTTCAACTGAATCAAAATTATCTGTCATTCTACAACGGCCTGACTCTACCTGTGCTAATTACATGACGAACCCGAGGCAAGCCACCACTGGATTGTGCATTCCCCGTCCGATTACCGCAACAATGATGTCCGTTACGGTGCTGCTCAGAAACTGAAGTGTGTCGGTTCATTGACGACAGGACGCTGTCATACCCAGTCTGGTGGCTCACCCGCAACTATTTTCTTCCTAAAATCAACTGCCCCCTACGCCTAGTCTTTCCTTTGCTTGAAACTACAAACCAATTGTTTACCTGGCCCCAACCGCTTCTGAGATGAGTTTGTTCCTGTCCGCTGAACCCTCTGTTTTGAAGCAACCATCTCGGTTTTGCGCTGAAATTTCAGTTTGCCTGCCCCATAAATTGAAGAATTTTACTTACTGTGTTCGTTCGGCCTTACGCATTAGCACTACCTCTCCCTCCCAAATACCTTATACATCTGAATTCCCTCAACCATCAACATCAATAAGTCTGCTCGGATTCAGTGTAAACTCTTATACTCTTATACTCCTAAGGTAAAGCTTGCCATTTATCTATTCTTCAAATTTTTCCGTCTCTTCATTTCTACACAAGCTTTTCGTGACCCTGGTTGTCACCGCAACGCCCGAGGTCACCCACACTCAGCAACGTTGTTCAGCGTTAGTTCAGGTCAGCTGGCTTCACCGCCGAAATGATCGTGCCTCCGGACCCACTGTTATAGTTTTCGGTTATCCACAATTTGCAATTAATTGTTATGTGATAGGCATGCCTTTCTGGTTTTGTTTTCCCCTTCGTTTTGGGCGTCACGTTCAATTACACTGTGCGAATATTGAGTGGCCGCCCCAGCCATTATGCTCCCTACAGGTTGGGAAAATAAATCCATCATTGTTAACATATTTGTGGGCAGAGTCGTCAAAACCGACTCAGATCGCATGCCATATGTTTCACTTCTCAAGAGCAGTCGATCGAGTCCTACACGTTCCGCTGCCCCACAATCTCGAGTCTTTATCCGGATGAGAAATTCTCCCCGGGATAAAAATATTCCTATGGGATAGAACATTCTAAGGAAAGTAGGTCAACCTATTCTTCTTCAGCTCCGGTTCAGCTTGGAGTTTCTCAAAGCTCCGTTTTAGGACCACTCTTTCTGATCTATGTCAGCGACCTTCCAGATGCACCTCATGTCTACGTCAACTTTTTGCGGACGAATTGAAATCATGACGGCAGCGCCCTCCAAATTATTATGGGTGTTGCAAAGAACTGGTCCCTGGACTGACATTTTCCTATGAATGATGAAAAGTGAGTCCTTTGTCGAGCATGGTGGGAATGAACCAGAAGACGTTACGAAGGTAGGTACCACAAACGATCAAGGCATCTAGTTTTCTTCAAGCATGTACTTCTCACTTCATAAAAAAGGCCTTCGTCACTCTACGGATGATTTGGTACACTTTCCCCTGTGCCACTTGCATGGACTTCCGTACACTATAGGCCTACGTCAGACCGCTTCTTGGATATGTCAACCAGCTTGTCTACTCAGGACCCATTAAAGACCCAGCCCTCTTTGAGTGTATCCAGCGACCTGCTACTACGCTACCTCTAGGCCTCAAATGCGTCGATTATAAAACGCATCTCTGGGTGCTTGACCTACTTCTCCTGGAGTATCAACGCACCCGAGGGGAGCTATAACTTACTTATGCTTTGCTTTGAACGAAGTTTTGCCGACAGGTTTTTACAGTTGACGGCAGGACACTGTGGGAAGATCTTCAAGCTAAGAGCGCATGCATTTGACAGGAAACAATTTTTCTCATCTCGGGTAGTTGGTGCGTAAAATAACCTTCCTCCGAAGGTTGTTCACATAACATCAAGTAGTCAGCTCAAGGCACTTTTAGATGCTTTATGTAGGAGTCGTCGCGCTGGCAAGATAACTGCCTAGCGCTGTTAACTTAAAGAGCGGTGCTGCACCCTTTTTTCGCTTGTGCCCATCCAGTTAACAGAAGCCGCTGGACTACACAATGAACCCCACCCGGGAAGGTTGGGCGAAAACCTCAATTCTGCATCAATCCGCAACCCCATGAATGGCTAGGGAAACACGAAGACCGATATCGATGTTGCACGTAGAACGATTTTGCCGTAAGCGCAATCAATTTATATACGTCACAAGCCCGAGTTTAGAAACTCGGTATTGAGATTGTAAGACAGTGCATCTTACTAGCCGATTGGCGGAAGAATGTTGGAGGATGTTGGATAGATAGAAGACCTGCGCTCGTTCAGCGGACGAAAAGCGGGGAGAGTTTGCGGTGACAGGCAGATGAACACTTTCCTCGGTGCTCGGATGAGGTGCACAAAACTTGATTCCAC
>SJOL01003476.1:163323-183038 GCA_004794785.1 Opisthorchis felineus | reverse complement strand
CCTGAGGGGACACAAACTGTCAGGCGTGCACCCATCATGGCGTGCCCCAGAAGGAACGGCAGTCTTGAACTGTAGTTCTTCACCGGTGGCTGATGGCCACGTGATCTATCAAGGTTCACGGTTAATTGCAGTTGGTGGCCGCCAGGTTACGCGATGCGAACGTTTATGCGGAAAGTTCTTACTGGCCAGAAACAGTTCGCGATCAGCACAGAACTGAAGAAGTCTATCTTCGTTGTCTGTGCGGCGAGCATCGACTCCGAATCTACCGCCCTAATGTTATCCCAAGGAGCTCAGACGACCGACTTGTGCATTCATATCGCCCGCAAGGATCACAGTGTCAGTTATTCTTGCTTGACGAATGAGTCTGGATAACTCTCGATGGAAGTATCCTTCTCAGCATCAGAACTGAAATCCCTTGGGGCATAAGCCGACACTACAAACAGACACCGCTTTTTATGTCGAGAGGCATTGAGCTTGATTGAGCTGGATAACCGGGCGGCGCAAAGACGACTGTTCACTGGGATCCAATCCAGCAAAGCACGTTCAGCTCTGGGGCTGAGTGGAACTTGCACACCATATATTCCATGAGTCATCTCTTCTGGATCACCGGACACACGGAGGGAGAAATGTGAAAGAGATGAGTTCGTGCTTGGGGTTTTGAGATGTATAACTACGTCTGGGTGTTGTATGCATGTTTCGGAGACACAGCATACATCAATTTTAAGGGAGTATAAGGTTTCAGCGAGCATTGCCCGTTTGCCGGTTTTACATAGAGTACGGAGTACAAGCTCCTACGTAGAAAGGATCTCGTGGATTTAGAAAGGTGTTATTTTGTTTATTGTTAATAGGCAGCGGGGTGCATAAGGTCCTTCAGTCAGATAACTGACAGTCAAATGACCCAGCAACGTTTGCTTGTGTGGTGGGAATGGGATGAACGTCGGTGAACACAGAACTGTGCGGGCAAATGATGCTTCCCGGTTGCCCAGGTGGAGGATGGGGGTTTAGTTGAGGTACCTCACATCGAGCCTTTGACTCAAAAGTCTGACCCACAAGGCAGTTGGAGGGTGTAGGGTTTTGTTCAGGGACCCTGCCCCTAGCCTCTTACTCAAAAATCTGACCCACGAGGCAGTGGGAGGGTGTGGGATTTTGTTCAGGGACCCTGCCCCTAGCCTCCGACTCAAAAGTTTGACCAGCGAGTCGGCGGCTATTAGGGTTTTCTTTGAGGACCTGGCTCAGAGCCGATGACTCAATAGTCTGAGCTGCTGCAGGGGGTTGGCCGAGGGCTCAGGGAATAAGGCATTACTGTCTCACTCCTGATGTTGCTGCGCGCAGCAGGTGCCTTTTGAGCAGCACAAGACTCTTTGACTTTAAAAGTATTTCGACCGTATTGAGTAATTCGCCGGCAGTCACGGACAACCGTTGGGCGATCGAAGTGTGCGGTTTTTGGGGCTGACCTTTTCTAACCCGTCTTTCCTCGGGGGGAAGACAGCATCGCTGCTTCCATGAACATAGACATGCTGGTTGCTCGAGGGAAACACCTTACTTCCTTCACATTCCTGTCGCAGAGGACAGTACGACTTTACCTCCAGACCGCCTCATAGCCCGATTGCTCGTAGTGTGGAGTATCGCTTCTCTTAGTCTGATTGCTCCCCTTTGGCCTTCCTGGTATGGTTACACCTTGTGGAACGAAGTTCTAGCCAGTGTAGCCCGCGGGATCATTGCGGCACTCATGCCTGACCACCACGTCAAGGTGACAATTTTAGGTCGGGATATTGAGGTGGAACAAGTGTGGAACATTTCCATAAGCAATGGACTGCTGTGATAGTTTTATACCAACCACCATAGACTACCAGTCAGGTTTTTGGCCCAAAACATGTTTGGTTTTGGGTTCTTCGGCGTTCCACTGACCCAAATGTAACCGTGAAACACAAGTACCTCCCCTCTATATCGACAACCGCCTGGTGGCATGGGATTGCGTGTCTTATTACTTGCAGCAGGGTGGGTAAGCAAAAGCAAGCGGTTTCTGACTCATCCCTTCTGTTCTCATCTTCTGACTTCCCTCCTGTTTCACTTGATACCTACTTGTGCGCAGACCCCAGCTATAAGCGCGTATTTTAGGCACCCCGTAGAGGCGCCCCACAACTCCGCATTCGCAGTTTAAACCCGTCATAGCCAATAACGTTCGAACTCAAGCAAATAGGCCAGCCAGTGCGCTTTCATGCATCTCAGACACTTTATTGCTGCACGCTTGGTGCGTTTCAGGAACGAGTGCAAGATGTAAATACAATACAGTAGCTTTAAAAGGTTGCCATGTACAGGCGTCAGTCTTCGTTGATACGAGATAAGCATGCCACTCATACAACTAGAAACTCGGCGTGTGGTATTTCTGAGCCCTCTACAAGATGAGCACAAGTTCAGAACGCTTAAAGCCGCTCATCGATTCAGGACTTCTCCCTTCCAACACTGAGCATAATTCAGTGAGACGGTCTGCTAGGCGCCAGCTGAAGCATAGGCTGCATGCGGATAGAGAAACCTGATGGAAATAGAAGGTTCCAGTAATAGAGATGACTAGTGGGGATGGGAATATTTGTAAACCGTTCCACCTTATACACAAAACGGAACTTTAGAAACCAGTCGTTGCTGAGGTCACCAAATGTAATGCGGGAGGTGTAATGCACAACAAAAACCGGCGTCTTGAAAGCGGGGCTGAATAATTTAAACAACCGTCTAGTTGGCCATCTGCTTTTGTACCTACGTCTTTCGTTCAACCTGTTGGTCTCGGGCCGTGACCTGAGTTCAAGCCCTCAGTTTGTGTTAGTATGCCTTTTCGCTTTGAAACATCGTGCCACAGGTCCAAATGGAACTTCTACCAGCACTAATCAATGACGGTACTTAATTGTTTAGCTAGGTGGTAGTAGCCCATGCATATGCGGCTCAGCAAAAGCCGTATGTACCATTATCCGTCGTTCGTGGTTATCGTCAGCATGTTTTGATGTGACAGGCCAACCCTGAAACGAACTCCAGCTCACTGTTACTCTTGACGGAAGTGTGTCCGGTGAGGCCATTGCGCGAGTCTTGAGGGCCCTAATGAAGTTTGCCATTCCGCGTCACGTGTGGCGTAAAAAGGCCTATTACTGAGTCTCAAGGGTCGCGTGTACCAGGCTACAGTAGGGGCTTTGAAGTATGGTTGCCAGACAGCCTTTGCGCGTCAATGATCTGCGACGTCTTCAGGTTTTTGACCACCGACTCTGAGGAAAATTGCTGGTGTCGAATGATGTCGACAAATTCTTGACGAGTTAATCAGAAAACGTACGTCTGGTTGTGCAGTAGGTACATCGGTCGCGGGTAACATCCAGCACCATCAACTGTGGTGTCTCTGCCATGTGTTACATGTGCCAGACCATCGTCTCTCGAGACGGGTGTTGTTTTCCACGCCTGCTCCAGAATGATTCCAACTGCGGTGTGGGTGTCGTGTGACTTGGCACGAGGATACGAAGGAGATCGCGAAGAGCTGGGGGTGTTGTTGTTGTAGGACGCTCCCCGGGAACCCCCAATGCTTGGCGGGAAAAGTTGTATGAAGTGGCATCTAAACGTTGTCAGTGGCGTTCGTCCTCTCAGTTTCCTTCCAGATTATCTGACGGTTTGGAGGTATAGGCGCCTCAGATTGTTATCAGTAGTCTAGCACCAGGCCCCTGCTCCTCAAGGCTCTATAAAAATTTCGTGGTTGTACGGTGGTAAAGCGCCGCTGTCAAAATCGACGTTGCTGTCTCTGATGATGGTGACTCCTACTAGAGTGGGAGTAGTTCCCAGAAAACTGGGTACATTCGCTCATTGTATCTCAATTGAAAAAATGAACCAGAAGCGACCCACTTGTAACGCGGTCATTAGCTTCAGTGATGCTTCGATGTCTGATCCCATCACACGGGACGCAAGGACAGCTAGGTACTGTAGACACCACGTCACGTTATTTTGAGTGCTTGAGCAGTTTAACGCAAACCGCCAGCCAAGTGTAGCGGTTTTCCTTGAATTCAAATAAGTTTTCCACTCTGGAATACTCTTGGGTTTCGCGTATATTCTCCGTTCTGCGTATTTCCGCACTTTGGTCGCGTTGCAGTGTACAATTAACCGTCCAGGCAGAGTTAGCCAGGGTTTTCAGTTTCGTTACTTGCATCATCATGAAGTGCACTATCCAAGGAACCGTAAGTGCGGGCATCGATTTTTTTTCTTCAGAGAGTTCAGTGGACTTTGATTATGAGGACAACCTGTTCATGTTATTTGACGGCCGTACTACTATGAACAGGGTGTCGGAAGTGGCTCTTTCGAGATGCGCTTTGAACCTTAAAGTGTGAAGTCTTACTGCAGGACTTCCTAACCCTTGTCTTTCCTTGAAAGTTGATAGGCTGCTGACAGGATTACTTATCATGATAGCTGTATACAGTGTGAATGTACTGTGACAAATTTATTCAATGCACGCCCCAAGGTATAAGGAGTCTTTGCCATCTTGCGCCATTTTTGACGTCGGAGCGGAATTTCACCAAGGCTGCAAGGTTATTTTTACAAACACCTCTGACCGAAAAATCTCAAACATCTTCACCATTGTGTCTGTCGCATAGGAGACCCTAAGTGTAATTGTAATGAATTCATCCGTAAACGGATACTGGCTGAGTCGGATTCGTTTGTGCAGTGGTTAGGTTAATGTAGTTGGTGTAATTACTAAGTATGCCAGCCCACCATCTACCGAAGAAGGCCATGTTTCCCACTCCACACCCTTGTAGACGAAAGGTGCATAAAGGACAAACTGAGGTGGCAATCTGAATCGGAAACAGCTATTCTCAACTTGATCGCTTTAGGACACGCTCATTCCTGGGTGGGATACACGTGATCTTCCCTGCACTTGTTTCGAAGCTCTACAGGACGTAATCGGTCTTACTGGTGGGCCTAACGTCACTTCCTAGCCGAACTGCTTAGCTAAGTTTTGCTTGTCGTGTTCTGCTCTTGTGTTGGGTGAGGTTTGCAAAGTAATCTGGACCAGTCCTGCGGATAGGGTCTCGTTCCAATACGGAGCTCAGATGTTTGTTTTAATGCTTTCGGAAGATGCGGTGCTGTTGCAAGTTTTCCCTAGGGATACAGGGCTTTTCGTAATAACTCCCTCCGTCCCTATCTTCCCATCTATTTTTCCTTAGTTGACTGGCGGCTAAGCCCCAGTTTTCCACTGTTGGCATGTTGTTGTCCATGACGATGGTTGATGACGTTCGCTCTGTACACACTATTGGTCACAAACTCTAGGTGATTGTTGCTGCAGCGAGTGGTGTAACTCTCGGTTTCTGAGCTGAGGTTTAATCATCCGGTTGGACAGCAATAAGTGATGAGAATACTGTACTACCCATAAGGTTGCTGAAAATTCTTCGACAGCCCACGACCGGTTTCGCCCTTTTTGGAGCTCATCAGGCAGGTTCAAGTAGAACATAAGGTTGACGAAAACTCGGGGACTGCGCCTGCTTGATGAGCCCCAAAAAGGGCGAAACCGGTCGTGGGCTGTCGAAGAATTTTCAGCAACCTTATGAGTAGTGCATTACGAATATACATGTATCGCGATATCTCGAATATCGTAGCAACTGAAAAATGAGGCGGCCTGGTGCAGCACATTCAGTTGCCTGGAAACATCACAAACGAGAGATTCAGCTGGGTTCCAGGTGAGTCTCTCGCAAAACCAAATTGATTTGCAAATGAGTGTGTTTCCCTAATTTCGTGCAATTTGGTTTCAAGTAGAACCTAAGGTTGACGGAAACTCGGGGACTGCGCCTACTTGATGAGCCCCAAGAAGGCCGAAACGGGTCGTGGGCTGTCGAAGAATTTTCAATAACCTTATGAGTAGTGTAGTACAAATGAGCATAGCTGTCACATTGCCCGGAGGAAGCACGAGGGCTGAGATACTGCTAGGTTGCCCAATCCCATACAGGAGCAATGGAGAAGCCAGGGTTGGGTTCGAACTGTAAGTACTGCAATGAGTAGCTTCGCGCCTCGAATAACGAACCATCTCGAGCTCGATCGAATAACCGTAGACGATCGACCCTGCGCCGTCGTACTGCCTGCATATGAACATTTTGTCCGTAATATCCGCTACTGAATCAACGAACTATAGCTCTGGTCCTGTTACACAGTTTGTCATGAACTGATCATTCTTCGTGAAATGCAGTGATTCGTACACTTATTTAGTTATCGCAGGAGCCTTAACTAAATCCACTTGAGTCTCTGAGCGAAGGAGTCCGATACAAGTTGCTGTAAGTGGGATGATGTTGGTATTGACGGTGATGATGGTGATAATATTAATGATGAGGATGATGAGAATTTTTCAATTTTGCTTCATCCTTGTGAAGATGTTTCAGGTGAACCATCCGTTGTTGCTATGGCGGTTATGGGGTGCTTCTTTGGGATATTCACGAACTTGGTGAATGTTGTTTTCTCGTATGACTAAACCTTCCACATGTCGGCTTCTCTGGGTGAAATAATCATATTTACCAGCACTGACGAGGTAATCTTTCACAACGAGTCGCTTTCATTACCTGTTTTTGAGAGATGAAATTGGCCGCCAAGAAGGCCTGCGCTGTCAAATGCGCCTATCAGGTGCGTAGTTGAAGTGCACTATTCTCTCTGTTCATTTCTGGTCTTCCTGGCGTTATCAAATCCCTGTCCCATGAGAAAGTCGGAACAGTCAAGAACTTCAATATCTTTCTACCGGTTGCACCTGCTTATCTTTTATCACTACATTCCGTAATAACCAATGGTGAGACTGAAAACGTCCCCTGATCTTTTCTTTCGCATAGTGGTTGTTTCACTACTTGCGATTCTACGATTTTTTTTCGTTATCTCTTGAAAGTGTTCATTCAGATTTGCTTCTCATGACTCTTTTGACCTTGTCCAGTCCTACCGGTATTCCACCAACTCTCTGGAACTTAGCTCGTTTTCCAAGCCCAAGTCTTTTTCGATACCCAACAACTTTCGTCTTGTTCCCAGTGCTTCTGCGCTGTCCAGGATACTGGAGTATGCTGCTTAAATGTCAGCATCATTAACTTTAAGACAGACCCCTCTGAGCGATCATCCGTATGGATCCAAACTTACCGCTGAAGGGGATGTCGGGAGCTCAGGCTGTACAGAAGAATATTCTGTTTGCTGAGCTGGGCAATCAGGTTTCGGACGTCTCGTCGTCAATCGAATTGACATCATCATCGTGTAATAGATTAGTGTGGTATCGACATTTAGCGGAGCATTTGTGTGTAGACCACTTCCGCATGACTTAATTTTGGGGATCCTACCAAATTATAGGTCGTTCGTCTTACTTTTAGCCTCTACTCTCCTTGTGGCGTTTATTTTCCGTTTACACTCGTGGCAACTCTTTCTCCGGAATGGTCTTGACTGTGCTCCTGTCATGAACTTTTAGGTGTTCCATACACTTCTTCCATCCAGCACTATCTAGTTATCGTTCTTCACTGTTGGACTGATATTTTCTTTCCCCCAAACGGTCTTGTTTGAAAAATCGTTATCGTGTTGAAGGAACACTTCTCATATGGTTGCTGTAAACTCTTCGACGGCAACCTTATGAATAGCGTTCTTCAAGAAAATATACTGCGATATTCCGAATATCGTGCCAGCTGAAGCGTGAGACTGCCTGTGTGTAGCAGAATATCATAAGCAAGAGGTTCATCTGGGATTCAGTGGAATTTCCCGTTCAAGCCAAATCAGTTTGGAAATGAGTATGTTTCGCAAAAAAACAATTGTCATTCCTATTCTCTTCTCTTTAAAATATTAGCCCAATAGACGAAGCTGCTGTACGGCCCGTGGCTGCCACCTTGACTTGTAGTTTACTAATGAATACCCCTTAAAACTGGACTGTATCGAGTTCGTCCTGGAATGTTGGTCAGTGACTAGATCTATGCTTATCGCGACCAGTGTTGGTTGAGTGGAGAGCGCCGTGGATTGAATGCAGGGCAGTTTGTTACGTGTCATTTTTGATGTCCCTGCTCCACTGGATGACAACGTCATATTCGTCTTGGTTAGATAACCCAAGTCTGTTTGCATAATTAGTGTCTAAGCTGCTTGCTTGTTTAGCATTTGTGGAGTACCTTCGACCGTGGGACTACTTTTCCTCTGTAAAAAGTACATCTATACGTTCTCAGCTAACGTTGTCTACGACATTTTTTAAAGCTATCGGTGGTTGCTTCTTTCCATCTCCACATTATCAGCAGAACACTGCGGCAGCTTTAGTAAACCGTGGTGGGGCTTTTTTAACTGAACCACTGAATTCATTGGCTGGTTGGTTGGTTTCTGGTGACTACATCCTACACTGTGCACACTTTCAAACATTCGAGAGCTTGCTAGACCCCTAACACCATCCGCATTTTCAACCGTGCTGAATGCTTGTCGGCTTGGGTATTTGGATTTAAAAAACGTTATGAGGATTTACGCTGATTTCATCCTAAAGGTGGAATCAATCTGTGTCGAATAGTAATGGACTGCACAGCTCCATCCTTGTTGGGCATTATCAGCATCGCGTATCTCACGAAGTTCTAAGGAGGTCGGCTGTACATCTGAACACTACGGTTTAATTACGGCTGACTGTTTACATTTTGTAAGATATAGCGCTTGTCTTCTGAAGCTTTGGATTCGTCTGTTCATCTGATGAGCCACAAGAAGGTCGAAACCGGTCGTGGGCTTTCGAAGCGTTTTCAGTGACCTTATAAGTAGCATTTTATGCCATGATAACAGAACATTAGTCCTTAAACTAGATTAAGCGGTCACTTACCTTTAAACAGTTGTTGATTGATGTTTTCGTTGAATCTTCTACGCTCATCATGTCATACTTATCAGCACTTAAGTAGTTGGCTTGAGTATTTGCAAGCTTCTACCTCCGCAAAACGTTCATTCTGTCAGTGGGACTTTTGTGTAGTGTCATGAATTTTATGTAAACTGCCATGATCACGTCATTTTCTCTGAGTTTCAATGTACCCTCCTCCAGATGAGGCTAGCGTTCACCACGTACCTGGACGAAACAATGATTCGCAACAGTACAATAAATGGTTTCCTAGCATATTTCTGTAGTGTTTTCACCATTAAGTTGTTCGTCAACTGACCCCCTTTTGAATTACTTTCTATTAGGGACGAAACCTGGCTGATCTTCGGCGAAGTATGCCCCGAGGACTTTTCAGCATTTCAACCACGATGAGACTAAGTTTGCAAATTCTGGAAGCAATCGAAACGATTCATGAAGCTGGTTTCTTGCACAGGGACATCAAGCCCTCCAATTTTGCTGTGGGACGGCTACCGACCAATTCTCGTAACATCTACATGCTGGATTTTGGTCTTGCTCGACAGTATACCACGCCTAAAGGCGAGGTACGACCTCCACGCCCAGTCGCGGGATTCCGCGGCACTGTCCGTTATGCTTCACGTAATGCGCACATGAATCGTGAAATGGGACGTCATGATGATCTGTGGTCAATGTTCTATATGCTTGTCGAATTCGCTTCTGGCCAGTTACCTTGGCGACGTATCAAAGACAAGGAACAGGTTTGTTTTTTAAATTTTTTTCAGGTCCAATCACTGAAGTCGTTTTTCTCTTATACTTTTTTGCCTGCACGCTCGTAGCCAGTTTAAACCACATAGTACCCGTTTTCCACTGGATAGAATAGTCAAAGGCACCGATCATAATTGGCCTTTTCTGGGACGTCGCCCTTCCTGACTGGGAACTAGCATACACCCAAAATAACACTCAATCTGAGAGAGGAAGCTTATCTTGCGGGGAAAACCGGTGCTACTTTGTATGGTGCACTTCCGTTCGAATGGGTTGCAGACCTGGTTCGTCAAATGTTTTCTTATCCAGCCTGCTGACTCGTTGGACCGGACCGTCACAAAATAAAGTGTTCTGTTTGCGTTGCCACGGCAAATTTTTACTGAACTTGTAATCGAAAGCGTTCGGGAAGATAAGGAGGCCTATTTGAACAAGCGGGGTGCTGATGTCTTCTGAGAACGGTTATAATAAAACCACACCACAGTGTCCCTTGGTCAGAGTTAGGGATTTGTTTTCTGGGTCCTAAAATTTTACATAACCTTCAGGATACGAACCAGAAGAGAGCTGTTTTGAGAACTGTTCTCCCGAGTGCCACGACCGTATGTCCAAGGTGGGCTTCAGCTATGGTCATTCGAACACTTGATCCTTTATTCTTCATGAATTCCAGAAAGTGATGTTTTAGAAAATTCCGGGAAAGCCATTTGGTGCGCATCTGTCTGGAAACAAGGTGGTTTAACTGGCGTAATTCCCTTGCAATAAAACAATCCTTCACGATTTTCGTGAAGCGTTGATTTTAACCAGGCCTACCTTCGTTGTCGGTAATTCATTTCTGTGACTGTAGTTCTCAGCCTCGTCAGACCTAGTATCCAAGACAGCGTCTTCTGTTAGTTCCTGTTTGTCCCACCTCACATCAACTATTCTATGTGGGCCCAAAACTGGTTTCTGTTTTTGCTTCCTTCTTTGGTCGTTGCGTTGGTTGTATCGGCCCGCTCTAGGATGACTCAAGCAATATTTGGCAATGGTTTGCGTCTTATTTCCGCCCTCCTCGACTGTGTTTGGAAATCTAGGTAGTGCATGTCATGTAAAGGTCATTTCACCATTTCTACTAACCAAGGAAGGTGAAAATGTCAAATCTTTGACTTTAGGACTGTATACTTCTCATGTTTACTGACCCGCTCAACAACCAGTCTATTTGTCGAATCGTGCCATTGTTTACTTGTTGCAGTGGTGCTATGGTGGCTTACATTGTCATAACCAGAGACTGCACCTTTATTTCAGAATAACAACGAGTTGCGGAAATCGCCAGGCGTTCCAATAGGTTTTGTGATAGTACACTCAAGGCCCTGGAAAATACCTGATGACTTCTTAGATTTCGCTCACTTGTGAGCATCGCTTGTCGTAGTAACTAGTTTATCAATCAGCAGTGATACTGAACAGTCACCGTTATCGACCATTTGTTTGTTCCAAGTGGAATTCAAAGTTTGGTCGCTCGTACCGAAGGGATCTCGTTTTTCTCTGGCGGTTTCAGGATGGTCGACAGTGCAGCATAATTGCAACGTTCTGTTCTGTTATCTATCTCCAATCCTTTCCTATTTCAAATGACATTTTCTTCACTTTTACTGTTTTGGATGTTGCAACGCAAGGTAAAAGCGTCTTCTGTCAAATTGATTACTACAGCGTCTTTCGCCTTCCCGACCGGAGTCTACTGATTCTTCCTGTACGTTGCTGGAAACCTTATAGAACCTAGTTTGCAATTATTCCCTTTTGCTAGCATTTTGGTCTTTGTAGACTTCGCGGGGGAAAACAACCGTGGTGGTGCTGTCTCGCTCTGAAAAGATGCTGTATTGCGCTTGTCTCAGTCCTGTTTAACGATGTGTGCACCTTGATCTTGGCTGTTAGGATTGTAACTAACCCTTACTAACCCCCACACTTTCGTTCTAACTTGAGGCACTGTTCCTCCGCTATTATATGACAGCTGAGCATCAGTTTCGACTTTCCCATGTCCACATACAAAGTACGGAGAAAGAAAGAATTCCCAAGCATCCCCAATATGTTGTCCATAATGATGTAGATGGGCACGGTGGCGATATTCATTCATGCATAACTGGTAGAGGTCTACAGCCTGTCTCCATTAGATAATTTGATGCGTAGGGATAATTTAGCTGTGAGTAACTATACCGTAGTTAAAGCCACCATAGTGCAATCCGAAAATACCAGTTGAGACCATCCATTAACCTCCGATGAACTTCAGTTCCTGGTGCGCTCAATAATTACATAATTCGTGCATCAGTTTTTAAGATTGCCCATCTCCACTGAACTCACCCTACAGCGCTTTGGAGACTACGGGAATGTTTATCGAAATCCACTGAGAGCGTTTGCTAATGAGGTGAACCATAGGATAACTGTCTAACTGTCAGCACTCCGAACTGCACGTATTATCATAACAGTCTTATTTAAAGGCTTCAAAAAATCTAGTATTAATGGTTGCATTGTTTATTTGATTGGAATACGCGCCTTACTCCTAATTTCCTCACAGACTTCCCCCTGTCTTGACATTATCTTCCCCAGTTTGTTCCGCAACCGGTTATCCGCGCATTCCTAACAGTCGGTCCAATCAGTTTAGATCGATTTTCTCTGGTCGTTTTTTTCGCCAACCAATAGACCAGTGGGTGTGCCATTCAGTGATTTGTTTATCCAATGACCTTTAAAGTGCACACGGTCACGTTCGTAGCATTCTCCTAATCGCCCCAGCATTCGGGCTGAACTACAATGTTCGAGCATGGTTCTTCCTCGACAATGAAAGCGTTGCTTTATCACTTATCCCAGTGAATCCTACTGCTAACCATTTTGTGTTGTACACCGAAATAATCAATTTTCGATATATCATGGCTAGGTACTGTTGTTTGCAGACTGGAATTTCACTTTGTTACCCACATTACACTGCCCCAAAGATAAGCAATAGACGTTCGTATCCACTCTGTACAATTGTAGTCCACTGCTGATTTCCGGTAATGCCACTCTTACCCAGGACCAGTGTACTGTCAATTTCTTGTCAATACTTTTGTGTATTTTCAGCTGCTATCCCAGGTGTGAGGAATGTTGGGTTATTCGGATGTGTGCTGTAATGACACGAAGGCCCGGATAGTCTCACCAAAACTGCATTTTTTTAAAAATATTTTTCTTATGAATCTGCGTTTCGGAATTTATGTTACCTGTGGTTGTATTGGAATCGATGGAGTCAGCGTGTGATTTTACGAAGCAACAAGCATGTTCGCTTAGTCGTCTCACGTGCGACACCAGCTGGCCTATCACAGGGTCATGGGTCACGTGTGTGGGAGGGATGCGAAGCGTTTTCAGGCTTTTTTGAAAACATTTCATATGGCTTGGGGTCAGTGAATTCTCTAATAGATGCCTTGTTGATACTCATTCCGTATACTGGGGTACAACCGATTATTCATGCGCTACACACACTTGGTCGTGTCTAGAGCGGCACTTGTTTACTGACTGGCGAATCGATCTAGGGATTTTTTCCTTAAAGGACTTAACGTCTTCCCAGAAACTTCGCATAAACATTAATCAGCCCGCACCGTATCCGATAATTCGTTTGTAGAATATGCAGTATGTATGTAGTATACATGTAATATATATATGCAACAATTAGTATTCATCTCGTAAATACGTGAGACATCAACTCTGGTGTAAATCAGTGTCTGACATCTACGGACCCTCTGAAGCTCTTTTGAGGCTCTGGATTTGAAAGAGGGAGTTACCTTTCTGTCGTGCAAAGTTCAAAATTCTCTGGATAAAACAGTCTATCACTTTGGAGTGTGTGCTGTTGGTCTGTATGAAATGTTTAATTTGACAAGAGTAGTTGCTTCGACTAATGCTTTTTCTACGGGCTACATGGTTACTGTAACCTTGTAAATTTGGTAACCTTGGTCTGTTTTGAATTCGTCTGAACTGTCCACCGTTTGATGGCTACAGTTTTCTTGCCTTAATTTCATACCCGTTTCTGTACAGCTTCATTCCGTTCGATTGGATTATGCATATGCCACATTCGTACACACTCATGGAGTGAATTTGACCAAACACGTCTGGGTGGCAGCAATTTGTTGTTTCCGCAGAGGTCATTCCTGACCAAGTGCAATTTTTACCACGACATTACTTGCTCAGCTCCCCATAGGACGTGCCAGTGCCAGCCTCCGATGCATAGCTCCCCTCCCCTTCTCTTCAATGAAAAGTCCACTGACACCCCTGTATTTGTGCATCAATTATATCAGCTACCGCCTCCAATGCGTAGCTATCTACCCCACCTCCCAAAACTATCGGCGAACGAAGCTGTGGCAGCTAGAACCACTGTACGGCAAGTACGCGGTTTTACAGCTGCTGATGATGATGGACCTGCCTGAACGGTCTGTCGTATGAATTTTTGAGATCCACCTGAAAGTGCAGAGAAAACACCCACCAGAATCCAGCCCTCATCTTTGTGGCTGTGCGACTCATCAGTTGTAGGTACTTACAAGCTGTTTAAACCCGCTCTGGTCTAAAAATGTGTGCCATTAATAGACAGTGTTTCCCTGCCAGGAATCAAAAAGCAAGTGTTATGCATCTGGATTGTCATAAATAAGTTTGGTTGCCAAATCTATACCAAAAATCCAGATGTGATTGTGTTAGCGTACTGCGTTGGCACAGATATGTATGGTGGTCGAATGGTTTACTGAGCTTGGCATTTCTGTTTCGGAGTTCTTATTACCAATCGAGGGTTTCACCAGTGCGTTGCCTAGCGACACATCGCCAGGTCTGCATTGAGTCGCAGTGTGCGTGATTTTATGTAGCTTCCTCCGGGAGGTATTGAGTACGATTAGTTATTCGTTAACCGTGCTCTGATTAGTCTACGTCCAGTTGGCCGTTAAGGTACAGAATTTCATGCAATTTCATGTCAACCACAGAATTATACGAACAATTCGGGTGTGGATTGACAGCAAACTTTCTAGGGGTTCTCCGTAATGCTCGCTGCATGACTTCGAAGGTTTTCTCACCTGGCTGCGTCCTGTTGTCTGGATATCATGCGCGAAATGGTGATACGACTACCTGTTCTCAGCACCTATCTCCCAACTCCCCAGCTCAGGATGTTCCGACTTGAAACCAGTCTATCGAAGCTTAGGTAGCCTAACACCTAATACAGAAGGTGTTTTGCAAGTGAATGCCCAACGTGTAGAAATGTCAAGCAACATGCCATGGTCCTATGAAAGACAAGTTAGATACAAAGCCTAGCATTTCGCGGGAAAATGATCATTAAAATGCTGTCAGTGTATGACCGTCGGTGTCCGAAGCATTGGTCGGGTCTGGTGAGAACATCGGATTAGCAATACTAAGGTAAGCCAGCTGGTTTTGGGAAGAAGGAACTTTCCTACAACTGATGAATTACTCACGCTTCATAGGTTACTGTGGTCTGGATATGTACTCTGCACGCCTGAAGGCCACCACCTCCAAGAGCTCTTTTCGCCCAGTCCCGTACTGAGTGGAAGTGACAGAAAAGTGGGCAGTGTATAACCTGGTAACGAAGTATGCAAGCACTAACCAGTAAGCTGAGTCGGGTCGACAACTGCCGCCTCCCTGGATGGGGACCCAGGGACTCAGTCTACCAATGATTATTGACACCGGCAGAAATGGCTCAATCGCGCAATCAGTGGCGCTCATGCATCAATGCTATCGCCGGTTCGTAGCTGCCCCATTCCAGAACTAACTGAACGTACCGTCGTCTCCAATGCTTGGCTGTATCTCCCACGCTCTCCTACTTTCCGGTGATCGAAACTGTAGCAACCTGAACCAACATACTCATGGTAGATGGTTTATAGCTGATAATTTGATTGGTTGGTTGATTGAGTTGTTCTGGCACACTTTATTAAACACAAGTTTTGGAGAGAGTTCCCATTGCCATTCTTCTGTATCTTTCATCTCCACTTCCCCAGCCGTTCGAAACGTGTGAATATACCTAGATGCACTCAGCTCACCATGTTTCCTCGAACGTTCTTGCTAGGGTTTAAGTGCGGACCATGTTCTAGCAAGTCCAATCAATGAAACCACGTGCAAACGATACGTTCATCCACCTTCACTCAGACACGAAACCTTTTTCGTCAGTGAGGCACACCTTGATTCAGTTTCTGAACTTTGGATCATTTTTCAACTTCGATGCGTTTGCTATCTGGTTAGTTGCGGCCTGTGGGAATCTTCTCTCACTTTTCCAGACACCTTCCTGGCTGCTCTTGGTCTATTCAGGCATGTTCCTGATGGATTTACAAGGAATCTAGGAATGACCGGTTCTGATCTGTTCAGTTTGTTTGTCACCTGTCGGTTCATTCCATCTTCCCCGTCTGTCATTCCCGTGTCTTTATAGCCCACTAATTTGCTTTAGTAAAGAAATGCGTATCATTGAGTAACTGATTCAGCTTATTTTAGAAACATTTCTTGCTAGTGAACATAGAGAAAACAGTGCCGAAGTGGCTTGAAAAATCGAAGCGCGTTAAAACAAATCCGTTTCTCCACTCACAGGAAGGTGTTGTATTGTCAGTACCGCTTCTTTCGACTGTACCAGTGTTTCTAACACTCTTGGCATGTTGGATGACATTTCTGCTAGTTTGTGCATCCAATCTAAACCGTTCATCACCATTGAATAACAATCCGGGTTCTTATAGAGTTTGACATTGCACGCACTGTACCATGGTTTTCACGGGGTTGGTGTTCGATCCTTGTTACGGAGCTTTCTTTTCCAATTCCTCCACTTGCGGATAGCCGTGAACCGCGAATGACAAAGAGAACGAAGTACCCAATTTGTTCCGTTTCACATTTCGCCACTTTTCACACATCCTCCTGCATGGTGCCTATGGTAATTTCCCCCTCTTTTTCAGAATGGAATCGGGATACCTTGGTGTTATTAGATATATTTTTACAAGGATCATTGGCAGCATTACCCACATCCCTAACGTACATACATAAAGTTGTGTTTAGTTTTCAAACCCAGTCGGAGTCTGCCACGTCGTTTTTCGATAGGTTTTGCCGTTCCGAAGTGAAATTCTAGTCGATCCGGTGACTGCAGATTACTTATGGCTTCCTCGTTTGTCTTCTGACACCCACAGTTCGTGTTCCAGTTGGGTGTTCCCGCAAAGCAAGGTCATCTTAACTAGCAGCTCGTTTGGGCACCACCACCTACTTCAGGATTTTGTTACCAATTATTGTCGCCGTGTGCTTGACAACTGACCTAACGAAGAAACAATACCTCAATCTGGTCGTCTATAGTGCCAGAATTGCTCATAAGGTTACTTGCGTGATAGCTTAATCATTTTCGGGATTGATGCTTGATAAACTATTCGAAAACGGGTCAATAAAGGTTAAGCAACTCTATTTCGAGTTGTTGAGATAAGTTTTGTAAGGTAATTATAGGAATTTAGAATTTCAGAAATTTATCAGTTCTCACATTCTTTAACTTGTCTGACAGCGTTCGCCCTCTGTTTTCCATGTCCCCTGAAGCGCATAGTTGGTATCGGTGCCCAGTGCATCTTTGTAGTTTGTCGACTAATCGCCAAATTATCACCGAAAGAATTCACCACGTAGTAATTTGCCACCTAGAAATTCGGCAGTAGTCGAATCTGCATGGTTCAACCATGTATATCGGGGTCTGTAAGTCTTTTGACAATTCCTAGAGAGTGCTAACATGTAAGTAATCAATTTGTTTTGTAAACCTGTAAACCTACCTGTAACACCTGTAAACCCGTGCAGATCCAGATCACCAACTAAACAGTCTCAGTCCGTAGTGGGAGAAACGACGAGGTTGTTTCGGAATACTATTTTTTTGATGGAACACGCTACTCGCAAGGTTGCTGAAAACTCTTCGACAGCCCGCGACCGATTCCCTATTTCTTGGGGCTCATGAGATGTTCATTACTAGCGGCAAAAGCAGGGGTATTGACTGTGCACGTAGGAAATGTGCGAACAGAATCTGCACGCACGCCAGGATAGCCGCTAGTATGCATGTGCACAATGCAGGACACAGTCTAGCTTATCGGGTGTGGCGAGATGTCGGCCTAATAATAATAAATAGTCGTTCAGCTGTAACACCCCCTTTCGGTGCCTAGCTGCCATGCCATCCGAGGGAAGCACGAGGGCTCGGTTACTGCCAGGTTGCCCAAGCCTAGACAGGAAAAGTCGAGATGCAGAGGTCGGGTTCGAATCACGGACCTTCCAGTCAGTAAATTCGCGCTCTAACCACTGAGCCACCTCGCCCCCAGATTTCGGCTTACTCAAACTTGTGGTTGCACCCATGGCAGCTGCCAATGCGGCCTTCAATCAATCAATTTATGAGCTACAAACCGTGTACCATGGGCACATTGGTTCCAGCTGCTACAGTTTCGATCACCGGAAAACGGAAATGTGAGACGTACAACCAAGCGAAGGCATGTTCAGTTTGTTCGGAAATCGGGTGGCTACGCATTGAAGGCTTGATAGCTTTGATGCACGAGCGCCACTGACTGCGCGATTGGGCCATTCCTGCCAGTGTCATTAACCACTGGTGATTTGAGTCCCGGGGTCCCCATCCAGGGAGACGGCAGTTGCCCACCCGATTAAGTCTACTGGTTAGTCTTCGTACTTCCTTGCCAGGTCATGCACTGTCCACCTCTCGGTCGCTTCCACTCAGCACAGGGCTGTGAAAGGGAGAAATGTGAGTTCAAGAATTCGATGAATTTATGCAGTTTGTAAACACAGTTGACAACTAGTCGGAACGCAAACAACAGTCGTAGTTTTCAAACGGGTAGGAACAGTATGGCTGTGACAGAACTCTGTTCGCACTTCATTCAGAGGTTGATGCATGGTCGTTTCCATTACTCTCTTTGTGTGGTAGTTACCTAATGCGGCCCTTCCAATTAATCGAAGGGCTAGTGGCTGCTGAATCGCTCTTTCGGGTGCTGTGTTTGCATCGCCGTAGCCTGTCGTCGTCTACGGCAACCCGGAACCATGGAGCGCATATACCGCTTAACTAAAGTGAACGGTATTCTTCAAGTGGATTTAGGTCAATCGGTGATGTCAATTCATCATCATCGTCGTTGACAGCAACATCAGGTGAGAACGCACACTGATGCTTCACTGTTGTACAACCTTGTCAGTTGGTTGAACACTCTAATCGTCCTCTTGTCTACGCCTGGGCACCCAGGCGATATCCCAGCCTGTTTACAACCATGCATTGCACAAATACTAGTGACCTGATGCCACATCGGTCGTTAGGTAGTGTCATCGGCCGGGTTACCGTGATACATAAAGCAGCGCGGATAAGCGGAAACACTACAACAGACGCCTTCCTTTCTCTTTCACTTATTCGTCATTCTCCCCATTGTATCCTGTTGCCAGTGAATTCTTAGTAGGCCCAATTTTAAGGACTGATAACCCCGCCACCGCCCGCCGTTAGCCGCAATTTCCACAGTTAACACGGCCGTCACGGCCGTAGACACTTCGAAATCATCCTTCAAGTCCCGACGCTCAGTACATCTTGCAGCGCTTTGAATGTCGCTCCTTAGCCAGTCAAATGGAATAATGGTTTTCAGTAGAAATAGAGTGTGCCTTCCGGATTTCCTACCTCCGTCAGGTAAAACGGCCTTGAAGAAGAACACCGTCGAAACAAAACAGACGAAACTGCGCAGGATAGGTTTCAACGGCACTTCTGAGTGTTGCTGATTGAGATTGACGGCTACACTAATTGTTAAAGGTATGCCTCACTCCAGCATCCTCTCTGAGTAGGAGAATTAATGTTATTGGGTTCATCGTTGAGAAGCCGTTGTTCGGGGCGGTGAAAAGAAATAGAATTTGATTGGTCGAGGATCCATCCGTCGTGGTTGGCACAAAAGCAGAGGTATCCTTTTTGCGTAGATGCATCGTGATGCTACTTATTTCAACACCTGCTTTTTTTTGGGGTATGCACTGCAACACTTCAATCTGTGCACCTTTTTTCTTATCTAAAATAACGATTGGTAATATTTTTTCGCGTGGTGCCATCAGCCGGGTCGGCTTACTTGCTGCATACAGCAGGGCGGGTAAGCGAAAACATGCTACTGCTGACGCCTCCCTTCTTAAAATTTCACGTTTTCCGTCTTCCACCCTCCCC
>SJOL01003476.1:134765-160513 GCA_004794785.1 Opisthorchis felineus | reverse complement strand
ACCCCGCCTGTGCTTGGCTGGAGACGTTGCAAGAAATGGCGGCTAATCGATGTCAGTGGCGTTCGTGCTGTCAATTTCTTTCCAGGTTGTCTGATTGAGCGGTTGGAGGTGTAGGCACCTCAGAATGCTTGACATAGGCCAGCACTAGGTCCCCTCCCTCACCCACTCTTTTTCTCTTCTTTTCATTCTAGGGCTTTAAATATAATTATACGAACCTTATGGTTGCACGGCAGTGAAGCACCAGCGTCAACACTGATGTTGCTGTCTTTGATGATGATGATGGTGGTAATATTTTTCGACGGGACAATGCCAGCGCGTGTCTATGAAGCAGTTAGTGGTTTTGAAGATGCATTGGGTAAGGGACGGTTTGAATCCAACCCGCGGTTGTCTGTCCTTTGGCTTGCCTCGCCTTGCGAGCCTTTTATAACGGATTTGGAATACCTGAGTGACTTTGTTCATTTGGGGGACGGATTTTTATCCCAAAAAGTCAATTTCAAAAAACGATTGAATCGGACTTCAGCACCAAACAGTGCGTGAGCAGTGTGCTACTAAGGTCCGAACTTTTCCCGAAGTGTTAAGTTTTTACGTAGTCCGGAGTGAAAAACGTTCTATTGACGCTTGGATTTGTTTCTTACGGCTGATTTTTCTGAAGTGACTTTGTATTACGGTCACATCCTTTTGTCGCACTCTCCCTTGGAGTTTCTTAGAGCACTGCTCATACAGCAAAGTATTTCCACTGTTTGTTGTTAGTACTCGAAGCTAACAAATCAATTTTATTTTTATTTTTGACGTTGATTAGGATGCTACCAAGATCGTCTGCCCCCTATGATTGGGCTGTTTTCTGATGTCCGATCCTCCTTAGGGCTGCATGGGCACATTTACTTGACTCATTGTACCATGCTTTTTGCTTGCATCGGTAATTCGGTCTAAAGTATTCCAGTCATCCTACTCAGTATCAAATGGGTGTTGATTAAGTGTAGCCTTCACCCCACACCTACCTGGTTCTGTGTTCTGTTTGCAACGCGAATACCGCGCATCTGGATTACAAACCTTTCACTGTGTACACTGCGTACACTGTTGACAAAGCTAGCCGGTACCGGCGAAATCTGCAAACACGATTTCGTAAAAAGGTGTGCAGCCGGTGTAGTCATGGTTCTTTGTCCTTCTGGTTGTCCATCCTTCTTTTTCGACCTCTGCATGCAACCAGCTTTTGTATGTGCAAATTCCTATGCTTCTGGCTTTAGTTGACTGGTCATTGAACTGTTGCTTCTGTCCATGTTGAGCGAAATCATCTTGTACTAAATTGGCTTTAAATCAGTTGATACGATGACACGGCATTTATGCGCTAATGGCCCAGGCTTCTAACATTCTCAATGATATTGATGATCACGATGCTGGGAACCTATAAAACATACCAATACGCCATTCACTTGCGCTTCTCTCAGCTACGCTGTCACTCGCCCCTTGCTGTATGGTCGTTCTGCGATGCATTCCTGGCACTGCCACCGAGCTGTTACCGTTGTATGGATGTGCCACGGGGTCTAACCTAACAATTCCTAGTCTGGGGAGGATATTCCATCGAGGAACACTTTTATGGTCCGAGTAGTGGAAGCTTCTTTTTTGTTTTCATCAACCTCTCTCTGAGTCGGGTGATTCCAACTGTTGGAGTGCGATGTGCGTTCTAGGCGTTCGAATACTGCTCTCCATATTGACGAATTCGTGGTTGTGGAGAAGTTGAGGCTGTTCTTCCGTCGTAAACATCATAAATTATACATTCACCACAGATTCATCATCAAGTGGTGATGTAAAACGGTTGGCCTTAATGGTCTGGATTCCAAAATATTTCCCCAGTGAGGCTGTCGTACTGATCTCGGGGACTACTATGAACCATCTGCACATCTGTCTGCTAGCTTTTCAGTGATGTTTGCGCAGCCGGTTGAATTTTCTACAGCACCAACTTAATGCAGCTCAGAAACTTTTGTTCTAGGTGATGGGTGATTACAACTGAGTAAGCCTTATGTTGTCTGACTAGGCTCGGTAAACGATTTCTCATGGGAAGACGTGACCCGATGTGGTGACGAAACAAATACAATTGATAAGGATTGGATAATTGGAGTTTCCATCCATGGATTCGTTCCACGCGCTAGGTGCCATACTTCTAGTTCTTGTTACAACCGCATTACTTGTTCCAAAATGCCTCTGCGCTAAACACCCGATGAAACCATGTCTAGAAAAGTGTACCAACAGTTCTCGCCGTTTTCTGTGACTGTCTGTTCTACTCGCCAAAAAATGCGTATAGACCGTTCATCATTAGCATGCAATGAAAATGGGCCACACGTTCCCACAGTCATTTGATCAAATAGCTAGTTGTTTAATTTAATTGGCGGCTTCTCTGACAGCGTTTTAGAACCTTGCGACGCCATACAGTTTGCGCTCTTAATTTGTAGGACTAATTAGGTCCGTCAAAGGCGAACGATAGTTCGGATGTAGGCTACGCGTTTTCGTGTCAGACCACCTAGCTGAAATTTTTCATCTGGGTTCTGAAGCGTAATCTATTCATCTATATCGCCGAGCATGAAGATTATATCCGTCGGTCCTCCTAGTATTAGGAACGGGTTGGGCTGCGTCATTGAATTGAATTGGCGGAGCTTGAGCGACCCAATCAAATACCTGTCATTTCGAACATCATTTTCCATGGTCCTCTGCTTCCAGGCTGTCTTTCGTGAACACTCCTTCATTGGAAAATTCGTACCTTTTATCTGTGATACCTGATCCTCTTCGGCTGATCTCACTAGCCATTTGAACAGCTGCACACAGAGTGGAATAATAAGGCTTTCACGTATGGTAGTGTGAGTGGATGCATTTTGTTTTATACCCTGTGTTAGTTGAAATCTTTCAGTTAGATGCCACAACGGGAGAGCGCACAATAATCTGGATTGGAGCGGTCGATAGAACCCTCTGATATGGTGATGTGTTTCAAAGCTCGCGATTTAAGAGAACAGGCTGTCTGGCATGACGGGGGGGGGGCATCACTACAATAGTCAGTTTACCGACCACTTCAGATCCCATAGGAACGCGTGTTTATGAACGACTTATCTGATTTTTTCGGTGAACAGTTCAGGCCAGCGGCACTTCATTAGAGCGTATCCCCTTGGGGGCAAATCTCATGTGTTTCTGTGTGCTCTGCTTGGATTGGCAAAATATGTGTTTGTTTCGTCACTACCAGCGAATTTTTTCCGACTGTATGAGTTTCGGTTACTACAGTAAAACCTCATCCGCATGCTCGTTTACATTGACCTACCGTTCTGCGATAACCATTTTTGGCCCCACTGGTCACGTCACGGTTGTTAGACATGTATTAGCAGCATCTGAGGCAATTTTTCCTATACGTTAATATACATAATGTTTTCCAGGAAAAAAGGCGCAAATTACCATACACGATGGGAGTTGAGATCTTGTAGCGAGCTTTTTCTCTTTAAAGGCACGAAAGGCGTAGCGAAACCAGAGGTCACTTTCGATATTTTTTCCAGAGTAGACTGTGGTAATTGAGTAACAAAATCATTCAGCTGTAGCACCCTTTCGGTGCCTAACTGCCATGCCACCAGAAGGAAGCACGAGAGCTGGGATACTGCCAGGTTTCCCAAGACTGGACAGAAGTCGAGAGGTAGAGATCAGGTTCGAACCACAGACTTTCCGGTCAGTAAATTAGCGCTCTAACC
Source organism: Opisthorchis felineus (assembly GCA_004794785.1). NCBI lineage: Eukaryota > Metazoa > Platyhelminthes > Trematoda > Opisthorchiida > Opisthorchiidae > Opisthorchis > Opisthorchis felineus. Next base: position 156,794 of record SJOL01003476.1, on the reverse strand, counting down.
ACTGAGCCATCTCGCAGTGTTGTGCGCGTTGTCCTGTTCCACCAATTCTTCTCCAGGTATCACTTCGATTCCTAAATTTCGATCTTTAAGTGTTTAGCCACTTGACCTTCTCAGTTAGGTCAACTGCCACGCCTTGGTTGCACAGCAGTAACACTCAGATGTCCAGTTGTCACTTACTCAATACAGCTTGTTTAGCTGTACTCAAGTTTATGCGAGGAAGGCGATGGGTAACCTTCGACTTGGTAGAAAAATTTGTTGTCATGATGAATTTGGAAGGTTATCAAAAAGTTCTAAAATGTGTTAATGGACTGACGTTGTCCGGAATTCTTTCACTGGCCAGTGAAATTACACGTCTCTGAGAACAATTTCAAAATGGGCTAGCATATCAGATTTGCCTGATAGTCACTTTAAAAGTCAACGACACGAATGAATTTGATAATGGGATGTCAGGTGGCTAGGTTTTGATCGCTGCCCTCTTGTACCTTCGAGACTCTTTGTTCTAGACGATTCACCTGAAGTATCCGCGCCTGATTCTTTTGGAAACAGAGAGGAGAGTTGTTTCAGCTTTGACTCAGTCGAAACTGAAGCACCACCTTTGATTATTTTCGTCTGGTTCGGTTTAAGACTTTCAGATGGGAGTAGAGTATGTTGTGACTCATTGTCTGAGTATGTAGACCTGAATACTTGTTGATTTTTTTGTATTCTTATTGTGTACAACATGAGTACCCGTTTTGCGCCCATACCGCCTTTCTTGTTTTGACCTGAACGTAAACCGTTCTTTGACATTGGAATCGCACGTCTAGTTTAAATCAACCGCGTGGGTTTCGCCATCTTATGGCCACCTTGCGTTGAGTCGGTATGAACTTTGGCTAGGCGTAAGATTTCCTACATACTTATTTGTACAGAATCCCATTCGTAATTAACAGTTTCTAAACCGGTGTATAGAAGCCGGCTTAATCCCACGATTTGAGGTTTTTTTTTGCAATTTTGTTGTTATTAATGTATTCATCTTACCGTATTTGTTGATAAACTTCCATTTAAACGATTTGAACTTTGGGCTTTTTCGCGTAACTCAACGTGGCCCAACGGATTGCTGGAAACAATCAGTAATACCTTAGTTTGTACTTTTGCCAACGTTTTAAGCGCGTTCGCAGTTTACCAAGTCCGCTTTGTGTTTGTATCTTTCGGCTGGACTGCAGTCAACTTCATTCATAATACTTTCGGTTACCGCAAACTTGGAACGCGGTGACTGTCTTTTATCATGGTATTCGAATGAAATTTCTATGAACCGAACTGGCAGATTTCCAGGTACAGCAACTGCACACAAAAGTCCATTTTTTGTCTACTTCCGATAGAGCAGCGATCCGTACTGGTATCACAAAATCATTCCATTTTTATAGCCTCTCGCTTTCATTCTTGCGACATCGAATAAGCAAGCAAATTCGTTTGGCTCAGGTACCTGTGTTTCGGACTAATCAGCGACATGTTTCTTCCGAGTGACAAACACTACTACGGTCATATTAATGGTGGGGGGGAATCGTTAGTTTGTCCCGTTGTTATATGAAGAAAAAAACTCACCGCTCCCTGTCAGCTGTGGTCACTGTTTTCCGCAGTAGTTCAGCTTCCAACTGCTACGTTTGGAAGATCACTGATGCATTGAGTGCCGTGTTTCCAGCACGTTTTGTTAACTGTTTGCGTCCTTTTGAAGGGGGTTCTTTAAGGCTGAGTCTAACGATGGACTGCGACTCAGACGGCCACACCACGTATCCCGAACTCACCACCTAGAGTAAGTTTACAAAGTGCGATCCACGAATGAAATTGGTGCGAAACTTTCGGATGGCCAACTTGTTGATGCACTTCGTTTACTTGATAGATTCGTAGAGACTCCAAATAAGATGGATCCACTGACTAGTCCGTTCGAAAAAAGCACTGCAAAACACCCATACTCTCCATCCGTGTTTTCTGTGGTATGATAGTCTCCTTTAAAATGAGGCTCATTGGATATGCTTGAGCGAAGCATCATGGATATATTGTTATGATCAGAATGCAAAACGATGTTCAGTTACAGTTTCTTTGGTTCGCCTCACTTAGTTTGAATAATCGACCAGCTGGACTCCCGTGTTTGGTGCTCATAATTCAGTCCGAGGAGTCATATGTTGCCTCACGGTGACAAAATTGATTTTTACCTTTAGGACGATGGACGTCAAGAAAGTCATTTTGTATGAGTTTCGATTCTAAACATAAAATATGTGAAACGATTTGGCTTATCGGTCTTTCAGTATAAATGTGGTTGTAGTGCCTAAGTACTTTGAGGAGAATTCAACGGTGAACTCAATTACCGAACGCACCCGTAATCTCACAAGCCCGGAAATTCCAATTTATTCTAACTGGAGTTTTTGACGTGTTCTTTTCAGTTAGCAAGGCGTGCAAGTTGACGTTCACACAACTTGGGTAGTTTACCTGCTCTCTGCCATCAGGGGATGGTAGGTTTTGTCAGCATTTGATCTGTGATATACCGGCGCATCTTTAGCGTTGTTCGATACACCCAGTGTTCGAGGAGTTCAGGTTGACTGACGCCTTGAGACGGAAGTTGTACGGGACCGGCTTATATCCAAATCATGCGTTACCATGGTGCGTTAACAAAAGTCCATAAGTTAGCAGATCTCAGACAGTGACATACTTCGAAGTCGAAGGTGATAAAAGATCAGCATTAAAAAACGGCATTGCGGGTTGTACAAACCATGGCTGGTTCAAGGTCAGAGAAACGTGAAACTGCAGAATGAGGCCAAATGTAATGAAGTATTCTCCTAACCGAAATAACGTGAATTCCGTAAACACGATCAACAGTTATATGGGGTTTAACGCTTTTCTTATTCAACTGCAACTGTATGTTGTCACTATATGGTTTCTGATCATCTCTTTAGAGCTGATGGAAGCCATGCACTTTGGCGCATCAGTTTGACATACAGACCGCTACACTTTTTTTTAGTTTAGTTTTCCGTCGGACTTCTTAAAGGCCGTTTTACGTTAGTTCAAAGGCGCCACTTGTCATCCATCATTCAACCTAGAAATAATTGGAACAAGCTGACGCTATTCGGCCGAATAGACTGTCGTCCCCTACACGGCTGTTTTTTTTGTGTTCGTGGTCTCCTCTAAATAAGACTGTAGCAGCTGGAATCAGGCTACTTTTGCTACGCGGCTTGCAGCTGACAACACATACCTGACTAGTATGCGAAGCCTTGATGTGAGCATTCCTGTCGAATATTTGACTATAGATTCACACTCTATCAGTCTTGGGGATCGTCACACAGATAGTGATACATCATCTTAGTGTTCCTTGACTTCCGGAATGTGGCCAGCTGTTCACTTGTCTGTCTTTTGAACGGGATTGTCGATCACTATGCTCCATTGAAATGCTCTGTCGCAGTGCTCATCTCACGAAACTCCACAGCTCCATAGGGATTCGAACTCAACCTCTCTGCTGATAGTTGAGGTCGAAAGCGCTCCGCCACAACTGACCAAATCACACGTAGATAGGACGTGGCGCCATTCATCCTCCAACCATGTTACTCGCATCACGCGGTCATATGTGAACTGGCTGCTCGGGTGACGAATTCCCAGATGGAAGGTTCATTTATTGTGTGTATTACTCATGCATTACTTGTAGTTAGTTGGCAGTATGAAGAGATTGGGAACTTTCAACTGAGATCTCATTCTATGGGCACAGTCAACCTATGCCGAAGAATGGAGAACCAGTGTACAGCTGTTTCATCCTTAGTGGGAACCATCGGATCTCACGAATTTCCAATTCGATGCGAAACCGCAGCCTACCGTCCAACCATGAGTGCCTGATCAGCAGTGTGATTGCCTCACAATTTGATGAGATGTAGCGCCGCTAATCCGTCATTCATGCAGTTCATATCGCGTGATCACGGGTTGACTGACTCCTCGAATAATGACTTCTCTGATCGGAGACTTGCGTGACCTATGGGGTGTCTTCCGTTCTGAGCATGTTATCTACGGTTTCGTACTATCATGAGAGAAGTGTGACTTTTCACGTAGACGGAAATCTTGCAACTCAGTGTTTATCGAGTTCCAAAAGTGACCGTTTTTCGTTGTTATGTAATAATGCACATTCAGGTTTTTATTTGCATTCATTTGATTGACTTGAAGGTGCTGGCTCGTGTTGACTTAAATGATGGGTGCTCATGGCCATTATAAAGCTCACCACGTTGCACTGGTTTGCCTCAGTCACCGCCATACAAGGATTCATCCAGACGAATTGAGAAGGTCAACTGCTCATGCCACTGCCTCAAAATTCCGGAAGATGTGATGCGTTCATGGAAACGCTTCCTTCGAAAAAAAGTTTTCGGTGCCCCAGGTGATGTTTCCTTGAGCGGACAGCCCAGGAGCCTTCTGAGTTTGTCCAACAAACTGGTCCCTATCGTAGATGTATTCTAGCCTCATTCTGGTTCCACCTTTTCATCCTAAGAGTAGGCGAAATGAATATCTGAGAGACTCCAAAACGTCTATTTCCAACCAATTGCCATTTCCGGACGTGCCTTACAAAGAGAGCAGGAGATGGGTCGCGTTTCACCTACATTAGCATGATTACGACTTGGGATTCGTCGTATCGACCGTCAGCTTTATTTTTCGGGTGTGTTTGCTTCAGACCCGCACATCAGCACAAAATATTGCTGAGTTTCGTGTAAAAGACCACAATGTGAGCGTGCACTGTATCGAAACATCGAACCTCATCAAAGACGAAAAATGTGTCTAGCTCCTCATGATGTAATGTTTCAGTGCGTAGTGACGGTTACTTGACGTCAGTGGCTTCATGATGATGTTGGTTGTGATGATGATGACGATTTCACAGTTTAGCGATTATGCACTAAACCTTCGTCCACTAAGGTTTCATGAGCTAATGGAGAGTGACGCGCTGGTCGATTTTCATTGGTTGTGGGTAATTCAATGTTTCACACTGTGAATACTTAAAAATACTACGTAAGTTGCTCACAACCCATAGAATTGTCATAGCTAGTGTCTACGATATGTCCTTAAACTGGTTCAACGGAAGGTGCTAGGTTTCCTGGCCTATGCGCATTCGCACCCAGATAGCTATCTCCGTGCTGTTGACGTGTGGGTTACCTGGGCATAAACGGTTGTTTTTCGTCGTTTCCAGCACACCGGCTTACAGTTTTCCCATCGATTTCCGGAACTACTACTCACCATGTTGGTTGAATGCCTTTTGAATTGGCGTTGCCGTCTCATTCTAATTCACAAAAGTGGTCACTTAACGTCTACCCTATATTGTTTCGTCGTCTTGTCATTTTTGAATCGAAACTTTTTTTGTGCTTTAATTATGGCTACACAGTTTTTCGGACAATTCGTCGCTTCGCTCAAATTCGAGTCGTCTTGCGTTGCGAGTCGTTGAAGTATTAGAGATTATTTACTTTGCTTGTTTGCTGCCCCGGTTAGATCGATGTTTATCAGGACTGACGGCCTACAACCGGTTCTACAAAGTAAGCTCCTCCATGATACTTGCGTGGTTGAGCCAACAACTCTGACACTGGTTTAATAGTTATTCCTTACGCCTGAATCATGTGCCGAAGACCATGTAGTACGGTCAAGGCCTCCCCACTTTTGTTCAATCATACCGCTCGCATATTTTTCCGATATTATAATGGAAATGGGTGTTTCACCGAGTCCTACAAACCACTTTGCATGGAATCCTGTGCTTTAATTCCTATACTGTCCCCAAGTTTGTTGTGGATGTTGTGGATGTGTGGGTGTTACAGCTGAACTATTATCATTATTGTTATTATTATTACAAGATGCTGCTGTACCGTTGAAAACTTCAACGATAGTCTCTTTGCCCTCAGTTGGGTACATACTTTCCACATGGGATGTTTCTTCATTCGGTTTCGACCTTTGCGATATAGTGTCTAATTTATCTAACCAATTTTATCCGCTGGTGAAGTTTTTCTTTCCAAGCAGCCCGATCAGCTCCATCCGTGTCACATGACTTCGGAGGCGGAAGGAGCATACTTGCAAAGGGAGGAGACGCACTATGGTGAATCAACTCAATGCATAGCTACTATGGGAAATAAAGAGATGGAAATCTGCTTTGTCTAAACTAATGAGCGTGGACCCATCAGAAACGTGTGGAGCTTTTTTGTGTAGAGAAACTTGGCACGAATACTTAGTGCCCGGATTTTGATTCTTTGGGGGCAGAGTTTCTGTTCGTTCCCACTGGATCCTCAGACTTTTTTCAACCCCATTTATTTTCCAAATGGCAGCATCCTCTTCATATCTCTAGAGTATCTTATGTGGTTTCTCCAAATACTGTTAATTGATGATTTCTTCTGTCTTCGATAGCATATACTCTGATCTGCTCAATTGTTGCGTCCACGCGTTAAATGAGGCCGTGCCTAGCATTGCTAATGCGTCCTTTCCCAGTTTTTCGAAGTTTTACTGAACCGTCTGCGTTAAGACCATTCCCAAAGCGGTCGGAATTATCTTCTCCAGTATTACTGAAAATCACGCATAAGTTAGTAATAGTACATGGTATTTTCCCTCACCCTTCTGATCGATTCTAATTCACCTATAACATATCGCATACTACACTTGCTGTCCTAGCTTCCCCTGTTCACCTTATTGCTTCATTTCTAGACCAAAGTACTTTTCTTATTAATTACGCTTTGCATTATTACCCTTTAGAGTTTCTCACAGCGGACAACAAGTCCTTCTTCCTGCTAGATGCTGTTTGTTCTAAAAATGACGTTTTCATGTCGCTCTCCGTGTGAAAGATCTAGCGGGACGCTCGCTCCCTCTTGCTGTAATCAAATAATAATAACCGTTCAGCTGTAACACCCTTCCCGTGCCGAGCTGCCATGCACGCCGAAGGAAGCACGAGGGCTGAACTAACTAAAAGTGTGTCTTTACTCCACTCCTCAATTTGGGATACTTACATTGAAGCAATCCTCTCAAAGCCCAGAATTATTCTCCCTAAGGAAGCTACGCCAATCAGTGTCCATCGGGATTTTATATGTAAGCCGTGTATTTTCCCGCCGTTCACTTATGTTCTCCTCTGGTTCCCCCCGGCCTACCTCCCTATACTTCCCTGTACAAGTGCTCGTTTCATCGTAAACCCTGAGACTTTCTTGGCCCAATTTCAAACAACCTTTTTTCATTTAACTACCTCTGTGTTTTCCACTTTGTAATCTTTCCCGTCGTCAACCACTTTTGTGATGAGAATGTCCTGATATTTTGTCACTCGGGTAGGACCTAGTGAAATTCGTCTATCTTTCTAGAAAGTTCTCGTCGGATTTTTTGACTCACGGGCCCATCACAGAACTTACTTTTGCGAGCACTAGCGGGAGATCGAAGAACATAGCAGATCATTTCACCATTTCAGGTTATGATGGTCACATTCCGAGCTATTCTAACCTCCGCAACTTTGGTTTGATAAGCCATGTGGAATGTAGTATTCTGTAGGTACTAACTGGAAAAGATTCACCTAGCCTTGAGTTACTAACCTCCATCAAGGTGATTGTAAAGCTCCGGGGAAACGCTACCAGGGTATACCAGAATATTTCATCGTGGGAGCGTTGGTTTACCACAACAGTATTGTGCAATTGTTGCGTCGAGGTAACGAATTTACATTCTTGTCTCGTTTGTCGTAACTAACAGCTGTTTCGGTGTGTTCTACTGAATTTTTCACTTCTTGTCATACATTCACTACCCTTGCAATCCCCATCAGTCCGTTGTTCTCAGTATGATGAACTATGCTTATTTTATCTAAATCACTGGTCAAACTCAGGCACATCCAGTCAAGTCGGAGTAATCATGACAAACAAATTTTTTGACGTAAAAATAGACTGGTGAATATATGAAGTAGTGGCGTGGTTAGTCCCCGCCATGCCTCGTCTTGGAGAGAAAATCAATCACTTTCGGAACCTGAACTATCTGTTCTGGAGGCTTATTTCCTCGAGGAGGGCTAGTATAAAAAGTCCCACTGCAGTCAGGGATTTCTGCTTAGTGGGATGTTTTTTTAGCTTCAGGCTTTATTCGCATTACAGTACTCGTATTTTCCTCTGGAACGTTCGTTGTGAAGAATGGTGATGATCTCCCACACAAGTGGTAACAAGACGCTGCGGTACCTTCAGTCGTACATGAAGATGACAGTGAACAACACATCCTAAAGTCCTTGTGAGTTGGCAGCCGCACAAAGTTGCCCCAAAGGCCTCAATTATTGTCGCGTCCGTCGCAAGCCGGATCACTTCTCTTTAAACTCTGGTTTGTCAAATTCGATTACAGCGCTATGACACTACGCACTCCACTGGATTTGCCTGCTGTTTGGACGCTTGTTCCAACAAATTAGTGGTTCGTTCTTGGTAAAAACGATATGGTGTGGATGGTAATTTGCAACCGTGGATGTGAGGCACATAACTCGCTGAATGAAGTTTGCACGTCTGGACATATCAGTGTAGATCGTAAGGTCGAGATAGCTCATTGGTTAAGACGGGAACTTACTAACCAGGGGGTCCGTGGTTCGAACCTAACCATGGCATCAACCGCTTCTGTCTAGGCCTGTGCAATCGTTGAATCTGAATGGTTACAATCAACTGCTATACGCGACGTGAGAACGAACGAACAAATCCCCAGCTACGGCATTCGCCCAACAACTCCTAGCGCGGAAAGAAGAAGACGGGACCTTCAAAGGAGAGCTTTTATTGCCTCAACCAAAGACAATGTACTGCTAGAGCAACGCCAAATAAATAAATATATATATATTGGATGACTCTAGAGGACGATAAATACGTTAGCACATACAAAGTGCAACTAGTCGATAAGAGAGAAACGTGGTCTTTTGGTAAGATGTCTAAGATGGCGGAAAATGGCGCGCAAGATCAAAATTCAAATTTTCGGGCAACAATTTGGCAACGATTCAATAATTAAATGATTCTTTGGGATACTGATATCCCCAACATCAATCTGGTAGTATCTCAGCCCCAGTGCTTCCTTCGGATGGTATGGCAGTTATGCACCTGAACGATTATTTATTATTAGATGGTCACGGAAAAACAACCCGGGACCAAAATGACAATGACATAAAAACCTTATTCAATACCCGCAGACTTGGCTTAGACGTGGGTTCATCTGAGATTTCTCGGTGTCCGAGTTCAGCTCGTGCCATTTAGGTAGAACACCACACGCGGTTTTGACTTCTGATGGTACTGGTGCTTACACCGTATCAGTTTGATTTCTTGCTACAATACGATCCCGTTTAGTAAAATACTGTCAGGTGGTAAGACAGAAAAGTGCATGGCGACCTGGTTTAGTTTGAAGCTTATGGTGTGCACCTTACCTGGCTTGACAATATCTTGCCAGGCGCCCGGGTGACACGAATTTGCGTTCCATCTTATTGTATATATTAATGCTTGTGCGAACTAGTGCCTTTTTTATTAAAAGAGGTTTCGTTGGTATTAGAGCTGTCACGTTTAGGTCATGTGTGCTTATACCAACCATCCTAATTTCTCCCCGTTCCCACTTGGGTCACCTGTCATATGTACCTTCTTTGTTGGACATTATTTTTCAACCCATGGTGAGAAAAGTTTACTCTCTTTGTTTATTTCCCCATTTAGGTTGGCCAGATAAAGAACAGCTTCAACCACATGACACTGACACGATGTTTACCGAGCGAATTTCGGACGTTTCTCGAACACATTGAAGGGTGCACTTATGCAGACCGACCGGACTACACCATGTTGCGAGGTTTGATCAAGCAAGCGATGGTTCGTCGTGATGTGCAAGAATCAGATGCATTCGACTGGGAGCAACTGCCTGCCACCAATGAAGGTCAAGCTGTGAATTCCATACAGGCTCCAACAACTCCTGCTCCGCCAATGACCAATGGAGTTGCTGGAACTGGTGGTACCGCGGTCACTCAGCTAGCAAGTCGGCAAGCAGCTGCTGGGCACGTGGCTTCCGGCACTGGTGGTGGTCCTCAGCATACTGGCTACGGGGAGAAACATGCCCATGGTGCTCACCAACAAGGCACTCCGTGTCACCGCCAACACCATACTCACCATCATCACCACCACCATCGATCAAGCAATCAAGTTCAAAGGGGCGTCGATACACTGGGGCTGGGGACGGCCATAAGTGTTGGGGGGACATCAGCACACCATCTAGCCAGCACGGTTAATGAATCGATCCATGGTGGTGTGTCCCCGGGTCTCGGTGCTGGTCGGACTTTGTCCACAGAAATTCTCGGCGGTCCCGACAACGTGGCATTGAAGATGAAAAACGGATCACCTTTGCCTCCCCCACCGACTCCTGGAGCGGTTGGTGAGCTAGGAAGCACTGAACTTGGAAAAATGGTCACTGCTGCTGTTGACGAATGTTTGGATCATGCTGTGAAAGGTGGCCATGACACAGACGCTCTTAACGATGCACCCCTCCCGGTCGCAGCCAACGCTAATATGCAATCAGCTATTATTGGTAATAACGTGGGATTTTCATCTACTGGGCATAATGTGGAAGATGGCCGATGTGGACGGCGCCTCACTCCCAATAATATGACACTTAATGGTACTCCGGTTCATCGAACATCTCGTCGCAAGTATAGTACTAACAATATGCCGTGTCATGGCCACGTAAGTGGTGGTCGTTCCATCGGTCAGGACAGTAACTACCCAAAAGCAAACGGCGAAACATTTATGGATGTAGGGAGTGTCTATTCATACGGAAAAAAATCCGATGCTGTTTCCGAACACCGACCTTCACGGTTGCCTGTTCTTACGCCAATGCGGCAAGGTCAACGAGAGCATCCGGGTGTAGTGTTGGATACGCAAAATAGTGCTTCTGTTGTTACACAGAGAGCTTCGTCGGTTGTACGCTCAACGATTCCAGAACGTAACCATCTGAATGGAGATCATGTCAGTGTGAACTCTCCTAAAACCTGCAGTATGTACGCCAATGCGAATGATTTGAGTGTGGCAGCCATTTGCGGTTATGTCGACCAAAGCCAGGCTAGCGCCGCCCAGATGACGAATGCCATCGCAGTTAGTACAATGGGTCGTATACCTTCGGGATCCACTTCGCGTTTAGCACGCGTAAGCAGTTTTGCAGCTGGTTCCAACACACAGATTGCTGGACTGGGTTTGTCTAGTCAGGACCTTGTGGGAGATATGGATACCGATTGTCCAAATATGTTCACAACGGGAACCAATTGTTTGCCTAACTCTGGTCATCGCAAAATCAGCGAGCTTGCTTCCAACCGGACTGATGTTGACCGGTACGAGGATGGGATGGTAGTCTATCGTCCCGATGATTCTGATGTTGATCTAGATATTGATGCTGATGGTTGCTGTAAGGACATGAAAGGCCGCGCTGCTTCTGAATGTGGTGTTGCTGCTTCAACAGAAGGTGCTACTGCACCAACTTCGAACGCAGTTCATCGGGATGGAATGCTATCAACTGAGCTCAATAAAAATGAGGTAGTCAATGATAAAGCTTCATCTGCTGTTCGTTTATCCCACAATCGTTTCGGTAGTAAGACGCCTCTTCGCGATCCTACGTCCTCACGAAACTCACATAGACAGCTGAATATGATACAGCAGGGTACCACGGAGGATACTCGGCGTCGTCTTTCACTAGCAGACTCATCGTTTGTCACCAGAAATCCCCCCAACTCAGATAAACGGAGGCTTCGGGGAGTCACTCCAGAATCCGTTCATTACGAGAGCACTACCAGGTGTACTTCATCCGGACAAATTTTACCGAACTCGAAACCAGTTCCACTACCGCGCCAACGACCGCAAATGACAACGTGGGGTAAGTGTCGGAATAGCAGTTCCGTTGTTAGAGGTGGTCAGAACATACGGACAGACACATCCGGAAGCGGTGCGCTTCGAATGGCCTGTTCGAGCTCAAACGTGAATGTCCCAGAGTTTAGTCGGAAGACTGTGTTTGGCGATAGAACAATCGGACTCCAGGGTCGCACTCTGCCAAATGGACCTCACCAGCAACTTTCAAACAATACTTCTTCAGATGCAGTCCATCCTAAACTTTTTCAGTGTGGTGGACGAACTGTTGTCAGGCCTAAGGTTGCCAATTTTACAACTTCTACAAACAGCAATGGGACTACAGGCCGCCCTCGTGGAAGTTGGACTCGAGGTTTGATTGAATTGCAGGAAAATAATAATGGTTACTATGAAGGAGGTGGGACGGAGCTAGGTTTTCATGATCGTCCAATGAACACTCGTCCATCCTCACGTCTGTCCTCTCGCGAACGTTGGGATCGATCTGGAAAGGATCGTTGGTTTAAGCATGACCCCAGTGAATCGTCTAGTGACGTAGACTCGGATGCCAAACTTACAGCCGACTCAAAGCCAAATTTGACCACAAAGACTTCTGATAACTTTGCTTACTCCGATGCTCACAATGCGTCGGCGGATGGTATCGAAAACGTTCCTTATACATCCGCACACAAATTAGCAAATCACAAAACGGACGAGCACAAATCAGTTTTTGTGGACCGTATGATTGGTGTTGAAGGTGATGTTTTTGAAAAATCCTCTCACGCCCCCGCTCTGGCAGATAGTCAAGTAGATCTGACCGCTCAAGACATTCATCCTGAGACAGCTACCGCAGTTGACGCTTTGCCATCGAAAGCCGTTTGTGATGAACCTTCTAAAACCGCTGTACTCGTACCTCGCCCGAACGCCTATCCCGCTGCTTTTGCTACTACTGCCCTGTCCGCTCGTCGTCGACGTTATTTACCTTCATGTGTTCCTCCGGAAAAGGGCACTGTTTCTAGTTTGGACTCTGATCTGGTCAATGAAGCGCTTGCCAATCATTTGGATACTAAACTGAATGTGTGCCGATCTGAGTTCGACCTGGGACGGGAGTCTTGTCAGAAGTTTGTTGCAGTGGACGATATGTGACCGTGTCTTTCTTTATCGTGTAGTGCTTTTTAAACCAGCGGGTTTGTGTTCCATGAGATCTTATTGTGGTGGAACACATGCGTGAATGAGACGTGTCAAACCACCTTATCCGATCTTTGTCGGTTGGATGGATGAACGTGATGTGTTTACGCATCTGTGCAAATTCCGTCTACCTCAGCTGAACCCTACAGATTTTAGCGTGCTTGCACACAAGCTTATTTTATACGCTTTTCATCTAGTCTTCCTTCTCACAATCCGTTAACGTGGTTGTGACTGAGAATTCGTGAATACGAATTTCAAAATCTGTGTCCGCGCGTTCTGTCAGGCAGTTTCATCCATATCCATCGAGGCCAAGAGCAGTGCGTACATGTGACTTCAAGTCTTTCGTCAGCCCGACCAGGCCCGGTCGATTTATGCGTGCACCACGACAAATGTGGCCATCTATTTGTCCGTCTCGTCTCTGAGCGTTGAGAGTATGCAGATGCCCAACTTGTACATTCCCTATCCGACTCTTTGTACAAAGCCCCTTACACGCGTTTTGTACACCATAGAATCGTCAGCTTTCAGTCCGGTCAGCAGAAACCAAAGCCATGTATTTTCACACTATTTGCGCGCACTTTTGGCATGTTTCTTGCGTCAGTTTGCTTTTCTTAAACTGCCCACCTGTTCTAGGAATAGACTACCTCGACAAACTCGGAATTTGCACTTCCTAGTAGTCTTCCCCACATAGCATCCGAGCATTGCTAACGTTGATTGTCCACTCTCCGTTTCACTTGTCTTTCGTGGATCGTTCGATCCAGACTTTCTCATGAGCAGTGTTTTTGATTTCATTTGTACCTATTTTGCTCACTCTTGCCCTTCTCAGTCAGGTTATATTTGTTATTACCGCAGAATTTCTCTGCACGTACACGGACCTTTCAGAGTGAACCCTTCAAAGCCCCCCACTTTCCTAGGAATCAGATCTGCCTTTTACCCGCCCCAAACTTCACTTCATTTCGCGCTTCTCCAATTTCATTATTGGTTCCCTGGAATCGCGCGCGCGCGTAAGGTGCACACACGCGTTTGGCCACTTGCATATATCCATATACTTTCGTCGTGTCTACAGGCTATCGGTAATAGCCTTGTCCGAAACTAATTTTTTGACTTATGTTCAAACGTGGTCTATCTTATTTTCTCCCGAAATTTTATGCGCCTTTCGTTCGACTTTTGGACAGTCGTGGTGTGTAAAAAAGCCTGTTGATTTTGCCGCATCGATTGAATGACAAACGCTATCATCAGTACGATCTGTGGGTAAATAAATTCACTTTGATTTGCCTTACTTCACTCGGCGGTACTCGCTTCATCCAAATTGACGTGAGATCAGGCATGGATCTATTTCATATAAGCTTAGTATCTCCTGCGCTCAACCGTTCGGTTGTCAGGTGACTCTCTCGTCAAGGTTAAAATTGTTGGTTTGACAAGTATCCGTTAGGAATAACATTTTCACTCTGGCACATTTGTGTTTACACAAATAACGTTCCTCAGGACTGGACTATAGGTTTCGAATGTGAAAGTTTGGATGCTAGGAACAGTCTAGCTCGAGGTTGCTCAGTGTTTAAGGGGCGAGCTTACTGACAGGCCGGTACGTGATTGGAACCGAACCCCGACATATCAACTTCTAGATTTGGGAAACGTGGCAGTATATAATCCCTCGTGCTTCCTTCGGTTAGCACGGCAACTATGTTTATCAGGAGCAGTCGAAAACAACCGTCTTCAGGTTGCCTATATTAGCCATTTTGCAGTGAAAATTCGTCTGTTTTCTCCGTCGAAACGTCAAGCGCAGGGTTTAGTCCCTCTTCATTGATTTCTCTCAGCTCATCGCAATTACTAGGATCTGCTGCACTCATATGCTTTTCTTGGTTGAGTCACAATAGCCATTGTGATGACCACCGTTCAAGTCATTGTTGTTCATGGACAAGCTTTTTGATTCGGTTCATAATTTGCAATTAGACGTAATTCAGACCGAACGCGCATGGTTGCCAGCGGAAAGGGACGGCTATAGACCAGGTCCACACCAATAATGATATCCCGACTAAAGTTAGGAACCGAAATTCTTCAGGTCAGTTAGCGAAGTACACTCATTTGCATAACAATTTGGTTCTCACTGGAGGTCAACTGAATCTCGGTTGAGTTTATGATGTTCTTCAGGTCAAGTCCAACAGCATCGATATGGACTTTTGTTCGTCACATTTCAGTGTTCCTGTAGTAATCCGTCAAGTTCGAGAGCTTCGAAATTGGGGACGGGGTGTCCGTTCTGGCCAGTTTTGACAATATCTAGTAGTATCGTTCTTTACTTTCCAGTCATGAAAATTTCGGACTGCCTGCTATACACTGTTGCTGGAAAGGCGTGGAACTCTTAGCGTACTTCTGTCCCCAATGTAAGCATATGGCAGCAAGACATGATACCCTTCTTAGGCTGCTTTCGGTTTGCTGTATTCTGTTTGGTCTTATCTAAATGCGTGCCACTATCCCCCTGCGAAAACCGACTCCATGGTATGCTGTCTAACTGTCTGCGTGGCGTACATCTAGCAGTGAGGACCTACCTAATCATGTGTGATTGTTCTTCATGGTACGCCTCCCTGTCTGTGTGTGAATGGCGCTTGTCACAAGCCTTAGGCTGCCGAAGCGGGTTTGCTTCTGAAACTATCGACAGACGCTATTTCTTGAAGCGTCCTCACTTTAACCAGTTTCTAGCGTGAATTACAACACCACAATTGCCACGATTGTCTTGCGAAAACGGCTCCAAGGGGCTGACCAAAGTGCACTGAGGGCCGGTCTCCTTTAGAATGATGTCAAAAATGGACAAATGTGCTGCTGTTATTATTCCTAGAAATATAAGTTCAAAGACGGAATGGCGAAACCTGGCACTGTTTGATCATCTGATCCCTCTGTTGAACGACGGCGTGCTGTTTCAGGGTTGTTTCTGGTAAGTCCTCCAGAATCAGCTAAATTCATCCTCAAGTCTTGAAACGAGAAGTCCAATGACAGCACGAACGAGAAGATACCCTTGGAGACGAACCCGAACACTGGACCCCGCTTCAAGAATATTTTCTCTACTGGCTAGGCTACCGTGGAATCTAGCCGCCAGTCCGTCTTATAGACTTCACTGCTAATTCACCGAACCTGTGCATAGTGGATTGATAGTTGATCTCTCAGTGCGATTAGTGAGCTCCCAGTGTGACTTCTACATACGGCGACGAAGCACCAGTGTCGAACTCTGATGTTATGCTGTAGATGATGATGTGACTTCTACAGTGGTCTAGACGTTGATATAGTCGAGTTTGCCAGGGAGCTTTGGTGTGAGTATTTGGACATCAAAAGTCAATTTGATAGATCTTGAAATCAGAAGTACATGGACACGAAACGTGGACAAAGAGAAACCCCCGTTGCCAGGTATGTATTTGTCTATACTTGGATTTCCCTTCATATCTATCGAATTTCCTTCTAATTTCTATATTCATCAGAGCTAAAAGGGCATCAGTCCAGGTCCCAACCGACCTTCTTGACTGCTCATCATAAAAGGGTATGCGGAGGAGCTTGGGAGTAGTTCACTTATTGCGCACAGAACACCGCAATGAAGCATGATGCCACTTTCGGAATATCAGTGTGTGTCGTGACCGTGACAAGGCCACTGCCGATGTATGGGTTCAAATCTGGATCAAATACGCAGAGATTCGCCAATCTCTTCCGTTGAAGCACGAACGGCATTACCAAAGCTTCTTAACACGAACGGCGGGGATTTTTATGTCCCTGCTGGTTGTACCAAAACTTACTACCAGCACTGTCTTGTTTCTTTCTTCGTCATTGCCGGATACATCTGGTTTTTGGGTGACAACGAAGAGCAGCCTTGGTGTCACTTAACCGAAACAGTCAACGAAAGCGAAACGAGACGCATTCGATTGTGCTATGTGAGAAATCGAACCGAACAGTGACCACTATCTACTCATAGTGGAGGGCTTTAGACCAATCAGTTTCCAGCATAAACGGACATATGACATCGAAGTTTGCACTGATTCTTTTCTGCTGGCGAATGCACAGAATCTGTTTTTGATATTTAGAAGCACTTTTCGGAAGTCCCCGGGTAACGTCGTATTCGACAATGTTCTATTCGCGGATACATTTTCACGTTTAGACTTGTCTTTTAAAGCTACATGTAGGACTATACAAGCTCAGTTTATGGGATTGAATTCACGAGGAAGTGGCAAAGTTTTCTTTGTGTTAGTATGAACGCGTCCATGTTGAACTAAGCTATCTCCATCCTAACGCACATATATGTAACTAAGCAAAACAACTTGTGTAAAAGTTAGAATAGTTAAGCTGCATCTATTTATACGGCAACCCTCAGTACATTCATTATCGTCTTCACTGACAACATAACATCAGTGTTCAACACTGGTGCTTCGCTGCCGTACAACCATGATTTATTTGAAAGCCTTATTGCGAAGAAAAGAATGAAAGTAGACGAGGAAGGAATTCAGTGCTAACCTAACAGTCATTCTGACGTGTATATACCTCCGGACACACTCAGGATTTTGGAGAGCTCTCCGTATACTTCCACGCGCTCGGATGTCTGAGAATAGAAAGAACCTATTATGATCATGAACTTCCGGGACATTCCTCGCTGGATAATCGCGTTAAAGAGAACATACCAGTCAACCGAGTCCAATATGCCTCGGAAATCCAGGAATACTAAAATTGTGGTTCGTTTACACGTTCACCTGACGGAGTGAGAAGCAACCCCTTCTAGGCCGGAATCGCGGTTGCCACTCTCGAGTCAGTGTTTCACGAACCACCACAAGGCGTGGAAGCACAAGTGACGCCAGGAGTTTCATCACGACTGGGGACTTCATCCCCAAATTTGAGCAATGCGGGTAGGAGGTCATCCGGAGCTGGAGCTAGGCGGCGCTTGAGAGAACATGTGCAGTCATAAACCTCCGAAGATGCAGGGGGTTTCAGGTTCACTGTCCAGGGTCCAACTTCAGCCGTAAGCTCCAAATGAGTGGCAGCTAGTGGCCACGAGAATTGTTGTTCGAAGTATTCGGCCCAGTGGTCGAGGCGGTTTTCATTCAAGGTGGTCGCACCACTTTGGATAAAGAACGTTTCGACAACTGGGACGAAAATTAGTGCTACCCAAAAGGAATTCTGATTGCAAAGGCGACTCTTAAGTGGTCGGTTATCAAGACTCATGACTGTTATGGCAGCCAGTAGCTTAGCGTCAAAGACGGTGTCGAACATGCTGTCAAGGAACGAAAATTGGACTGATGTAGTTAGAACTACAAGGCTTCTTCACTTACACAGGACCTGTTTTGAAACTCACGTCAAGGATTGATAAACCTAGAAAATTCGGGTGAATCGGAATAAATCCAAAAGCCAAAAAAACGCTGGATGAATTATCAAAAGTCAATAGTAGCCATGGTGATGGGGGACGAATCCCTTCAAGAGCGAACTTCGCAGTTGCGATGATTGCTTCTTCTACACAATAAGTCTTAGGCAAATGTGGGCAGTCGTAGTAGAATTGATTTGAGTCAACAGACTAGACGTGGAACCTGTATGAAATTTTTATGTTAATGTATCCAACTTACTTGACCAAATTGATCCGTAAGGTATTTTTTAGATTCGTCACCACGGCTGAATTGGATCGAATAAAAATTGCCGCTTGGGCATCTAACACTTCACGAGCTATCGATAGTATTCCTGTATATCGTTCTGATGGACGGTTTACTTGTGCTAAGGTTTTCGTTAGGATTGTAATTCGGAAAACAATCCTCACTTGATGCAGTAACTGAAGGGGTATTCTAGCAAGTAGGACAATCGGGGCACCTCAGAACCTCTTGTGTACCCAGGTAATCCTTGTCTATAGGAGACGGTCTCAGTCCATTAGGAACATCTTCCGACAGCCCATTGACGGATATCACCTTTAGCATAAGAAGGTCATTTATGTTTTCATTATTTGACGGACTTCTTCATGTTTCAGTGTCGTAGTCCTGTTTTGTTTGTTTGGGTCGGCGATAAAGAATGAAACAACGCGTTGACAAACATGCCGCCAGACAAAGATACCCTCTTTGTGTTTCTAAAGATTTCCATTTAGAAACTGCTTGTCCATCCTCCCAACAATTTCAGTATCTGCTCACAGTAGATGATGTCTCTTTGTCCAGTTGCGTGTAATTGACCTCTACTGGTTGCCCTGACACCGATAAAGCCAGCTTCAATTCGGCTACAGTGCGCCTCATGAATCCCAAATTAAAATGAACCAGTAGTTGCGCTCTCCACCTTTCTGGACAGCTTATTAAGTTTTTGCTATGGTCTCCTACTGATACATCATTGCAACGAAGCCAAGTTTTTCATTTTGATTACCGCAACTTAGGTTTACTGTCTTTTTGGTTGCCTCGCGTCATATTTGGTACGCATAATGTAAGTCACAACTGCACGCAGACCAGTGGCCGACAACCCTTATGAAAATGTGAAGATCAAACGTTAAAATCATCAACGTCAAGATTTAAAGAACTAAAGTCAGTCATGTGATGTTCGACAGACTTCAACTTTGTCAGCTGTTAAATCATGTTCTAGGATGTTTGAACGTCAATCCATTCCAGCTCTACTGGGAAGACAACCGAGAATCTGCCAACGCAGTAGCTGATCGCGTCCAGTTTGATCGATTCTCATTTCCCTCTTGTGGTCACTGTTCGGCGATGATGTGGTTGTTTAACGACTGAGATTTTGGACAGTCTACACTACGCTTGTTTTTCGAACACACATCCATACAAACGTTAGTTGATAAGCCCCCAGGCGTTTGCGTTAGCCGATCACATAGTGTTCACGTACACCCGCACTAGCTCATTGAAACATCTGCTTCGCTTACCAGGAATTCGCAAACCGTCATTCTTCAACCACCACGTGCAGCTTTGGAAGTTGAGTACAATTTGACGTGCACAACCCGTTGGAGAAGACCAGATGAACATTCAGCCTAGGTGGTGTATTGCCAAGGCATGCCTATCCAAATGATGACCATGGCATTCCGACTTCCTAACGAATTTTTACACACAGGCTAGCCGAAGCTAACCGAACGAGGTGTCCCTAGACAGTGGGATTGCCTAAACTTGACCGAAGCTGGAGATGAAAAGGAAGTTGCACTTGAAACTGTTTTATTTTTCACTATCTCTCTCGTGTCCAGGGAGTTATGGTCCTCCAAGTGCTTCAAATCCGCTTCTTCATAGGCAAAGACTCCGACCAAAAATGTCCAAACAGCCTACAACTGTAAAGTCAACTTTGGCCCGGTAGATCCAACTGACTGCGTCAGTGCCATATTAGTGAGTGACTGCTCCTATCTTACGTCCTGAAGGCATGCGAGGTCAAACCGATTCTATTTTCACACAATGAGGTGATGGACAACGTAACTGCTGCCTAACAGACATGGTTGTTATCTGAACTGTGTGACCATTATTCACCAAGTTGGCCAGGACTAACACAGATCTAAGACGAAGATCACATGGAACCTATATTGAACCTCGTTCAGATCAAGGGGAAGGCTTTAATGAAATAATCACACCATTCTCGATGATCACGTGAATGCATAAGTCTCGATCAATAAAATGACTGGTAAATACTGAGCTTAATTAAGTCCGGTGATCGGTAGCCCGAAGACATCTGTCTGTAGATAACTGTAATTGGTAACAGACTCTGCACACTGTGAAGAGATTTTCTCAACCCTTCCGTGGTTCTGGATTGTCTCTGTGAGGCATGTGTTCTGCGATATGATGTGAGGTCCACAGGGCTCCAGTATAACTATGGGGCCAGTAATTAATAGTACTATATCGGTGGTTTAAACGTGTTGTTTACTGCAAACGGTGGTGCAACTTCTATGTCGGTCCTTGGCTTCCTGCTCCGCCCACTAGGGTACATCAAAAGGTAGCCTGAGACAACCCTTTTATGGAGCCAAACGAAGATTATAAAAACTGTATTCATAGGATCATTACAGGTTCCTCAAGGTCACGCTAGAATTTTTGTGAGCTGGCGACAAGCGCCGAGCCATCGATTCTGGATCCAGATTAACTGAAGTACTGACCAATCAAGGTACGCCTTCGATTGATTTGTAGCCCGCACGTGACGCACCCGTCCAATGGACGTAATATTCGGTTATTAGGAGCGGCTGGCCTCCGGACAAAAAGTCTGACCAAAAGCACATTGGGGGTGATCAATACTCTCAAAGCAGGCGTAATCGGACGAATAATCAAACAGTTCACTGGTAGCCGACATTCGTCTAGTAGCAAAGTTACATGATATCCGTGTTTCGAACAATCCGAAAGACGGTGTTGAGGATTCCGAAGTGATCATTCATGCACCCCACCTACTATAGCACTAAGCGAAGTACAGAGGATTTTACAGTGGACTAGTTCGGTACAAGATTGAAAAAATCGTGGGGATTTCTGTGCCTGCGATATTCGTCCTTCTGCAATTTACAAAATGTTAAACAAATGGTTCACCTTTGTCTGAGCTGACACCTCGTTTTCAGGCCTGGCTTGGGAATTCGCCAACGATATGGTTTTCCGTGACTAGCCCCCAACCCGGAAGTAAATGGCTGGAGGTAGCAGCGAGTGAGAAAGACCGATTCTGGTGTCAGTTAGTCGTTTATTCAGGCCAGCATCCAGTTCAACTGCACATTATCGACAAGTAATGTGGCAAGAAAGCCGTTTTTTATCAATGAATAATTGTGACCTCATATTCCATCCCCTCTAGTTAGGCTGTGGACAAACTGTTCCGGGCATCATTGCCGCTTGAGATCCCCATATGGTTTAACGACTAAGAAAAGTTTTGACGAACCAAACCAATATAGCTATTTCGGTTCTCATCTTAACTTCAGAATGTCAATTTCATATGCTGTGCCCGTTCCACAGAATGTCCGTCCCAATAGACCATCAAAGTTGATCGTTCTAAGTAAGGTGGTCGCTATCATGAAGGGTAAATGTCCACCAAAAATCTTGCCTTCAGGGTTTATTTATTTAGCTTATATATATATATATATATATATATATAAATATAT
>SJOL01003476.1:90105-134586 GCA_004794785.1 Opisthorchis felineus | reverse complement strand
CAACACAAGCCTTTCCTTGGGCCAGATCTACTGCTGCGATTAAGCCTTTGGGCACACTAGAAAGCCAAAGGCATTAGATGGACAGACAAGCTCAAAGAGGTCTGTTGTTAGCCATCCCTCGGCCTAAGTTTGATGGAACTTCAGCGAGCACTATCTCCCCATTAAACAGTGAGGTATCTGTGTCGCGCATCAGCACCTCTAGGTTTCAGGATAATATGGCACTTCTACTGCGTAGTACCTTAGAGTCATGTCGCCGGGGACTGCCCAGGGCAAACCAAGTTTGTTGTTGACAAATACGTTGTAAAGGAACAGCAGGGACGTGGAGGAAAATTGTTTCAAATTATATGGAAAAGCTGGTTTTCCCCGCGGTGAAAATGTTTTTCTTTCGGATGCATCCACAAGTTGTTCGGCTCCATAAGTGTACCGATGCTAGCTTCGGGAATCGCTTTCGAATGAATCGTTTACGTTGGAGGAACGACACCTGCTGATTACCGAAATCCAACACAGCTATGTATATGGCCTTCAGCTAGAAGTCACAGTCCTTCGCCACGTTGTCCCCAAGATCATCAACTAAACTTATACTAAATCTGCCTCTATACCGTCAGCCACGTACACCATTCCTCAACTTCCAGCATAAGATTTGTTTGAGCACATGATCCGATGCGATGCGCCCCAAATGGCCGGTTTTGAATTAAGATACTTATTTTTTCGTTCACTTTTGCCCTCCGAAGAACCTGAGTATTCTGACGAAAGTATACACAGACATCACAGATAAAACTGATCGAAGATCAGAATATGACGCTGGTATATCATCTGTGTCTGCCTGTGGAACAAAACTATAAACAATACGCTAGTAAGGCACCCTGTAATTTCCGTGTCCATTTTTATAAGGTCTCCCAAAAGCGATGCTTACTTTCGATGTTCGCGAGTTCAGGTCTTTGGTTGGTGGTAAGAGTACTGCCGAGTTGGTGGAAATCTGAGCAGCTGGATATCTCACGACCACTCACCTATATGTCTCGTAAATTTCGCTGGCCCCATGAAAGCGTTGACAGAACACAGACGCTTGAGCACTATTTGCATTCAAGCCAGAATAGAGTGCTGTAAACGCGAAAGGTTCAGGTAGATGCCGGGATTTCACTTCAGGATGCGCTAGCGGAACACAACCGCCAGCAATGCGCGAACCTTCGGGTCGGATGACATTCGTTCAACCAGAAAACGTTTCGGATTGCACAGATGAACCTCTAGACAATAGTAAACAACCGCACGGTGTTCTCAGATTCAAAAAGCTTCCGCCTCTGTTGCAGTCAGGTACGGGCTGAATAACGTTGACGACAAAACAGCCTTGTTTCACTCATGTGTCACTGTTCAAAATCCATTGACGTCGATCCATATACTAGAAAATCAACCATTATATCAGAGCGAAAAGTCATAAAGAGACTGGCAAATTTGCTTGGGCAGCCCGTCTTCTGACGAACAACACACAACAAAGTCTGCGAAGCCAAGCATGAAGAAACATGGTAGCTGGTTGCGTTCATTGTATCGCTTCTGAATTTGCCTTACTGAGGAAATTAAACCAGTGGTGCTCCCCCCGATTCTGAATCCACATTGTTCATCTGGAACGAATTCACCGAAAATTTCCACTTTCACGCGTTTCCAGCAAGGTACTTGTGTGCTCTTCCTTCGACTAGGGGTCCTAAGCTGGCATCTTTGTTTGCACGTCTTATAGCCCTAGTCTCCCACGTTAAAAGAAATAAAACACTATATTGTAGACCAGTATGAATAGTTCTGCGGGAATACATCGTTTCCAGAGGCTTCCCTGTTTCGTACATGCTAAATTACTATCTTTATTTCTCTCACCGTAGATGCTGGTCTATGAGGTCCTTCAGTCTGCATTGTGGTATCTGGTTCGGCTGACCTTTTTTCATTTTGGCGGGCTACCGAACAGTGTGCAGAGCTGGGTCCGCCATTTTAATTTATTCTAATTTTGTGGGGTCTTACGGCAGCGAAGCATCGGTGTTGAAGACTGATGTCATGCTGTCGATGATGATGGTGATTTGTGGGATCTTGATTGGCTTAGATGTTTGGTAAATGTTTCAGACCTTACGTTTTGGGTCCACAGACCCTTTGTGGAGTCTGCAATCTGCGTACGTCTCGGTATAGTGTTGTTTGACTCATGTGTTTTCAATAAAATCCACTGTTCGTCCACTGACTCCCGTAGACTTGGTTGTGACAGTGTTCTGAGCAGCACCTGCAGCAATTTCGTCACACTTGCCAAGTATTTCAATCTAAAGATATGCAGCCTCATAGTATGTTCTTTTGTTTCCCGGTGATGTAGCCTTCTGAAAGTGACGCACGTTCGCTAACGTAATGTCAGGATGGTAATCGGTAAGCTGACGGTATTCCATTAACCGTTTGGTTAATGTAGTTGTCCTTAGGATGAAAATATGTCGGACAGGTGCTGACTGTTGAACGGAAAAACAAATTACGGCAATTCCAGTTGTGTATGTTTAGCAAGTGGGCTTGTGACACCCGCGGCGACCCAAAAGGTTGATTCTACTATGGCATGCGCGTTCACATTTTGCGCAAGTCCTCAAGGTCAGAGAATCGCTAGGGAGAGTGCGTCTCTTTTGAGGAGCTTAATTGTTCTGTAGCCCTAAGGGATGTTGAGTAGATTTTTGCTAAGTGGAGGGGGTTCTTGAGAGCAAATGACGTTAAACAGCGTCCAAGTGGTCCAAAATTTTAACTGACCACTGTGAATTTTTGTCGTATAAAATGCTTTACATGCTTAGGGTAGCTTCCAACAGGAAATCGGGCTTGAGTGTTTTACAGGCATCCTGAAATCTGTGTCTTTGGGTTCCTACGGGTGCCAAGTGGTTCTACTTGGGTTAGAGTTTATGATAACGCAGTACTTGTAACTGCTGTGGTGTCAGTGATATTTTCAGTACAAGATCTGGATCTAATTAGATCTATTTGGTAGTCATTCGGGTTGGCCTTAATTTTCCTACGGTATTCTGACAATTTCCGAACCGTTTTTCTGGTTATAGAAACCCGATATTGTTCAATTGTTTCAGATTTATCAGCGACAAGCCACACGGTTTATCAGCAAATGTTTTCTGCTTGTCAAGGGTTATTTTCGAACTTTCACGCGAAAACCGAATGTGTGACCTCGTTAATTTGCATTGGCATCGTTGTTTGGAAGTCTGGGATCAAGGAAGATCACGCCACAACTAATACCAGTCAAAATTCGGTGACAGCACTCGGCATTGTCTAAGGAACATAGGAAATATTTTTTCTTGCATACAACCTGGAATATTCACCCCCCAAACTATTTACAAAATGTTTCTGAACAAACTGTTTCTCATGTCGCTTGATGGTTCAGTTGCGGGAGCGAGAGCGCGGGTATCAGTAGGACAGACTAGACCCTCTCTAGTCGGGCACCGGAACACATTCTCAAGTGGCCAAACCTTACTCTACCCCGGAGCTCGTGTACGAATATTCCTCCCTTTGTCACGTGTGGCTTTCTCGCTAATGATTGTGCATTGATGGTTTGTTTCACACTTTTGGCTGGCAAAAGTAAATAGAATGCTTGTGTCTGGAGACTTATTCTTCTGCACTTGTATTCACACGGATCGAGGATACGGAAACTTCGAGCGCATTCCGATCTACTCACGTCAATAAAAAGGTCATTGGAATGGGGAAGTGAACCACATGCTTCATAAATGCTTTATTTCAGGAAACCTAAAGCTACCACCTTGTCATGGTGGTCGGAATTATCTGCTGCAATGATCCTGCGGGCTATACTGGCTGGAACTCATTTTCTAAAGGTTCAACCATGCCAGGAAGGCCAACGGGGAGCAGCCCGACAAAGAACAGCGAGTCCACATACTGCGAGGAATTCTGTTACGATGTGGTATGGAGGTAAAGTCGTACTGTCCTCTGCGACAGGAGTGTGGAGGCAGTAAGTCGCTTCGCCCAAACAACCAGCATGTCCACATTTATGGAAGCAGCCATGCCGCCTTCCTCCGAGGAAGGACGGGTTAGAAAAGACAGGTTATAAAAACCGTGCACTTCAATCATCCAATGGTTGACCGTGACCGCCGGCGCTTTTTTCAATACTTTAAATACTTTTAAAACTAAAGAGTCTGGTGTTGCTCAAAAGGCACCTGCTGTGCGTGGCTTTACTAGGACTGAGATAGTAATGCCTTGCCTCGGACCAGGACGGCCCCCTGCAGCCAAGTGCGTCAGACTATTGAGTCAATGTCTGCGGGAAGGGTCCCCCGAGAAAAACCTAGCAACAGGTTCCTCGCAGTTCAGACTTTCGGTCAGAACAAGCGCTGACATCCTCTCACTGCCTTATGGGTCAGGGTTTTGGGTCAAGGGCTCAAGATGGGGTACAACAACTAAACTCCCTTCTTCGGTCTGGTCAACTGGGAAGTACCATTCGCCCTTGCAGCTCTTCGCTCACCGTCCTTCTCCAACACTCCCTCCCCACCAACCGTACAATGCAGTGCAATCATCCCATCTGTCAATCCCCTAGCGACTGTTCCGTGTCTAAACCGTCGCCTAGAAAAAAAAATAACCACCTACTAACCTCAAAAGATCTGATCCACGTTGCAGCCTTGAATGTCCGTACTCAATGTCGAATTGGGTAACAGGCATCCCTTGCTGAAACCTTGCTTTCTCTCTCTATAGATTCGTGCTCTGTGCTCCTCGAGCCGATTAGGATGAGCTCAGATCATCCAAACTTTACTCTTCTGGTATCCGGCGATCCTGACTCAATGGCTCGTGGTATCTACAATGTGGGGGTTGCACTTAGCCCCAAGGCTAAAAGCGCCTTACTTGACTGGATCCCAGTAAACAGTAGTCCTTGCACTGTCAGGCTGTCTGGCTCAAATAAGATCAATGCAGGTCGATGCGGTAAACGGTGTTTATTTGTCGTATTGGCATACGTTCCAACAGAGAGTATTTCTGAGACTGAGAAGGACGGGTTTTATCAAGATCTGTCACGACTGCCCCGGTCAGCTGATCTGTTTAGAAAGCTACTGGATGCGCACAGTGATGCAGATGACGAAGATTGCTTGGGGGTTGAATGGAAGCAAGTTAAAGAAGCAATGCTCTCAGCTTTAAGAACTGTCTGTCCAAGCCATCTGACTTGACCAAATGAAAACTAGATATCGTCGAAATCAGCAGATTTTTTTGCTGCCAGGAAGGCCATGCCAGCAACTAGCGACTATGATGACGCACGCAGATCCCTCAGACACCGGATAATCAGGAGCTTGAAGGATGACAGAGAACGCTGATGGATTTCGTTGGTCCAGGAAGTAGAGAAGGCTTTCGCTGAAGGCACTAGCCACGCTCTATTTCAGTTGATTCGATCAACCGGTCAAAAGAAGGTAGGTGTCAGTGAAACAATTTGCGGAAAAGACAGAACAGCAGTTCGCTGAATACTCGAAGAACATTTTAGCTGGTCTCCTTCAACACAACCGCTGGAAGAACTCAGCTGGCCTAAATAGAACATCGACACCAGCCCACAGAAATCCAGCGTGAGATATCAATCCTCAATCACGATAAGGCGCCTGGCGCGAATGGTCTGTCAAGGGCAGAGTTTACACTGCGGCAGTGCGATCCATACTGCTTTATGGATCAGAGACGTGGTCTGTACGCGCAGAGGACATACGGAAGATGTCAGTGTTTGAGCACCGGTGTCCCCGAAGCATTGGTTAAGTCTGGTGGGAACATCGGATCAGCAATGCTGAGGTACGCCAAATAGTCTTTGGAAGATGGAACTCTCCCACGACGGTCAAATTACTCATGCTTCATAGGTTACGCTGTACACCGCATGCCAGAAGACGGTGTGCCTCGTAGAGCTCTTTTCACCCACCTCTGTGCTGAGTGGAAGCCACCGAGAAGTGGACAGTGTATGACCTAGCAACGGAGTACGAAAACACTAACCAGTAAACTTAATCGGGTCGGCAACTGCCACCTCCCTGGATGGGGATCCCGGGAATCATTTCGCCAATAGCTAATGACACCGGAAGAAATGGCTCAATCGCGCAGTCAGTGGCGCTCATGCATCGATCCTTTTGTCTTCAATGCACAGCTACCCAGTTCCCCAACTAACCAAATATGTCATCGACTCTAAGGCTTGGCTGTAGGTCCTACATACTCCCACTCTCCGGTGATCGAAACTGTAACAGCCTGAAACATTGTGCCTATGGCACACGGTTTATAACTGATTAATTGACTGATTGATTGATTGATTGATTGAGTTTAGGCAACGCACAGTGTAAACGTTAGCTGGCTACAAATCGACGTGGAATTGTGGCAGGAACGTAAACTCAGCATACCGCCTGCTAGTGAATGACAAAAGCAACGAAAATACATGGCACAGAAGGTTTATTGGAACATCGGGACCACTGACTACCGTCTTCAAGAACGTAACTCCTACGACTCGTATGCATATTGGACGGACACAGGGAAGTTTTGGAGATTAGAGATATGCTCTCACCCTAGTAGCATATGAGATGAGAGTGTTATTAAACCCCCATTTTAATAAGTGCACTAGATGAAGTTGATTTAGATCAGTACTATTTGAGGTATTTTTTCAAGTTTTCGAAGAACTAAAAAAACCAGACTCTTGAAAAATGAGTTGCATAACGATGCAGCCCTACGCGTCGATGATGAAGTTACTCGTTTCAGTTGGGACTAATAACATAGATGAACCGCATTTACTTAGGTTCGCCTTCAAAACCAATGAAAATGATTCTTCACACTTTATGTTGATAACTAAATAAATAGAAATACTGTGACATTCTAACGCCATTTAACAACAGCTGAATCCGTTGGGGTATATTTTATGCCAAACGTTGTTTAAATTTAGGTTATTCATCAGCAGATCTAGGTAAATCGATGAAATTTTTCGAACTGGTAAATGTTTTGCGGGCACAAATTATTCAACAGCTTATTCCCTAACGGTATTTTTCATGGTTATGTGGACCCGGTAGCTCAGTGCGACCAGTCATTTTAGAGTCTGTTTTGAACACACTGCACAGTTTTAAAGCGAATGAGCGATGGCTGGGTACAAACAACCGTCACAAATACCGGCAACAGAGACCATTAATTTGGCAGTCCGGGCAGGTCTTGGGATAGTACTTGAGACACACTTCTAGTTAAGGCCAAAGGTCGAGCAAAGCTCCGGGTAATGGCGCCTAAACGTGCGAAAACCTTCAGCAGCGACCGTCTCTTCGCTAGGATGAATTTGGTGTGCTGATATCTACTACGTAGGGTGATTCAACATTCCTATTCATGCCAATAAGAGATTGCCAGTAAATTACAATAGTATGGCCTGATGAAGCAGCAACTGATGACAGCCGAAATGTGGGTTCATGAAAGCGTTTGAAAAAATATGGGTCAGTGCTACCCCATTTTAGTACTCTCGTGAATTTGTTCGTTTATATGCCCTTGTGTTTTACTCGTACTCAATGTTTGGCTGGTGTCACTTTGTCAACTAGCAGAATGACTGTTTTTTTCACCAGACTTTATGGAGAATGATTTGGCAACGTCTACATTTTGATGAGGTTGCACACCAAGATGGAGGTTTAACAACATTGATTGCAGGATGCGCCATCTGAAAACTCTCTCTCTCTCTCGATACTTGGGAGAATACTAGATACGGGTACTGTCGAAATTCGTAAGAAAAGATGCTTACCGAGTGAAAAGTGGATCAGATAACCAGTTTTGTGGATCACTTGTGATCACCATAACTTCACAATGATGTCTAACACTCTGCATGTGGAAAGAAACTAACGGTGCGGGGAGGTGTTGAGTGACTCGTACATACACATGTAGACAGCTGGAGTCGCCAATGCTTACCACCGGATAACAACTCTCTTTCGTGTGAGTAAGTACATTATATCACTCAGTGTTGTAGATCAATTAAAATACGGTTAGCCTCCCGCCAAGCAGATGGGTCCTTAAAATAGCGTTTCCACATGCCGAAGGTTCAGGCCCTGGAATCCTATCCATTGTTCTCCATTGAATAATATCTGTTTGATAAAAACTGCTTCTGCCTCTTTTTTCCGCAGACGTAATGGTCCTTATTGCAGACGCCTCTTGCTGGGAGGTAAGTTCTACTCAGGTGACGTTAATCTTCACCAACAGAATACTTGAATGTATTTGGTAGTTGCCTGGTTTCCACAACCACTCACTCTTCTAAGGCGAATTCGGGTTCGGCTAGGCCGAATTCCCCGAAAATTCGAAGAGTTTCGCACATAATTGTTTTAACCTTGTTCTCGATGAAACGCTACTGGAGTTCTTATCACTAGGGCAAAAATTCTGCTGTCCACTTCGTAAAGATGACCAACTCGCAATTGAAGTACAGTACCTATTTGGTCAGACTGGTGATTTCTTTCTGAGTTCACCTTCCAACGCAGACCGCCTCACATCCGGCCTGGTGAATTTCAGCTAACAATACAGTCACGCTAAATTGGTTCACAACAGCCTACTACTGAAAAATATCTAGATACACTAAGATCTTCACGAATGAGGAGTGATATACTGCTGACAAAGCCTGACAAAAGAGCAAGAATAGTACTTATGAACAGGGATGAGTACCTCATAAAGCTTTTGCAGATCTTGAATGACGCTTCAAAATTTAGCAAAGAGCAAAATGCAAAAGACCAGACGCAAGCAACTGAAGAACAGCTGACAAACTCTCTGAAGCGCCTAAGGAATGAAGGTTTAATTTCTGAAGTCCTATTCCAGAACCAGAAGCCTCTTAGTACCACAATCTCACGACTTTATGGTCTGCCTAAGAAAGATATCCCATAGAGACCTATTTTGGATATGCGTAATTCTCCATATCACGCAACCGCCAAATGGCTGGTAGAGATTTTAAAACATGTACGCTGATGCCAGTACAGTATTCGTAACAGTTTCGAGTTTGTGGAACTGATGAAAGACGGTGATATTGTTTCCAAATTTGTTTGCAGTTTTCTCGTGACCTCTCTTTTCACCAACGTTCCAATCATGGAGACCATTAATTTTATCCGTGATTACATTGATTTTATTAGATTTGACACTACTAACCCTCCCCCGTCTCCTTAAAGGAAAAACTTCTGCACTGTACTTTTGATGTAAAATTTAATTTTATTTCACGTTTTACCAACATTTCGATGGAGTGGCCAGGGGCTCTCCTGTTGGTTCCCTGTTGAATGACATTTTCATGGGCAAACTGAAGCTTGGTCGACTGAAAGGGACTGAACGTAGGCACTTTCCTGGACGCCTCGTAGGTGATGTTTTCATGCTAGTATCAAAAAGCTCCAAAAAGACGCTCTCCCGACCAACTTTAATCGAGTGCATCGAGCACATCCCTCCATTCACTTCACTTTTGAAGCTAAAAGTGACAATGCTTTCCACTTCTTGGACGTTAAATTAATCACGCTATTCACGGGTTCATTTCACAAGTCTGTCTACAGAAAGCCCACATGGACGGGACAATACACAACCTTCCTTTGTTTTGTGCCGCTAAGGCAGAAACGAACCCTGATTTACAATTTGACGAACCGAGAGAAGCGCATTCGCTCCGCGGGTACACTGCACTCCGGAGTGCAGCAGATTGCTAATGTGCTCCGAGCCAATGGCTATCCAGAGAGATTTATAACCAGGATTCTGGCTGAACTTTCCGTCCAACCGTCTGTAGCGACCGTTGCAAAGAAGCCAGTCTATTTGAGTTTACCCTATAAGGGCGATCTGTTGGCTGACAGAGTATCGCCGTCTGTTTCAATCCGTACAACTCACGTGCCCAGCTGCAAATCTGCGGTCTTGGTTTACAACCAACCCTTTGCTCAACATAAACCTCAAAGAGAAAATATGGTTGTGTATTCTTTCTCCCTCTGTTGTTCATGGAACATGTTGGGCGCACGACACGACAACTTTCTAAGAGAATAGGCGAGCATTCCTATTGCCGAAACACCACTAGACCCAACGGTTCAGCGAAAAGCACAAACACGCATCACGTAATTGACACTGGGCACGTGCTCAATTCGAACGAGTCTTTTCACGTCACCCACCGACTACCCAATAGACCGCCAGTATCGATCCAACGGCGTGGCTTGACTAAAGCCTGAGCAACTGCAATAAGTTTGCAAAACCCGGTACCGTGCTCTCAAAATCTATTCGTACGAACCCTGAGTCTTCCTTGATCATGTGACACGGATCAACCAACCAAGTCGCCTAACGGCCCTGTAGACTGTCTCACACCAACCAATTAGATGCGACTTGGGTTGCACCGACAGTCAATCGTTCGTGTCTCCATGTTGTTAGTTCACTAACCAATCTTCGCTGCTTATTTCATTAATAACCCCCCTACTTTAACCATTAAATATATACTGACCTGATGACGAGCTCCCGCAAATACTACTGTTCGTCACTGTGTTCTTATTCAGTGAATTATTGTACTCCACAAAAGTTTAATTGGTATGCATGTATGGAGCAGTCATCTACACATAATTCCAAAATTTGTAGCAGTTTGGACATACCATCTGCCAACAAATTAACAAAAGTGTTTTAGCAGTGGCCGAAAGGTCACATGCTTAAAACTCTCGGAGTTTTGTGAGACGCGCACTTATGATGATTCCTAACATGGATGAAGCAGATGTACTTGGCTTCGCGGCTGCTCGGCATGGACTGGGCGAAATTTTCATACACCAAATTTAACGTCCACTAAATTTCTCACTCTACTATTAGGTAGTTTGTTGTATTTTGTGCAGACTAGGGTTTCTAATCACGGGAGTTACTGTTTTGACAACCCTGACCACATTTAAGCAGCTACTCAAATGAAGGTGGAACAACTGAAGTTCGATGGGTTTCAGTGGAAATCTAGCTAAATGTCCATCTCATATCGACCGGACTGACTCCGCTCAGTCTCAGATACTCTCAGTGATCAAGTTCTGTCACACGTTTTTCACGATTTGTAAGACCCACATAATTGACCTAATTAGATTTCGAGGTGTGCAACACGTGTGACCCCCTGTACAGTGTGTTCAGGAATCGAAGTGATAAGGTGTAGTACTGATTTGGCGAGGTTTGCGTATATGGCGCGTGAAATGCGTCAATCGGTTTGATCACTGAGATTCTCAACAGATTGGACGGATAAAGATATCCGCTTGCATTACGCTATTTCTTCTTTAGGGTGACTACTCCGAATGAAGACGCAAAAAGGTCACTCAATGGGGTTGGAAGCCCCTACCTGCCGACAGTTTATCAGCAGATTGACATGTCAACGAGAACAAAACATTTCCCTCTGAGTTGCATGTTTCTAGTCAATTTTTGAACCAAATAATCATCCAAGATTCTTTGTTTAGTTTTCAAATCCTTTGCTATCCCGGCCAGTTTGCAACAAATATACGCACTAATTTACAGAAAGTCAGTATACTGGTTCAGAGTGCACAACCTCAAACTGTTGGCTGATTCAAGCGTCTTTCTCGAGGCTAATCAGTTTGATCTGGTTCCCTAAATTCCACCAAGCTCACTCCGCACTGAAACGCCAAACTGGACGTATGTTTTGGTTGCAAAATGAGCTGGTGTTGCCGAAGGGTTCGGCCCAAATCCAACTGAATCTGCTGTTTTCAAAACCTGGCCGCTGAATGGGGTGCATAAAGGAAGTTTTGTATCTCAGTTTGGAAGATACTTAGACTTATTCGTTATCGTTGATGACAATTTTTTATTACGAGGGACCATGGACGCAGGGAACATACGCTTCCAGGCAATATCAAACAAGGAACTACTTGAACTTATCAGATGTTGGATATTTCGGAATTGTATGTCCAGCTGATGGAATCACAAGATTTGCAACAGAACCCATTTCACCTAATTTGGAGGAAGCATTCTTGTCCAGGAAAGCAATGAAACTGTACAGTTGGTGTAAAACAAAACTGTGGGAATCTGTATTGCATCGCAACATGGAAACATCCGGCCTATCGTATCAAACAAAACAACCAGGTACGTAAAATCTCCTTTTCCTCGGTTTATTTTTTAGTCTGAAAATCTGTATCAGAATAATCGACAACTTCGGAAACATCAAGCGTCAGGCATTTCCTGAACTTCGATTTCAGATGCAGCGGAATGATGTGTCTGACGGTAAAGTCACCAGTTGATGTTAGTGAACGGAACACGAGCAGTTCAGCTCCTTGATTAAAAGTGGAACATTCCTATTAGCTGACACCATTTTATTACTCAGGCGCCTCACACAAGCAGTGAAAATATTCCTCTCAGTTCTCATCAACCGAATGTATACTCGATTCCCAAACTAAAAGTTCCTGTTTGCGAGATACCCAGGACTCCAAGTTTTCCCAAAATTCAACGACAGAAATGCCCCTTATGTTCACTTAGATTTAGCGTCATTTTCCTTACCTTTTGTTTCAAAACAAGGGTCTACTCCCAGAGTAATAGATTTCATAACGTTTTTTTCAGAGAGGTTCCTCAGCATGTTTACTTAGTTAAGTGAACATAGTCCTTGTCTAAAAGAGCCAATTCGCCTGTATAGCAGTGATAGTCTATCTGTCCCCTTTTTTGGAACTTGAACAAAAATGTAGTCCTTACTATAAAAGCTTCGTAGTTGAGTTTGCGTGAAAGAATTTAGACTCCATATTGTTTCACGCGTTCAGAGAACACTGATTAACTTGGCTAGTTCACTCATTGTAGATGCATTACCGTGGAAGAAAATGTTTTCTTTCGCTCGAAAAGCCAGTCCGTTCACGTTTTGTTGCGTACCTTTACTTCAGCTCACTTCGCACTGTTTTACGATAGATGACAATTTGCTCTGATGATTTTCTATGGCGGCTTTTTCGAACCGGATCTATTTGCTGGCCAATTGTTAGGCCTGCACCACTGAACGGGTATGGTTGGACTACGGACAGTCGAGAACTTGCCACATTTTCAGGTAACACTTATGGCGCTCCAGGTGGAGAGTTAATTGAATAGAATGAATGCGTTTTTGAACGAGAACAAGCAGTCTCTCCTAGAACAACCGAAAAACTAACCATTTCCAATAGTGTATCGTACTTACTGAGACCGTGGGTGATTTCCCAGCAAAATCAGATTACTTGATTGATATTTGGACTCTAGGGTTATAAACATGTTCAGTCAGTAAATGAGACGGTATGCAAACGGTATCGCGTTGTGGTTTGATTATCAGTCTACCGAATCAACCGTGTCTACAGAACCTAATTTAACCCGTGGCATATGACCTTGACGTTTAGTTGACCACATCTGGTCACAACTATGCCAATCGATTACTTCGATCTGCTGGTCACACACCAACAGTAGTACTATTTAGGTAGGAATTGTGTCTGATTCGTACGCTTAATGGTTGTTTGTCAGTAACTTTTTGTAAAAGATGTCTTTTTTGTACATTCACCACAGATGTGACTACTGTAAATGAAAAACCGGGAACAAATTGCCCACCACATTTATTACAATAAAGGTGATCCCAGTAGGGAAAAATGGCGTTAAACTGCGTTAAATTTGGTCAATGTAGTGTTTTGAAAAGCGGTCTTCCAGCACTTTAAATTTATGTCGAGTGACTGGGTTACTCACGAAAACCATGATAAGGACAGACATAATGAACAAGACATGTTTTTTGTGACTGGCGTTCTTGGCTAATACGACACAACAGTATATATTGCTCAACACGGTTAGGTGGATACACGGTAAAAGAGAACGTCGAGAGTCATTGTGTCACAGAAGAAAATAAACCATATCAGTATCATATAAGTTTGCATAGTATTTTCAAATGAAGAACAAAATTCTGTTTGCCTGAGAACATCGGCAATTAGTAAGTTGGCCTAGAAAACCTCACTTTATACGTAGTTGTCACAACAGAAGATTGTGTGCATCACTGGCGAGTACTGCAAGATAGATTTAACTGTGGCCCACACCACTCCAAAGGGTAGTCAGCTTAAAACGGCGTCCGCAAAATGGGTTTTCTCCATGGGTTTTTCTTCCTCCCAGAAAACAAAATGAATTTTTCCCGTGATGGCCTTATCGGAGACCAACATCGAATGTTATGTTTGGATTTTCGTTCTCACTGTCAATTTGCTACTTTGAAATTTTTTATGGTTTGTTTTCAAAGTATTCCACAAAAAAAGACTGTAATGATGACAGGTCGGTTTGCCAAAACCCACAACAAATTGTTCTCATCAACAGGAATCTATTGTTACCCAGTCAGCATTTACTTTTCAACCCCAATCTCTCTCAGAAGAAAACATCTGAATAAAAAGTTTCCTTTACAACGGAATTTCCTAGATAGAATCATATGTCAGTAGTAATTTATCGCGGCGGGCATCGTTTTCTGATGTGCTTTCCCCTCGAAAAAATCCATCAAAAATACTCGGGAAACAGTTTCGGTTCTCTAAAACTGCCACAGTACACGGGAGAATGGCGATCCATGCTACACGGCTAGATTTACCAAGCTGTCATAGAACAAGAAGTGTTTTTTAGTGACGTTCACGTCTTTTTTGGTGAAATAACAAACACGCGCAACACATCCGAATAGAGATCGTGGCTAAATGTCATTCTTCCGTGCGAGGAATCGAATCCGATCAATTTTAAATGTAAGTCTACATCGTTATTTACGTACCTTTCACCCATAGATATCCAAATCAGAGGCATCATATTGCTCAACAGGTTTAGTGGATTGCGGTTGTCTTGATCGACCGTTCGGCCGAGGCTAGGTTACACATTTGCACTGAGGTGAGACACCTATGGAGCACTAGGTAACAGCGAAGGGACGCATTATAAGGATAAATTCATCCAAATCCCTATTACGACAAAAGCATACGTGTATATTCTCTTGGTTTCTATCCTATCCACTTTATCCAACGCAACAGATGCTCGTCGGCAACAAGTCTGATGGTGAAGCCTGGTGTGACTTATGTAGGCACGAGTTAGACAAACGAAAAAAATGAAATACTTGGAGCAGTTGCTCCCATAAAGGTAAACAGTCCTGTCGTGCCAACGAAGCCTGTTGACAACGTTCGAATAAAAATGACTATCCGTTGATCAAGCACACAAATCGCGGAAGATCAGTCATGTTATATATCTCATCCAGGCCGAAGCACTTCTACGGAAAAGAGTTAAGAAGACGTTTCCGGTTTTGAGAACCTGATAGCTTACGGTACCGGAATCCAGTCATCCAGCGCTGGACCAGGGCAACACTGCCACGAGATTGTGTCATCAGTACATATTGAACAAGAAATATCGGTAATCATAGATGAATTTGGTGAACCATGTAAGAACGCTACAATAGCATACGGGGTTATATTTATTCACAAAACGAACCGACATGAGCTCACCTCCTCAGCCGACAACCTTAGAACAATTTGTAAATATCAGCGGTTACAGTTTATTTCAGACGCATCAATCTTCTCTAAGAGAGGAAAAATGTACCTAAAATGTGTAGAACTTTGGGATAAATAGATGAATACTCCAGTGTACCAAAACGTTCCGATAAACCAACCATTGCGGCGTCATTTACAATAATTTTTAGGTCAGGATAAGAATACCCGCGAGCTGGAAACGTATGTTGTGTTAACTGGGCCATTCATATGTGATTTCCAAGTCATGAATGAATTATGTACTGTGCCTCGGGTTTTCTTTGGCTTTCGTCAGATTTGAGGTCAACTGTAGGTAGGTGACCTGATGGTGGACTTTACTGTGGTCATCGTAATGAATACAGAACAAAAAACATATTGTTTAGAAAGCCTATGTGAAAAATGATTCCGAACTACTGAAATTACTTCGTCAAGCGAACCAGTGAAAATTATGGTCAGTTACATGGTCACAGGCTGCTGCATTGTTATGAATCCCCAACACACTTTCCTTGCCCTTGTTTCCTCGTATAACAACTCGTGAATGATTGATTTCGCTCTTATTCTCTAAGAGAAGTATCCCATTTGGCCTTGACCGTATTTGTTTATCATAGGATTGTTGCAAATCGACCGACAGTCCACGACCGGTTTCCCCATGTTTCGATGCCATCCGGTAGGCCCAACCCCCGAATCTTCTAACGATAAGTTTGATGGTATCATTTGGAAAGCAAGCAGGCTAGAAATCGCAAGTTGGAACTGAGGAAATCGCTTAGCATTGCATCGAAAGTCGTTCGTTCGTACTCGTTCGCTGGTGCTTCATTTGTTCGATGGGAGAAAACGCTCCTCCCAAAACCGTTGCTAAGACTGCAGAAGATGTCTGTTCCCAAGAGACTGCCTCTGTAAATAGGACATGACCGTGGTTTGTGAACAAATCTGGTTTCAGTTTCCATCACTCGGAAATTCTTCAACGAAGCCCGTCTATTGGGTGTTCGATCTGGATGACATTTTACGAATTCCAATGAACTGCACGCTAACTTGACCAGGTGATCGGGAGCAATCGTTTTTAGTACCTGTGCGAAGCATTAACCTACAAAACGTACTGTACACACTGCATGTATGCATGCACAACATTAAATTCTGTGCACAGAACATAATCGATTTGTGTGGTATTGTGACCTTTTTAGGTCACTGACTGATTGTTCAACGCAAGCACTTCAATGCGAAGATGCCGTTAAAGTGCAGAGTTAAGACGACCTTTCCAACATTTAAGCCAAGCTCATTCCACCGTTGGCTGACTAGACAGACAACATAATTTTGCTCACGTGATGTTGAGTGCCACTTTGAAAAGAGATGTGAAGGCATTGAACAGCAACGCAACAAGTATGTGAGAAATTTCGATTGCCTCTGTCCAGCTGTCTCAGTGCGATGTTGATGGTAGTGTCTGACACTCCGTGTGTAAATTGTGAAAATATTCTGAGCCATTCAGTTAATATTTCAAAAGTTTGATAATTTTCAATCGACCGGCCATGCTGAAAGTAAACGAGACTAAGCTTCATAACTAGCTTGGAATTAGCCGGTTCATTTCATCATCAATTTATAGAACTGGTGAGCCAGGGTGACCAAATTGAGTAGCACCTGATTGAGTTCTGTCCGTTTGTTCTTTAACGTGATCCGAAGTTGTCGTTCTTCAGAAAATACAACTGACATCGATGTTTGATAAGAGTATCTGTCGCACCTGGATAAACGGGAGAATCGAGAATGGATAAAGGGTTGACAGGCATACTGTGGTTTGCTTAGTTTTGTAACACAATACCCTCCCGGAGAAACCCCCCGAACAGGAAACTCCTCCATCGAGGAGAACCAATTTAGAGAACGGAATTACAATCTCTTCAAGCGGAAAAGTCACCCAGAACAGAAGGCTGAGAAAACACTTTCTGGTATGTGTAATGGATGATTTACCTCCAAGGAGGAACATTAGCCGTGGCATGTTTTACGCAGTTGACTCAAATTCTTTATTAGATATTATCCACCGTTTGTTTCCATATTAGTGTGGTGTTTTAGACAGTATTTTATTTTGTTTGGAATTATCAGCAGTGCACATTTCGCGACTCTCCAGGGATCTTAGAACTCGAGAAATCCCAGATAGTAGTTTGAACGGGTAACCACTGAGCTAAGAGCGGCTGACCAGCAGTGTGATTAGCTCATACTTCGACAGAATATAGCGTTAAGCACCCCTTAATCATGTAATTCATATCAGATGGTGCCCAGTTGTTTGATTGTTTGGGTGACGACTTCTCAGATGAGTTTGTTCATCAGCTGGCCAAGAGGTTTGGGTTTTAAGCCAATAATGCGTTGGAATCACCCTGAAGACTTGTGAGATGTGCACTGCTGATGAGGAACCAGTCGTACAGTGATTCCTGGCTTTCCACAGAGAGGGGCTTCACTTACAAAATGAAATCTTTGTTGATACACATTCCTTTGCGTATCTTTGGTTCTTGAGAGCCGAATACTCTTTTTTATGGCTTGCTTAAAAGCCTTTTGTTTCGGCTAGTCGTTGCAGTTGAGCTTTCTTGGCTATTTGTGGATCAGTTGGCGGTTTGTCATCATTTTACGTCCTCAAAGTCAGTTACACCGTCTTTCGGACAGTCATTGCATGGTGATCTGCTTGGGCGCTACTCTGAGGCATTGGTCTGATAGCTGTTGGTCACAGCTATGCCCTGGTGTTTCGTTGCTCCTGCAATAGCACGTATCTTGGTGGAATAGAAAAGCATTTATCTGTTCGGATTTGTGAATATCTGCCCAAGTGGTTATTTTGACCTACTAATGACATAGGATAACTACAATACCAGGCATATAATATATATATATAATATAACGAAGGTAACAAAAAGTATTCGTATAAATCCGGATTTTTAGTTCTCAGCATATGAGTTCGTATCCGCACTGAATGCAGGCCACTGCTAGAACAGGCCAAAATACAATTCCCCCTATCAGAATGATACTATTCTCACCTTTATTTGCAGCTACTGTTGCGGCTCTACTAAGCCGAGTTGCGGTGTTTATTGGCCAACTTGTGACACACCCTGTTTATAAACAAATATTTATACATATTTTGTTTATAATGATTTATAATTTATAATAACATAATTATAAATGATTTATAAAGAACAAACTAGACTGGGGGACTACGTGAGGTGAGATAAGTGATACACCAGTGAAAGCGAATAAGCATGAAGGACAGCTTTCACGGTCAAGATATGCTTTTCAACCTTGTGTTTCTTATCAATCTTGATTGAAGGTGGACAAGCCCTGGAAGTAAAAATCTCAATGGCGTCATATAGGAAACTGAAGCAAGTCCGTTGAGCGTCCCTGAATTAGTCCTATCTCCACAACTTGGTTACTCAACGAATACACCATTTTTCGTCCCTTCATTTCCAACCTCCTGACCGGGTTGTCTTTTATCTTTTTATCATACCCGAGCGCTGTTTACCAGGGATATCGAGATTTATTATCTATCTGGTCCCTTGGTCTATCCCGTATTCGCACTGATGAGGGCATATATAGTTGAGTAGGATGTAACAAAGTTTTGCGGGCTCCATGCTGAGCCTTGCAAACCGCTCTATGCTATTGGGACTTGTTTTTCAAGTTAACACCAGAGACCCCTTGGAACTACTTCCTTTTGCAAATATTAACAGTTAGGCACTAATACCAACCTCGGCAGGTAAGCTATCGACCCCTACTTTCACGACTTTTCGTCTATGTTAGTCTTCTTGACTCGGTCGAAGATATTCCATGGTGTGTTTACATCCTGTCCCCAATCACAGAAACTCTGAAACTTTGAATTCACATCATCTGTTCTCCCCGACTAGACTTGCCGGGACATTAACAATACAGCAGCTTAGAATCTGCTATGTGGCGAGAATTGTGTACTGTCGGTGCTGTGTGTTTTATGCTGGATGAATTCCGTTGGGCGATTTGTGTATCATCTAGCAATTTTCCACGAAATTTATGGAGTCGGACATTTTGTTATTGAATGTTCACTGCCTTGGAAGCGATTTTGCGGATTCTAATTTGTCTACTGGTTACTCTTTGTAGTTTAGTTAAAAAGGGTGCTAACCACAAAGTTATATTAGGTTATGTCATTGCATATTATATTAAGCATAACGCATATTACAAATACATTATACGTTTTTGTGCAAATTAGCAATGGAGGATTTTTAAATCGGTAGGGAACATACTTTTCCCCTTTTGGTCAATGTTGTGAGCATCCACAATAGTTTGTTTGACAATGTATTGGAAATACAACTCAGATAAAATAAGATAACGCTGATAAGAATTCAGATTTTTTCCTTAGTTCCTCTTGAAATTTCCAATCGATTTCCGACGCCATTAGGAGCTCAGTTACTGCTATAACACCCATGGAACTAAAAATAGAACTAGGGTCGTGGCCTGTCAATGAGTTTTCAGCAACCTTATGAGTAATGTGTCGCGTCTGACCAAAAACGTATTGCGACATCTAGAATATCGCACCAACCGGAAAATGAGACGGCCTGGTGCAGCACACCCAGTTGGAGCGGACTATCATAAACGGAGATTCAGCTGGGTCTCTTGTGAAAACCAAATTCGTGTGCAAATGATAATAATTGTCAAAAGTTGTTCAATTTTTTTTCAAGTAGAACATAAGGTTGACAAACACGAGGGGACTGCGCATACCTGATGAGTCCAAAGATGGGCGAAGTGGCTGGTGGGCTGTCGAAGAGCTTTCGAGAAGCTTATGAGTAGTGTGTTATGTCTAGAACTAGAGAGTATTTTCTTTCGTTTGCAGTTTATTCTACTATTCTATTGGGTCTCTTTCAGAAAGTGTTTGGGCTGTACGAAAAAACTTGCGCTTGGCGAATGTGATCATCATTCTTTTGGTACTCAATGATCATATTCATAGCATTCATAGGTGAGAAGAAAAATGTGTCGTTCGGACCAAAGATTCGGTGTTTGCATTCCACTGCGCATTCATGGATGCTTAGAGCAGACAGGCTTTGAAGGAACCTGGGGAGAACATTTGCAGTCCAAACGGTCATGTTTTTACTCCCTATCTGTTTGAAAACAGTAAGATGAAAACACACCCGACTTCGTGTTTGATCATCCTTGTATGATTTTCAGCTGTGAACCATGAACTGAGCGATTCCTGTTGCGCGTTGATGGGAAGCTACATATGTTCTTGATGGGACCACACTCGTTCAAGTAATTTCGTTGGACATTTAAACACAGAGAAGAATCGGTTCTTTCCATCCCGAATCAGTTGGTGATGGATGGGGCTGAGCCAAGTGCTTGTGCACTAGCTTTTGTGCACTGTGAGATGCTGATTTTATGCATACCATTTCCGTGTTTGATCTATGCGCGGAAAGATTTGAAGGTGCAAAGAATTCAAAAACTGTGCATCCGACCGCGTCGAATGGGCACGTTGTCTATCTAGTACCCGTAAGATTTACTGTAGAATGACGATATCCCTTTTGATTAGTCTGTCAGAATCGTGGATACTCGAGAAGTTGCATTTCATTGCGTAGGAGCTAGAGTTATGCCGTGACACGTGACTCGTTTAGGAAAGGCCCAGGGTAAAGATATTCGTAGCCTTCGACAGCTGGAGGAATGTTCAAACGAAGGTGATGAGAATGTGGATTATGCAAATTCTACCATTCAACTACCTGCTGCTGATCAAAAATTTTCCAGCAGGTTTCATGCGTCCATTGCGCTACCTGACCGGAATGTCCTGACAGGCAGGTCAATCGATCGACACAACCAGGACAGATACTGAATTGCCTTTGAAGGCTTCCGCCATACAAGCCACATCGCTCAAAAGTGATCAGACTTGCCGGTTCAGACATGGTCATTCAGGAGCCTCCAGCTTTCACTGGTGAAGTAGCGATGACACGCCCGACTCTCAAGTCAGGTGTCCGGAGTTTAAATCCAGGCACGGCCAGGGATCTATGCTACTGATGAGCTCTACCAAGAGCGCGAAAAGTTCGGTGCTTCCCCCCTTTGGTGTGGACTTGCCAGCACAAACGCCCAAGAAATGAAGGACTACTCAAATGAGAGGATGCGAAAGAGAATTTTACAGCTAAATGGGACGTAAAACAGCGTTTGTGGTGACCACGGTATTAGACATTTGGACCAAGGTCACCTGAAGACTTAGCAATGCAAGTTGATTCCTTTGGCTGCGTTCCATTATTCGGATGGACAAACTAAGCCAAAAGTCATGTATGAATGAAAAAAGCGCTGGGAGCCCCTGCCGCTTAGAAGTGGCGTTATGTTTAGAGCTGCCCAATACAGGAAGTTAATGACGGGAAACAGTTAACCTATGGCTTCTTATTTCCTGGCACTCCTTGGCTTTTGCTAGGATGCTTTGCCTACCATTACATTTTTGCCTGGAAAATAACAACACCCGTTTGCTAATGATAGCTTGCAGGCAGTATCCAATTAGAAACGATCCAAAAAGGCATATTTTACTAACTTCCCAACACTCCTCTCATTTCTTCCTGTCACCCCGCCGTATGCTCACTTCCATAAAAACCATGGTCTGGACGGAACAAACAGAACACGAATGTTTGTCCTGATTAGGACTTGTCAGGTAGATTTTCAGATTTAGGACTCACAGTTAATCTGAGCAACACTCGATTGTGCACATGACTTAAATGAAATCCAACGGCTTTTGTTTGATCA
Source organism: Opisthorchis felineus (assembly GCA_004794785.1). Classification (NCBI taxonomy): domain Eukaryota; kingdom Metazoa; phylum Platyhelminthes; class Trematoda; order Opisthorchiida; family Opisthorchiidae; genus Opisthorchis; species Opisthorchis felineus. Next base: position 112,504 of record SJOL01003476.1, on the reverse strand, counting down.
AGCCCGTGCCCACAGTCTAAGCAAAGCATCTTTGAGGGACATCAGTCAAGGTGAGCTCCGCTGTACCCAGCAGTGAGTTCAGCACCGTGATATTCTTCAATCAACGGGGGTTAGAACAACGTCGCTTTTAGCTTATGGGATGATTTTTTCCTTCGAACACTGAGGGAAATTCAGCTACAGGGTCTGTCAGATGTTAGCTCAGGGACAGCTCGATTTCGCGTGGACTATCCTAGCGGCTTCATTAGGTTCAGGAAATAAATGGGCCCCGCAGGACTACTCGAAAACCGTTCTACACAAACCGGGGCCCTTGAAATTAACCGTAGATGAGACAGTCGTTAAGAGTTAGCCCATTTTACCACGAATGTTACCATCTTTGCCGCTGAGAAAAATACTTCCAGCAACTGTTAGTTCACTGTTTGCCCCAATGCCTGTGTATTTCATTCGACCAGCTGAACTGAAGTCATGGCCTCGGAGTCTATACCCCTCGGTTCTTGAAATGCTAACCCACCTTTGAAGTGCCGTCGAACTTCCGATAGCCTTATTCAAGGTCGATTATGGATTCATTCATGTTCAAACTACTCTGAGAGAAAGAACGCGTCTTATACAACCAGGGACTATCATTAGTGCCTACTTATCCGGGAAGTAACCATCTGTGACCGTTCGAATCGCCGGCATATCAGTTCAATTTCAGTAATACTGAGAGGCATGAGTCGGTGGGGATTCAAATCAAATATGCGATGTGCTTCACACCAAGTCGGTGCTCCAAAACCGTCAGTGGATAATGAGTCTAGGTTTTTCGGACTATAAGCAAATCTTTTAGTTTGTAGGTAAATTTGTTCCTCTACATATTTGAAGCCCGTAAATATTCTGTCCTCATCATCTCTATATCTTCGGTTGCGTTGGGATTTACACTGAACAAGCCCGACGTTTACCCATGAAAGTTAGGTTTGGCAGTGTTGTTTGTTATTCTTTGCGCCAAATTTCGTCGTTGACGTTAGCAAGAAATTAATACCTTGGGAAACCATGAAGCTAGCTTTTGAACTCAGTTCTGCAAGAAGCAGAAAAATCTGGTAGGCTTTGATTTTGCGTGTGGTTCAACCACTATGAACCTGGACGTTTTAGCGTAAAAACAGCGCTCATGTCTGTCCATTGGTTGGGTCTAAATTTTAGGCCTTCAGATTGCAAACCCTTACTTTCGGATTTCCAGTCCTTTTGAAATTTCAGGGGGTGGAGGTTTAGTTTGTCCATGGACTGCTGCTGTATTCATAGGTATATAAACCACGCTCATACTGTAACAGATGAATCCAATGTACACAACATAAGGCTGAGAGCAGTATTTGTCAGAGTGCGTCAAGCTTCACGTCGAAAATGAAACGCTTGTAAGTTAGACAGTTAGACAGTCCTGACTTATGGGTAAGTCTTTTAACCCGCTCCGGAGACTTCGAATTTATTCAAGCTGTCGAGCATCGATGTTTTCGTAGCGGACCAGGTATTAAGTGGCCCCGGTAGTGCTCCAATAAAGTGGTTTATGGGTGGAACTGGGCAACGCCTCAGAATCGTTAAAGGTTTAGCCCAGAAATGAAGTACAAATGGGCAATCCCTGTCCACAGGCAGCAGTTCCGTTTTCTATTTCAAACTCTTTGTGGCAGAAGTTCGCTTGTAACGCTTGGACGACGCATTGAAAGCGATAACAGTCCAGACAAATGGTATTGTATTTTCAGCTTTATTATCCAGGTCTATCCTGGTGCTCGTTGCAAGTAGCTGTGAATACTGAAAGAAAGGGCATCTAGCTAACCCAAAAGGCATATTTTGAGCAAGATATGCAATGATCTTTGACCTCCATTAGCGAGGCCTAATATTGCTACACGTACTGGTCGTTGGAGCGTACCTGTTAACTTAAAACCAATAAGTACCATTAAGCCAAAGTCTAAAAAGCCGTTTAGGGATGTGGTTGATTAGGAGGGCGAGTTCTGTGGTAACCATTGTGAACACTATAAGTAATGGCTTGTGGTACTTCATTCTCAACAGTGTTTTTGCTGTTTCGCGGGTAACTGAAGCTGCATTATCGAAAATGCAATTCCAGATCAGCCCAAAAAAAATGACTACTGATATAAGGAAATAATGTATGAGCAATATTTAAGAAGGTGCTCATTAAATCTGAGTCAACTTTACACGGTGTGGCGTTTCTCATTAGAATACACACAGGTCTTTTGATAACGCTTAGGTGATTCCATCTTACCTTTGGAGGTTGTGTTTCCTGGGAGAGTGATGCGGTAAAAAAAAAGCTCATTGCTGCTTAAATATCTTCCCAGATGGGAGCATTTACATCATGTAATCTCCTTCGTAGAAGGAAGGCTGGAAACATTTAGAGTTTTGACTGGGTTCTATAAAATGATCTTAAATTTGGTGCCTTGGGTGACGCAATAATTCGGTGAATAAAAACAGCGTCCGTAGGAATCTATCCTTCCGACTAAATTAATTCCGCCTTGTTCTTGGGATTTGGAAACCACCTACACTTAGCTTACCCGTAAGTAGTCCAAACATAGCTGGTTCTCTTGAGTTTAATTCAGCAGCTGATTCTAATGTATAGGGTTAATGTATACGCACATGTGCGTGTTTGCCCTAAAAGATTGCCTAGATATATTGTCTGCTTTCGCATGCAAATTCATTTATGTACTGAAGAGCAATCCAGCGTAAAGGGTCAAACAGGTACCAGCTCATACAAGATTGTGTAGGACGGCCGGACTGATGTGAAACCCTGTGTACTAGTCCAGCGAACATGCTGCCAGTCCAACGTACAACGTAGTTATGTATGATGCCTTAATGAAACTTCTCAAACGGGATGCTTACCCGTTTAGCGGTACTAGTTTATTTCCTGTAGCACGCTTCACTTTCTGGACATACTGACTGTAACCTGGGGTGAGCGCAGCCGAGCACAAACTACACATTTCCATCCAGAAAAGGAAAAATTTGATGTTTATCACTTGTGTAGTAACATTTGATTCTCCTTCTACATCTATCTGTCTACATTAGAGAGTCTAGCTGAGGTGCGCAACTTTTACTGGCGAGATTGTGGATGAACTGACGAAAATGCGTTTGTGAAAAGTGGCTAGTGACTAGGTTCGCTAATCAAACGTCGAACCACCATAAAGAGATGTGTAGTGGATAGGTTGTCAGATAAATACTTCCTTTGAGTCCACATGAATTTGCGCAGCTTTTATTCTCACCACTACCCCACGATATGAAACTTTCCCCTGCCGATTAATCTCCGCATGTTAACAGCTATATTTCCCTCATGAATCCACGCAAAAGTGTTTTTTTATGCGCACCGCTACCTATTGATGTAGTTGGCTAATCCAAAATTAGGAACCTGATCAAACGAAAAGATAAAGAGGTGGTCAGACTGATGATTCCAGATGCCATCTAGAACAGCATGACTGGATCGCTTCTGAACATATTGTCCAGAACCCTTTCAGCAACATGATCCATCAATAGAACAAACAGTCAAATCCGCCAGTGAAAACAGGAACCCCATTCTTGACAACAAACTTTCAAGATGGATTATCGCGACCAAGGAAATTAATCAGGGATAAAGGCCTGGGTTCCTATCCGGGAAGTCTAGATTTATAAGGCAAAACTGCTGGCTTTTAATAGTCCCTTGTATTCAGGTGAGATGCTTGCAAGTCACTTATGAAGCCTGGCGAGCGGACCAATTACCGCCCAACTACCAACTGGTTAGTGCTGCAAAACTTTCGGATGCATAATCTGTTCCAGGTTAAAGGTGGCAACCTACTAGAAAAAACAAGTTATCGCCATACAGAACCCTTGGATATTTGGCAAAAGTTACGACAGTTCTCGCCACCTCACTCCATAATGGGGAATGAACCTCCGTCCAGGCTTCCTTGACCGCCTGGTATCGAAGATAAGAAATTTTCTTGTTCTTCAAACGGCTGACTGAATCCCAAGGACAGAACAACACAATGGAATGCCAGACAGGTTTGATTCCCATTGTCTGCTTGACTGTCATTTCGAACTGTTGATGTCACCAGAGCTGCTAATGCCACACCATCCCACCACTGACCGTACTTTACTTAGCCTGTCCGGACTGATGAGGCTTTTCCCGGTACACGTTGCGGTTTCAAGTGAGTGAGCTTGAAGTTAGTGAGACTGCAGCAAAAGTTAAATTAGCAAGCAACACCTATCTATTGGGTCTCCGTTGATTAGCGCGGTTTTATTGTTGCAATCGAATAACCCAGTCGTGGGCTGTCGAAGAATTTTCAGCAACCTTATGAGTAGTGTATTACGTCTAAACCATCAGATATTTTTCAAAGACAACAGAAGGTCGAAAACTTTGCAGTTTCACCATGCTGTACTAAGACGCCCGAGAAAGAGTTTTACAAGTCTTTTAAGTATCTGCGGGTTCCACGGCAGAAAAAGAGAAGAATTTAATTCCACTCTCACAAGATTTACGTAGGAAAAAATTCCAGTAGTTTAGTTTAGAAGTTGCATACTGGATTCCTCCCTATTAATTACAACTTCTGAAGGTACTAACCCAGTGGAAAATAACGTTTGCACTACTCGAAGAAGCATGTTTGCGGGACCTTACCGACCAATTGTTCATCGACTGGGATATATAAGCTATCATTCGCACCTAGCCCTAAGTAGCTTTATCAGAAATCCTGCGAAATATTCACGGAAATAAAAAACCAAACTTAGATTTCAGAAGAAAAATATTGGGATTCTCAAGATTAGGGAGTTATATGAGACGAAACGATCAGAAATTTCATAACTAACAGGTCCATATTTATGATTGGCAATAATCATGGGTACTTAAACAGCTTATTAACCTGGACAGGACAATTCAGATGGTTGTGAATCGGGCACAGAATCGGTCGAACTTTCCCTGGCGGAATTAATCCACAGATTTTTGTTCATTGGCATGTCTGGTTGCCCGGCTGAAATGTCGAGTCGGATATCTGGGAAATTTGACTGACTGAATGTCTGCAAACCAGTGGAAAACCATAGTTTTTAAACCGAGTGGCTTTATAATAAATGTTTTGGAGATTAAAGGTAACATCAGTCAATTCCACGACTAATCTGGAATTTGGCCTTTGGATATAAACGCCAACATTTTCAGTCAGAGTATTGGCGCGCTCACCTCATTCCAGGGCAGATCTCGGATCACGTGACGTTTTGCTACGCGGGGCTCAGATAATGCACTGAGTAGTAATCACGGTATGTTTCGCCAACGAGTAGTAATAGCCTGTCTGTGTGTCTCAAATAATTTAGCAACAATATGTGGTCTCGCATAGTTATCTGGTTTAACGTTTTCTGACTGGAGCGTTTGAGACAAAAAAAACAGACCAAAGCTTGATGCAAATGTGTGCCTCATTCTTTTGTGACTGGATTCTAGTTCAAACGATGGGTGGTGTACTTTGAAACTATAGAAGGTAGTTCTCCAAAACCTAATCAGTTTTCTTACCGTTGCCCTCACTGGATAAGATGGAATAATCTGGTACAGAAAACTCACTAAAAGCTGTGGATGAAGCGTTCATATATTTCTTGAAATCACAACTATCTACAAGCTCGGTAAAACTCACCGAGAGACCAAAGCCAATTTCCTCGTTGTCAAGGCTCATCAGACAAGTGCAGTACCTGATTTTCCGTCAATCGATTTAAAAAATTAGAATATAATCGGAACCACATCCACAGCTTAAGCGCCGAAATGGCGAAAATCGGTGGTGTTCCTCTAGATCGTCTTCATGATTCCCAAATTGATGTTATATTAAACAAACACTTCGAGAACTCGAATACCTTTCCGATGGAAGCTAGTAGCGGTCCACCTTTAACGCACTTAGTTGAAGAATATCATAGACGATAGATGTAAATGAGCTTCCTCTAGTTTAAAGTTGGTCCTCAAATAGGCATTAATTCTTTGTTTTTGGCTTGGAAGCAAGTTTGAAAAACTGGTGCTAAACTTCATGGCAAATATAGATCCCAGAACGTCTCCAAGATTTTCACCATAAAGTGGACAGTACGGAAGACTAAAAAACCTATTAAAATCCATTTGATCTGTCATTCAAGTCTTCGACGGAAGCCAGCTGTACTGCTTCAAAATGGGGAAATCACAAAAAGCGCCGAATAAATCCTCTGTTCACCTTGCTTAGGTTCACGAGACCCCACTCACCGACGTATAATTCATTAGGATACCACTGCTTAAGCATGGTGTACCTATGCCACCATTAAGTTATTTTCCCCATATTGCAGCTCTAACATAAATGACACAAAATCTTGAAGAGTCCACTGACCGATAGTAACCAACAGCGCTGTCAATCGATCGGCTCTAACAACTGAACTACTGCACTCCTCCGAAAAGCAAGAAATCGCGAACCTGTGTTCCGTTCAATGACTTTCTGTATGTATTTGGGTTCATTCAAGACCACAATATCATCTCGAATAAGGCATCATCAGTTACTGGCACAACACGCACGCTATTTGTGTGCGGGATGAAAGTTTCATTTGGGTCCATACCAAAGGGAGGAATAAACTGGACTCTAGCTTCGATCTTTTTGGAGCTTATTAACTGGGCATATTCTTGACAGTGCCCGGATTTGATCTCCGCACATCTGACATGCGAGGCGAGCGTGCTATCACTACAACTCTACCAGCTCACGCTTGACGGGTCCAAATTTTTACGTCTGAACACTCGAACATGTTCATTCCATTCACTTCCCTCAAGCATGAACACGTTCATCTGTTCAGACGTGATAATTCAGATGAACCCAACATGGTAACACGACCGCCTGGCATTTCAAATGTCCGAAATTTAAACCCCGGCACAGCCAAAAATATACACTGTTCATGACCTCTAGTAAGAGCGAAACTCAGGCTCACTGCTTCCCTTCCCTTGGTGGGGGCCCATCAGAACAGAACAGAACATCAGGACAGGAAAATGAATGCACAAACGAGGGTCCCATAACCACCTACAACTGGTCAGAAAAATTGGGAATCTGCGTGCTCGGAGTAGCGTGTGTTAATTTGGTTGCATCTCCAATAGATTCAATTGGAATCAACTTGAATAAGAGCTTCGGATGTTACTCAGAAGCACTACAACTATTTCGGGATTTCGAAGATTGCACAGGATCTCATGATGCCAGTCGCATAAAGGTCACGGTGGGCTGTCCTATTTGTATGTTTGATTTCTAGACATCACATTTCGTCGCAGATGGTGTGATCCTGACGACGTATTCCAGAGATGGTATAACAATTAATTATTGGCAGATACATCACCACGTAGGCATTGTTAGCCGGGAGATAGATTGGAAATCACTGTAATGCCTTTGTGATGGTTAACCGCGACTTGTTTGAGATTTTTGGACAACTTCCTTGCCATCTGTCGTCCACCTGGTTGCACACAATGCTAAAGTTCTTTGCAAGTACTTTCAGCACAAAAACGCGCTTAATTCGTCCAACGAGGTAAGTGAGAAGTGTCACTGCTCTATTATTTTCTAAAAATGCTACGGCTTCCCCTCAAACCTATTTACCGGCCTCATTTTTCTTCACTTTCTATGAAATTCCAGGCATAATGTCGTATAAAGGTGTTCTTAAAGACAGTTACGGACTTTTGTCATGGAAAAGGCGCGTTTGATCACAAGGCAATCGATAGGGGTGTAATTTGAACGCTTGAAAGGATAGGTTTATTGTGTTTCTGATATATTTTGCGAACATGCTGGTTGAAGACTTCTTCAGGTTTCCAAACCTGAATGGGACAAACTATGGCCATCTTTAAAGGTGTTCAGGTTTTGGGAGCGTTTAAAACGCAGATAAATTTTTTGATAAAAACTGCTCCAAAACCCAAGGTCATTGTAAATTCAAGGTGGGAATTTAAAATTAGCGGACAGGACGGCTTCATCATTCGACACTGACCGAAGTCACGGCATTTTCTGAATGTGACCTCAGTTGGTGCAACTATCACATTCTCCAGTAAGTCTTCAGTTTCCAAAACCAAGTTGTAAAACCTGGCCGGTCAAAAAAGATACCTGCATTCTAATCCATGAAAACAGGCTAGAACTCAAAAAATTTCCAGAAAAGTTCTTCGATGGTTTGAAGACAGAAAAGCCGAGATTCATAAATTGTTCCTTTAGGTGAACACTCTCACGCTGTGTGCCTTATAAGGTCATCCTACTATCTGATCTTAAATTGTCTCCATCACAATCGCTTTTAATGCTGTTGTCAATAATGAGATTTTCTAGACAGTTTTAGAGCCCATGTCATTTATTTGGGAGGGTTCATGAGAGATCGGTGTTAGTTTCGGTACAAGCTTGCTACTTGCAAACTTATCAGTAGGCTGTCCTGTTTTTTGACTCAGGGAATACTACTCCGGTGCAAATGAACCTCTAACCATAATGTACTGTAAAATTTTCTTTTTCCGACCAGAACGTTTCGAAGATCCTTTGATCATTTGTCAATTTTGTCATGTGACCACTTTAAACTCTCCTACAGAAATCACCAGAATTATTTCAGAGCAAAATTTTCGGAGATACTCACCACCCAGTAAGCCTTTAAGTGATCGTAAAACCAAACTACTTGTTCGGTGGTTTTATCATTAAATACACCCGGTAATCATGATGTGTTGTGCGGTAGTGTGACCTGTAGCCTATTTATTGTACTCAGCAAGTGGTGAATTGTGTTACAAGGTAGGTGGCTTGGTCAGTTTTTTTTCCTGAACAGTTTTGTTGTTAAACAAAACAATCGTGAAATAACCGAAATGTAAAAACACCATAAATTCTGCTCCATCCGTAATATTCAGGTGGTTATCTTCCGGAGTTGAGATTACCTGGGTGAAAAAAATCACCATATGCTTTGGATCGCAAAATGGTAATGAGACAGATCTGTTAGATGAGCCGTTTTCTCAGAGGTCCACAGCATAACAATCTGGATGAAGGCTTTGAGGATTGTTCACATCCTCACTTCTATGAATCGCGTATAACACTCGATCACTGAATCCAATTTTATCTGTTCGCAGACACTTGCACTTTCTTACTCAACTGCCCAAATGCATGAGCATGGATAAGTTGACCACAGCTCCTGGTGCCTTATAAGCAGCAAACTGTTAGATTTGCACGCCGTCATAGTTCACGGAGGGGACAGGAGGTTAAGGTTACCTTGAGGGTTTGGGTAAGTCTAATACAGGTGAGAGCTTCGTGTCGATCGAAGGATGCTGTGCCTTTGAGTCCACGGATTTTCCTTGTATCTCAATACCTGTTGAGAATAATTTTGCGTGAATTAGAACCTAGGTCGACGTTCATAAAGGGGGGTCACCAGATTTCGTCAAATGCGTCGATGAATGCGCGTCCTTTTTCAGTGATATAGTGCTGTTCACATTCATGTGATTGAATAAGGTGTACTAGAAGATGTCGCAAACCCATTATTCAACCTTTTAAGGACACCAACTCCTGCACCATACGATTTTTAAAATGATCTTCTTGGCCAAATCAAAAAACTTTTCAATGTATTTGAATTTATTCCGGTTTGCATGGACGCAATAAGACTTACTGTGATTTGATAGGGAATAATTTGCTATACTATTGCCTTCATGTATCCTCAAACATTTTGCCTTCTGATTGATGACTATCCTTATGAAATCTGCGAGATGGATCACTGGTTAGAGCGGAAGGTCCATGGTCCGAATCCGACCTCTGCCTCTCGACTTCCCCTGTCTAGGCTTAAGCAACCTGGCAGTATCCCAGCCCTCGTGCTTATTTCGGGTGGCATGGTAGCTAGGCAACAGAATGGTGCTATAGTTAAACGATTTTTTCATCAAATCGGTAAACAAGACCTTTCTGGAGATAACATTCGTGTGCGTACCACGGATCCGTGTTTGTATTCGTTTAGACTTTTCGCAAGTCAGCTAAAAGCAACTGTAAACAAATGCACACTTATTCGACGATAATGACGATCCACTCTGGTTGAAATTTTGTTGTCCCTGCAGAAGTACTTTTGCCTGACCACAATGCCAAAATTGCCCCCGAACAGTGCAGTCCACTGAGCTGTGAAGTGCATTGTGCCGCACTACAGTGTGTAATTCGAACATACCCCGTATCAGAAATTCACGTGACAGGTGTGACATTAAACCAGCTTGTAAACCAAATGTGCTAACAACAGGGTTTCATCTAAGAAGCGTTCTGTATGTCATGATTGACATTTTCTCTTCTGCAAGGCGAAGTAAAATGTCCACAGTGGTAAACGAGACTCACCGCTGAAAAGGCGAAGGTTAACTAGAGTGAGCGATAAGACTCATGTGAACAAAACGGGGAAATGTAGGTTAAACCTTCCCAAAAGAACGTTTTCATTAGGTTAGCAGTAACTCTTCTTGTGTTGTTTGTCAATTATGCTACGCTGGTTTAGGCATGCTGCTAGGTAGATTGTTGTCCCAAGTGTGTGGAAAAAGTAACCCCGTTGATTTTCATCTCCATTCCTCTGTGCTTCACTGAGCTGGCTATTTAAGAGACTTTTCAAGCTATTCACTACCTGATTGGCAAGTTCAGACAGGTGGGTCGGTCGATCTGTACAAGCAGGACAGACCCTGGAGCGTCAGGTAAACCAGTCGTGAACATGTTCATTTGTTTAGACGTAACGATTAGGGGGAATTCAATGTGCGAGCAGTGGTGACACGCTCGGCTCACATGTCAGATGTCCGGAGCTCAAACCCCGAAAAGGTCAGGGATACGCACTGCTGATGGGCTGTAATAAGAGAGAGACTCGAGTCCAGTGTTTCTCCCCTTTCGGTGTGGACTCGCCAGAATAACCGCGCAGGACAGCAGAATGACTGAAAGCGATGTGATAGACTAATTATACAAGTCCCGTAACTAATTACAACTAGATGGTATTTTGCACAGACGTAATTCACTACTCATAGGGTTGTTGGAATTTCTTCGACAGCCTTTGTTTGAGCCGATCACGTAGGCATAATCCCCGAGTTTCCGTCAACCTTGCGTTCTACTTGAACCCAAATTGCACGAAATTCGACTTATGCACCCATCTGCAAACCAGTTTGATGTTGACGGAAGGTTCACCTGGAATCCAGCTGAATCCCTCGTTTATGATGTTATGAGTAGTGAATTATGTCTATACAATGTGTTGCGATATCTCGAATATCGTACCAAATGAAAAATGAAGCGGCCAGGTGCAGCATATTAAGCTGATTGACTACATCACAAATGAGGTATTCAGCTGGACTGAAGATGAGTCTCCCGTAAAAACCAAACAGGCATGCACATGATTGTATGGATGATACGTTCGTTTTTAATCTTTACTGAATCAATTCCCAGTAAGCACTCTAAGACCAGCGTAGCAGCCTGATTTCAGGTTGCGACAATTACCTCGTTAACATATTTTGGACCGCACCCACAGAACACCATATTGCCCTGGAAGATCTCCATTCACGTGTTACTCTTCGCGAATATTTCATCTACAGCCAACATGCTGTAGAAGGTACAGGGATACGAGATCTACGATCCAACTGCTATACACAGCTCTATTCTTAAAATTTCGATAGGATAACAAACCAATCGAACGTCCTGGGATACATCACCAAAATATCTTTCCCCTCAGTTCCAGAAGTAATAAGTTCCTGGTGATGTCTTAAAGGTAACAGAGACAAACAGAATGGAGGATAACAGTTGTCCTCATGATCCAGCATACTGTCAGTTGTTCAAGCAGCGTCAAGATGCTGATGTGTTTTGATTTACAAAGAATTGCACCTGCCTTGTCAGCTTTTTTAAAATGAGATTTGTTTTTGCAGCAGTGTAACGCAGGCCGTATAGATTTATTAGATGTCATATGGTAGTTTCATGCAAACGAGACCGATGCTAGATCGTCCGGTAAAAATTGCCCCCAAACTGGGCGAATATGTCCGATACCATACTGATAAATGCTAGATCTAATGAGACACAAAAATTGCCTTCCAGCTGTGTTAGATGCTTGTACGCGTGCAAGTCAATCACAGTTGAGCCATTCGGTAAGGAAGAGAACTGGAAATATCAGTCATCTGTTCTCATTTGCAAAATAACTTGGTTTTGAAGGGATACTCAACTGAATCCATCTGAGCCGCTCGTTTACGATGGGACAGTTAGTTCTTTATTTGCTAAAGTAAACTTCTGAAATGGGCACATCGCGTGGGCCATAAATTCCAACAGAATGCCGTATTAAGAGAGCAGTACGAATATCAGCGAAGTCCATGCCACTGCTGAACGGGATGCGCCCATATTATTGGAGGTGTCTGAAATTTCACTGACTACAACCAAAAGTTTGGGCATATTTTGTTGAACTCTCCCAAACAGAATTAATTTGTTTTCAACTACGCGCGAACGGATAAAAACGTTTTTTTTTGCGTTCAGGACAAATCCTAAAACGGTTGGTTTTTTCGGGGAAAAACGGATATTGAATTGACCAAGAATAACTAAACATCGGCTTCACAAACTCCTTGGTTCTACGAGGCAATTAACGCTTCAGTAAACAGTTCTCGCGGAATGAACAAAAAAGATTGAGACAAGACCGGTTTTATTGCTTTCTTGTAAAGGACTCGATTCTAAGCCAACAATTCAGTGTGTAACATTCGTCCAATTCGAATAACTTTTCAGACGAAGTTCACTTGATTTATGCAGGACTTTGTCGCTACAGAAAAAATGTTGTTTTCACTTTCTTAGTAGAATAACGGTATACAACCTTAAGTCAAACTGCATAGGTCTAAACTAGAATCCAAGCTCATTTGACGGCGGTAAAAATGGTTTCTCATGTTTACATCACTCATTTTGGGTGGTTCTCCTTCTGTCTTAAAACAGTTATTTCGTCCAATTCCCATCACAGAGTGTAAACACTAAACTGGAGCTTTGGTCCTATGATAGCTCATTAGCTTTGTGTACCTTCGGCCATGCAAGACCTCAAGGACTGGTCGCCTGAAAGGCAAACGGTCTTCAAAAACACAGCCTCCTGTATCATCATATGGGCGGCTGTCGATTTGGTAAGTTAGGGCTGTCAAACCCACGGAATACTAATTTGTGCCTATACTAGTCAGAAAAGCCGGTTACAGATGATATGTAACATATCCGTGTATTCGAATTACACCGTAGGTCTAAAATCAATACGTTGCTCACTTGTCACAGTTATCAGCACGCACCGTTCGGGGCATCCAGACACTCTCCTGTCTTGTCCTTTTACTGGTTTGGAGTTTTATGCAGAAATTGATTGTATGGCAGAAATGCTACAACCTTGCCTAACCACTTAAATGCATCAGTGACGCTTCTGATATATTGAGGTGGTCCTGATGAAGAGGAAAGCTAGATGAAGACTGTAGTGAACGTTGTTTAGCGGAGCCAGGGATGGGTAATCGTTGTGACGTATGCTGCGGTGGTTGCACCCATTGTCCTTGCGTGATTGGTTGCAGCACTATACACGTTGGCCGTGGTTTACTGATGGCTTGTTTCCGCCACTCTCTCAAGAAGAACGTCGTCTCGGGATACATATTTGAGTTTACCGTAATCTGAAAGGTCTGTGTCCGAAATTGTAAAACATACCATTGCTATTTTATTAATCTGCTTCAAGGAACAGAATGTTTTCAGGTTTTATCTTCGATTTCTTCGAACTGTGATAGTCACGTTGGGAATAAAATTCAATTATTTGTTTTGATGACCTCTAGTGTGTAATAGCCAAAACGCCAGCCCCTCTAGGGACAAACACATTGATCTTATAACAAAATGGACATCTGAATCGTAATGGGAATTAACCATGGCGTTGGATTGCATCCACTTAATCGGACTAACGTAACTCCACGAGAATGATAACTAGAAGGATGTAGCAAGAGTAAAAAAGTAAAAATTAACCTTTGTATATCGCAAAAAATGTTGTTTGCAGCTATCGCCTCAATGGGGATTTTTAGCCCTTGATGAAAGTGGTCTTAGTTTGTATTTGTCCAGCAAACTGGCAGGAAACTTTGGGATGTCTAACCTTGTTGAAGGTATGGTTAGGCGAATACGTTTTACGAGGTATGTTGATTGGAACTTTCGGCTCTTGGATAATGATGTGGAAGAAATCACTCTTATGATTATCAATTCACCAAAAAGATCTTCATGAATGCTACACTTTGAGGGCGCAACTGCATCCTGCTCAGACTTAGAACATTGGTAATGACTCTGTTCAACACTTTGATGCAAATAATGTCTTCTTAAAGAGCAAAGATCAGGATTATTCAACTTTTTCCGGCATTTTCATGTGATAGGATCACCGAAATAGAACCAAGTGATTATTATCACATCTACAGTATGATAGTCTTCACTAATCGCCTCACAGATTGCGTCAGAATTTTGCTATTACTTCAATAGATTGCATTTTTACGATTCCGACCACTTGCACAATATGGCCTGCGTCTCCAAAACCGGACAGTGACTGGTAAATTGAAGAAGAATCGATTTCGAGCTCATCGGTTTAAAACAGAAACTTTTTCCCTGGCCGCACAATTGGTTTCTTTAGAAAGGTTGTGCTGTATGCTCTCAGTTTCTTAATCTAAGAACACTCTACTTACAGTAAGAAACTAAGAACCGAATCCAGAGTCATAAAACGTACCAACTTTGGAAAATTTTCATCAGGTGACCAGGCTACCACAAGCAACTTCTCTATACCACACTGGATCCTTTACCGGGACAGCGTGGTTTAACTCATAGTGGTTTACATGAGTACCTTTCTTCTTAAGTATGCCGTTTATTTGCTAACCAGTGATCCCTGATAACAGTCCTTTTGCAACTTTGTTGTTTTCCGTTATCCGAAAACATTTCCTGGTTTTATTTTGATGGGACATCTAGCACGCGTGTACATGCAGGGCTTTCTGTTAGATATTCTGCAAACCTACTAACTTGATCATACTTTTCAGCTATGGACAGTTTTCCTGAGATTTCGTTCAGATTGCTGGATAAGTCGCAAGTCGTACTTTCACCTCTGAGTTCAACTTCAAGCTACCGGGGTGTGTTGGCAGAACTCCTGGAATCTGGTATGTAGCAAGCTCCGCAGGATTTGGCAAAAGTGCCTCTATTTTATCCATTTATACTAGGCTCGTGTCGATTTAACTCTGGGCTTCTAAAAAGTGATCAAAATATTGTCAGTGTGGGGCCACTGGATGGAAATGTGAACCGTTGACGTTCAGAGTAGTCTGCTCAATAAAAGGATGAAGCGAGGATAAAAGAGATGAGATCTACTCAGAAAACGGCTTATGACGAGGAAGGATGGATACAAAAATGTTACTTACAAAGTTTTTGTTAGTAGACTACACAATGCACAAAAATAAACATTCGAATTTCCGTTCAGTGTGTTCAAACTGTTTCTCATTACAGTCGCTTATTCCTCTATCACTCATCGCACGGAGAATTTTCCTCCAAATGCAAGTAATCACCCAGGCAGTTTTTTTCCGTAATTCTTCTCTACAGCTGTTTTCTCCAGCTGTTGTTTTCCAAACGTTCCTGTGCATCATAAAGTTTGGAATAATCCCGCTGATAACCAGTGGAGATGTTAGCCACGGACAAACAGGTCGAGATTCATACAGCTCTCAACTATTTGTGGCTGTGTTTTCATCAAAGCTTACCACAATCTGCACTTTTGTTTGCCGGAAGATTTGTGTTTAGTGATGTACTCCATGAACTGCTAGGTTGTTTACTTTCTCAAATAATAAAAGAAGTTATGGCTCCGAGTAGCTGGCAGGAAATCTTGATTTGGCATGCACTTCGTAGATTGGAGACCCCGCTCTTTGGGGAAGATGCAGAGACGAGTTTTCACCTCCGAGATATGAATGCACACTTGGTTCAACTTACTAAATTACGTTCATGGATCTTAGCGGGCTGTAGCTTCATAGGGCCGCGTAGCTCTTCGGTTTGACAGAAGCACTTCAAACAAACTGGCTCAAACACCGGCACACTTAAGCTCATACGAACACCCACACACGTGCCATAAAATGGCACAGTGTATATGGCAATGTCTGTCTGACAGTGTCTGTCACATAAGCCGTTTGTAGTTGTCCTTAATGGGTGTGTGCTTTCAACAGAAAGGATTACACTCCGGTCACATTGAGTAGGTGCGTGGGCGGTTTCCATATCTGTTATATTATACTGAGAGGACTGGCTCTCAGACCATATATCAATTACGACTGGCCATACGGTCAAATGACAAATCGGTCTAAAGGTGGACGGAATTTCCACCCGTATAATGACCATTAATAATGCTCAGGTGGCGCCTAATTTCAACTCTTCGCTTGTCGTATTTGTCCTGTGTTATTGGTCTTCACTGGGATGTCAAACTGCGGTGTATGTACATTCTTCATTCGGCCGCTCTCAAGACCCTCCATCCGTTGAGCGGCGGCAGTAGAGCTCGTAGAATACTGTTTGTTTGGTCCCCGCATCCGATCCACCTGGGAGCAATGGTGTCCGTTTTCTCTATTCCTGGTAGCTCGTTCGCGTCTCAACCACAATATCAGTAGGCCTTTTATTTTTATTTTTAAAGTAGTATAGTATAGTAGTAGTAGTATAGTAGTATAGTAGTATCTTTAAAGTAGTATAGCTACGAATAGGGTTAATTTTGAATTGAACGATCACTATTAACACCCTCAGTTGACTGGCGCGGAAAGCCTGGACAGTCTTGTGACCAAGGTTGTTAACCAACGCCTCTGTTAGTAAACTTCTTTCCGTTGATGCTCTCACGTGTGTTTAGAATTCGGCTGCAATGGACTAAATCACAGGGAGCACACCACTCTGGAATCGCTTTCGCCTCACTATATACGCCATTCAGAATGCATGTTGGCGCCGCTTGATCAAAATATTTGGAAAGGCAATCATATTCCAACTGATACAGCAAACTTGTCTTTTGGAGCGATCTATGCGCAAAAGGAAAATTCTGATTAGGGAGTAACTGTATTGTAGAAGGAAGGCTTTCTTGACGACTAGTAACTGGTATAGCATCTTGTGTCCCGCAGCCACCTACACAATCATGTTGGCCAGGCCTCGTCTGTTCTAAACCCCCCCATTTCGGCCGTCGAAACACATACAGGGGTAAGACATCTAGTGGAACGAATTTTCAGTTGATTATGTAAGTTCATCATCGACTTTTTGAGAGAATGTTAATAGCAGTGGTTCACGTCAGACTTCCAGTCAAGCCATCAGCAGATTAACCAAAAATATCCATGCATTTGACCTTGTTGACAAATATCTTTTTGGTACATAACCAGGGAAGCCCAAAATGCACTTGTCGCCAAAATGTGCATGGTCTTTTTAAGCTTTATAATTGTGCTGTCTAACTACGTCTCTCTATATGGAGTCATATGGTAGTGCGGCACCAAACAATATGGTGTATGCTGAAATGTAGCTGTCCGCATTGTCTTGTATGAACTCCATACTTATCGACTCTCCAGTCAGCAGTGCGAAGTGAGCTAAAGTCCCGTACTGGCTCAGCTGTTGAGATGGAGCGACGGGTAGAGTTTACTTCAAGCGGATGCCGCTTAAGTAGTTGTTCATCGCAGGTAATGAACCCTGATTCATTGGTATTGATCACTCAAGTCGAATGACTTCAGGTCTATCGACTCGCTTCTCCAAACTTAACATCATCGTCATTCACAGCGATACCAGATGAGAACACTGATGCTTCACTGCCATACAGCTACGTCAATTTATTTGAATAAAACCCTTGGTGGGAAGAAGAAGGAAATGGGGCAGGGCAAGAGATCTAGGCTAGCTTGCCACAAACAACCGAGTTGCCTACACCTACAACACTCAATCAGACAACTTGGATAGAAACTGACAGCATGAGTGCCACTGACCTCGGTTAGCCGCCATATCTCTCAGTGTCCCCAGTTAAGTACAAAGACAGTCACGTGGGGCAAATTCACCAGCGGGAAATAATCTTTTCGTAACTTGCTTCATTCCCTCCTACCACCTCAAATTCTGAAGTTCTCTAGGTTTCTACCACTCAGAATTAGACATGGAAAACGGCGTTTGTCTCGACAGGCGGCAACTTGGCGTGCGTATCACACGGTCCAGCCAAATTAGTCGGTAATTCTGAACTAATTCATTGACTGAGTGCCATCTGCTTCACCAAAAACCTGTCTTCTAATACCCCCATTCCGAATTCGCTTGTGCAAGCCGATTCCAGCTATAACTCTGAGACATTGGCGGTCATAGACATGAAAATGTGCCAGCTTCTCCATTCGAAGTGCCTAAGTCTCTCAGGTATAGCACAATACACCCCGCACTGCAGTCTGATGCACCTGTTCATTGAGACCTAGTGACATAGCTTTTTAACGCCACAAGTGAAGCACTCACTTTGTGCCGTCGGCCGAAGGATGGTACTCGCGCTCACATTTTCTTTTGTACTGCAATATACTGGGGTCGTGTAACTTCAAGCAAAAGAAATACCCCTGGTTGGTAGAAATACACAGCACACGACAGCATGATTGATGCTGCTGTTGGTCATGTTTTGGTGCCGTGCTTTGTTCTGTCAAAAAGACGGAAATTTACAATCACAACTCGGCTAGCCAATATTCAGTAATATCGGTCCCAACACAAAAGTGTGTGCTAGCAATTGATCACCCGCATGCGATTTTACGAAACTGCCTACTTTGAGATCCTATTAAAAACTTGGATGTCTGATGATTCTGAATACCTTCAAGGGACATGGAAGTGGCGTGCACAAAGCAACATAAGAACTATCAGCAAATTTTGGCAAAGACAGTGACGAAAGAACCAAACATATGGGGAATTCGAGAATAATCCAGGATGAACCAATCTGTTGCTCAAACATCGCTCAAGACACTTCACTTTTTCGATCTCAGTCTACTGCCTTGAATTTATTGACCAGTGTGTTTCACAGTTTCCGGAATTAATTAATTGATTTTTGACCATACAACATGAAAAATAACATTTTTGTCTACATGTTATTGCCATCAGTAACAGCACTACTGACAGCAATATACCAGTAGTACAGGCTTGGGCTTAGTTGTGGTACCAACATGAAGGAAGAAAGATTTGACAAAGAACGAAAGCAAGAGGGAAGGGTAGGAATCTAGTGCGAGAAGGCTCTACGACCTTGGTGAAAACGATCAAGGACAAAGTGCCTGCACTTTTGGACAGCATTAAAATGAGCACATCGGAGCGTGTAGCAGATGTGGCGCGCCATGAGCGGAATCAACCCAGCGTCCTTTGCGAAATTCAGTCGATCTAAGCCCAGAGGACGACGATAAGCGAACTTTACCTAGGTGTCAACGCGCGTCCCATGTCTCCAACCACATCCAGGCAGGTTTACGTTGGCTCTAGACAGGAATATCCCACAGCACTCAGCTGGACTGTAGCCACTTTCATTCCAAGTTGCCATGTCATGGCTTGTCCATCGCTAACCGCCCTACGACAGTCGCTTGAAACGGAAAACGAAACTTTCTTTGGCAGGCGGTTGTTGAGCATATGAGGCATTTCAACCTGGTGAATTTAATCGTGGGTGATTGAATTCGATCAACGGTGGGACATCAATATTTCCAATAGCTTAATCAACCTGAGTGTCGGGCTTACTGGTCAGACCGTCTTGAAGGAATAAAAAAGTATAAAGGTGATCCGACGTTAGCGAAATACACTCATTTGCAAACAAAATTGGTTTTGCCGACGTTCATTGTTTTTCAAGATTAACAGCACACCTCCACATCCTCAGTTATTTAAATTTAATCTGTAGCTGTCCGAAGCTATCTGCTCTCTCGAACTAAAAGCGTCGTTCGCCTGTAGATTTATAGCCAGAAAAGTACTCCGAAAATATATGATTATATATCTTAGAGGGAAATGTCAAAGCTCAGCAATATGGTTTCTGAATACAACTCTTACATAACGGTGTCTTGCTTCATCTCATGCTAAAATAGGACAAATAACAATGGCTTATTGACCCGGTTGTTTTTGTTTTAAAAAATGCATTTTATGATGACAGATACAAGTGCACGAAAGCTGAACGAACATATCCAACAGGCGATCCAGTTTAACTGACTGAAAACAGTCTTATCTGATTCTGGTTTATCACCCTTCCCCCGACGGGTGGTGCAAAGATATGCATTGGGGACGGTTTTCAGTTGGATGCTGACAGACCTGACTTTTAGCCAAGAAATTGAGGGTTCTGCGTGAATGAAGAGGACTTTACGCGCTGTGTTGTACAATCGTGTGACATGAGGTGAACCACTCCGTTGTCGTCGTAAACACAGTTATCATTATCACCATTTCGATCTACTGGCAAAGACAGGAAGGATCATATTTCACACGTGTTGCTGGTGTAATGTTTTACTTGTATAGATGTAATACACTATTCACACGGTTGTTGCATATTCTTCGGCAGATCACTACCATTTTCTTTCTTCTTGGGGGTCACCAGGTAGGTGAAGTCCCCGGGTTCTTGTCATCTTTAGGTTCTACTTGAGCCCAAATTGCATGAAATTCGACTTATACACTCATATGCATTGCAATTTGGTTTTGACAAGAGACGCACCTGAAAACCAGCTGATCTCTCCTTCACGATGTTCTTAATCAACTGGATGTTCCGCACCATCACGAACGAGAGATTCAGTTAGTTTCCAGTTGAGTCTTTCGTCAAAAACAAACTGGTATGTAGGCATCCGTGGAATACTGTTTTACTGTTGTATATCCATGTAGCTGTATGTCCTGTTGTTAGTTGCCGAAAAGATTTTGATACCTCGAGTTTTCGACCGGCAAGCAATATCATGTCGACCATAAGCATACCCGAAGACTTGGAGGGTATCCTTAAATAGTATTCTTAAGGAGTCTCCCTTATATCGAGTACGGTTTTACTTTAAGTTTCATCTTTAATTAGTTCAAGTAAAACTTGACGTTTGACTCCATTTTTTGCCTGATCGTGCGTCAGCTGGCTCTACTACTGCCCGCGCTGCTCTTCCGTTCCCCAAATTAAACGCCCACAAGTAACCCAGAGGTTCGATATAGATCTCTCTTTGGATAGTTGCTCTAACATATAAGCCAGTCGGACCATGCTCACAGAATGTTTCAGTATCTACATCGTAGTCAGATTCTGGACTATATTGCTAGCGCACACCAAAATAGACCGAATAGGATTGTGCTCTGGTTGCTTAAACAACTGCATTATATCGAGGATAATTCCATGAACGCCCGATGGCTGCGACCTACAGGCCAATACGAAAGATCATAAAATGCGTCCGGTGATCCGGCGATCCGGAATAGAAGCGCACCATAGTACAGCTATCCAGCCATCCAGTTCAGTTATCCAGCTATGTAGCGCAATTCAGAGATAAGCAACCTGGACCCACAAATGACCTGCAGTTGAGGTCAATCATGTGATCGCTAAATCCACGAGCTTGCCAACTGGACACTTTACTACACGCATACACCATTTGTTTACGGAAAAAATACGCGTTGACGTGTTCTTATAGAAATGAACCAAGATATAAACCAGATCTCTGAATAGAATGTTGAATCAATTGATCATTGATAGAAAATTTGTCACAATCAAGCAGAATATACCGTATATCCCGGCAATTTTGTGAGTTTTTCAAAATCCAAAGGCCCAGTTGGTTTAAATTGTGCCGGATAAGGCAAGGATTGGGTTAAACGAACAAAAGACTAATGCGGACTAGCATCAAACCAAAGGAAATCGAAAAACAGTTACGGAAAGATTCAGCAGAGGGAAGCAAAATCGATCATCCAAGCCGACACAAGTAAAAACTACATCAAATGGCGAAGTAAAATCGACTAATCAAGCCCAAGAAGATACAAACTAAGAATGGACATATCAGACTACCAAAAATGGAAATTGCTATCACGACCAACGAAAATCAATGAAGAAAGTCCACAACGCAACACGGACCTGGAAAGGACCAATCGAAAACGGACCCGAAAGGAGCTGTCCAACCAAATAATGGAATACAAGGCATGCAGACCACAACGCAGTGCAAATCGCAGACGGGCCAATAACATTACAGGAAAGATACATATCAATTAGACAATAACATGAGAGGATATTAGATACTCTTGAAAACGTTTCTAAGTGCACCTAGGTAAGGAGGAAGTAACCACTTAACTGCGCACTGAGGATGTCTCTTCGATTAAGGAAGAAACGTTTGCAAGCCAGCTGCCAAGATAGGCGAACAGGTTGGTAGACATCTGATGAACCATCAGTAGATCAATGCGGAATTTTACGGAATTTTAGAACGATTTTTTATAAAGTGCTTCCTTCAAAGGAGCAGGAAATTTGAAGCTTCGGGTCCTTTTAATCTATTTTACCAAGGCAGCTTGAAGGCACAGACGTTTTCCATTACTTTCGTCAGTCAAAGACGTAAAACGTTTAATATTAGTGG
>SJOL01003476.1:52670-85191 GCA_004794785.1 Opisthorchis felineus | reverse complement strand
CTCAGTAAGCACGTTGCATAAGCAACATGCACTGCTGCATGTTCAACAGTGTTCCTTGGATAAGTTAAACCAAGCCATGTTCACGGAAACTGGTGGAGTAACCTGAAAGTGCACTAATGCTAATTACATCGGCCGTCTTTTGGAACAGCTGACCTCAATTGCAAAAACGTCGTTATTATTGTTCCTCTTACAGAATGGATTCCTCACTTCTGAAACCAGATGAGTTTTTTCTGTAGAGTATCTGGTAGTCTTTTTATCACAAAAACACTGCATAACCTTCATTTTGTCGATGGGTGGTGCTCATTTAAGGCTATTTCAATAATGGTGAAATAATCCGTAAGTGAACTAGGTTAGTTTCAGTAGAATATACAGTTTGTCGATAAATATTGAATAGTGAGCTAAATCAGTCACAAATATTTTGTTCAGCATGTCGGTATCTGCAGCCGATAAGACCTTGTTCCTTCAGCAGAGTTCTCTCGTATAGTAACCCACTTTGCCGTGAATCTGCTGGATTACTGTGTATATCCCGGCATATCCACTGTCCTCAGACTTATTCCCGGTGAGATGAGAAAATATACAAATTAGTACGTTACTAACGCTAGCACGGAACCAACGTTCTGGTAATAAGCCGACCACCGTTATCTTCGCCTTGAGAACTCGGTTTCCTGCAGGCTATGCCCAAGGTCAAGGCACAAGGTCAACAGTATTAGAAGTGAAAACATCCGTAAATGAGTCTGTCAGTCAAACATATCATAGTTAGTGTAATGTTTTTGCAATTGCGAAAAAAACGTGTATCGAATACGGGTAACGTGCTTCTTCGTGAGTCAACTGAGAACTAATTCAGTTTTGACGTAATCAACTAAAATCGATATTCCATGATGATTCTGATGATACGTTCTGTCGCTCACTAGGCCTGCTTGGTAAAAACTGATTTTGTGATGCAATGAAGAATTATCATCGTAAAAATCTTTTTATACTATTCCATTTGATAAGCGCCTATATGACAGGGTCGGAATCGCGTACCCTACAAACTTGCCTTCTCTTTAGACCCGGGGTTTACACTGTCAACCTCGTAAACGTAGTAGTCACTGAGATCTCAGCCCCAAATCAAATAATCTGTTACACGTTGGGAAATCATCCGTTATTACAACGAGTTGTCTGTGCGTGGAATTTTTTCTTCACAGAGCCTTTTGTCTATCTACAAATGGCTACATACTGAAATCAGATTCGGCATAAAATCAATTTGTGCTCTACCTCAAAACGTAAAAATAGCTAGCATCCAGACGATTTCTTCCAATGCAGACCGATTGTGCAGTGAATGCAGTTGGTGTGGTTCTGGACGAGTTACTTTGAGGACTGCTGATGCTTTGTAAGACGTCGGCTGTGAGTCGGCTCTGGGGTTCATAGCAGAAAACATCGCATTCAATGGTACAAGCAGAGATATCTTTCATTCCCAGTTATCTGGCAGAAGCATTCGGCAACCACCAAATCATTTGACAGGGCATGCCAACCTTCATTGAAGTATGACTTAATCCCCATAACTACGGGAAACTTGGATGAATAAGCCAATTAGACAAAACAATCCGATGGCTCATAGCGTCCAAGAACCTCTTCGGTGGAATCTTGTCCAAATATGCTCAGTTCAACAAATAGCTGAAGACATGCTAAAATATGGTAAGTACAGGTTAATCGCACTGCTGATCAGGTGCTCGTGGCCGAACAGCTCAGTCATCGACCTGGTAGTCAGGAGGCTGTGGGTTTGAATGTCCCCGGGGATTCATGGCAGTCACATTGATCCTTATTCCGAATAAGGTTGAACGAGCATTACACTGATTCTTGGCTCTTCATTATGGATTGAGGTTACATACACCATGAAACCTCGATTGAGAGTCAGAATGGTTAACGGAAGTTGAGTGCACTTTACCAAAGAATGGAAGCAAACCAGGATAAAGATTAGATTCAGCTGGGTTCCAGGCGAGTCACACGCAAAACCAAATTTGTTTGCAAATGAGTATATTTCCCTAATTTCGTGCAATTTGGTTCCAAGTAGAACATACGGTGAGCGGAAACTCGGGGACTTCACCTAACTGATGAGCCCTGAGGAGGGCGAAACCTGTCGTGGGATGTCGAAGAATTTTTAGCAACCTTATGAGTAATATATTACGTCCAGACATGATCCACTTTTATCAAAAGATTGGGACTAATTTCAAATGTTCAAAGTTACACTAAATGATAGCTGATTTTGTGTGCACACTTGCAAGTTTGAAATGCTTGAAATTCCGCAATACCTCTGAAGACAGCTGTTGAGCTAAGAAGGTGCCCATCCGTCTGCTTGTTTATCCAATGCATTTCTGTTCTGTTCTGTTTTATGCCTAACTTTAATTTGTAATATTGAACCTAATTTGGCACAATGCCGTCCAATATGAAACCCAAAACAAACAATAATTCGCCATAAGCGACATTGTTCTACTCAGGTACGGTTCTCCACAGAAAAGCAGTCCTTTTCAACAAGAAAATCTTTGAGCCAGCTTTGGATTATCTTGGACAACAAAAGTCGTATGACATGATCACCAACCGCTCGTTCAATCAGGACTTAAAATTTTGTCCGCATTTGGTCGATTCGTCCATCACAGACCAATAAAACTTTGTACTCCCAGTCTTGTAACCCGTATTACGTGGGTTCATTAAGAATAGCTGCGTCTGATAATTCTAGTAAAACACGTGTTAATAACTATTCAGCCACCTTGGTTCAATGGTGACTGCTACGTTTAAGCGCGATTGATTTAGGGATTCAACGCAGGGAAGACCAGGCTTTGAAGTATCCTCCACCTAGCTACGGAATCGAAGTGCTGATTTGCTGGCACAATCACCCACCATTGCAAGACTGCAATCATGCAGCTAATTTCGCTTTGCTTCATTTGATACATTTTAGGTGTTCCATAATGTTTCATTGATCACTTGTGACTAATGAACGAAGTCCAACTCCTGTTCCCCGCAGTCAGTCATTTGACTGACTCAGTGGAATAAATTCTATTCATCGTAGACAGTGAAACTTTCTCGTAATCGAATCAAGACAGTATTCACACAACCAGGGCTAGAGAACCTGAGGATAGATGAAAATTCAGAATTTCAGGTAATGACTTTCTGATGATAACATTTTACAAAAATCGAGTGAAAATTTCATGGGAATTCGTCAGTCTAAATCCAAAATACCTTTGAAGGCCCACATACACTTAAGGCTGGAGATCGGTTACCTCTTAAGAAAACTCAAGGGACACCACAGTGGAGAATGTTAGACTGTGATTACTTGGGACGTTTTAAGGTAAGTTCACCGACGCTCTCCCGAGATAACTGTACACAAATGCTCGCCTAACTCAACTGTATTTATAATTTGTGCAACTTTGATCAGATCCTCCAAGTTGATCTAATATACCAATCCAGTTACCGACCTGTTACTATATTGGGATCATTTTTACACTCAAATGTTATTAACCCAGTCGAAATTAATATACAATTACATCCTTCATTAAAGTAGTTTGAGACAATGGCGTGAAATCCGCGGACAAATCACTGTCGATTTCATTCTATTTGAGGCTCATTAATTAAGTGGAACGCTCCGGAACAATCCTTGAAGTTAGCATTAAGCTGATAAAAGGTTGACTTTTCTTGGAGTCTTTTACACGCAGTAATAGTTTCACCTTCCGCAGTGTGCCTCAGGACTCTTCCACTAAGATATCATTGGCAGAACAGAAGAAAGCACCGCCTCACCCATGTCAACTTTGACAGTCCCAAGAATGCGCCTAAATATTTGGTTCTTTAGTTATTTTCCGTGCATCTGAAGGTGTTCTTGAAGCATTTGGGACGTTCTTGCTGTGGCTCACTATGGGTTAAATATGAGTCTCCCGTCCTAACTAAACTGATATGCAAATGAGTGCGTTTGTCAAAATCCGTCCAATTTTGGTTCAAGTAAAACATAAGATTGACGAAAACTCGGGGACTGTGCCTACCTGATTGGCCCCAAGAAGAGCAAAACCGGTCGTGGACTATTGAACCGCTTTCAGCAACGTTATGACAAGTGTATATTACGTCTATACAAGGTCTTTTTGTCTTTTTATCCATCTATATAACCTGCTATCATTGCCATGGTTGAAAAATTTGACTTAGTTTTGTGTACAGCTGTCTCTGAAACCTAGGAATTATTGTTATCACTTCGTCTACCAGTAAACTGTACGCAACCGCTGACGCACCCCTCCGCTTTTCTTCACAAAAACACGCTGAAGATGCTACCTGGATTGATGATAGAACGTTTGTAACCAGCCTGCTGTAGTAAAGGTATTTTCCTCAGCTTAGTTCTCGGTCTGAGCCTCCTAAGCTAGCGTTCACGTCAAAACAACCCCCAGAGGTGCACAGGGTGTATTAACGCTCAAAACCAAGTCAAGAACACTTGTACAGCGCTTCATATATATAACGTAAGCGGCGACACCTTTCTGGAAATTCTGACGCCTTCTGGATGCGCCATTGGCAACCGGCATTCGGCCAATACTGCGTCATGTTTGGCTGTTGGGTCCAGACTTCCGACCAATCACCTCTCGGCTTGATACCGGACCGGCAAGCGTCCCGGACTTTTGGCCAATCTTGTGCAGGATAGGCTTTTTGGCAGTAGGCGCGCCTAACTGCGAGCAATAAAGCGGGATCCATGTACAATTCCGCCTAACACCTGTCCGAACCATCGAACGAATCAAAGACAAACTATACAGCCAGGATTCTTTTCAGTAGGAATAGATTTGCCTTTTCCGGCTCTCCTGCAGCAAGCTGCAAAATTTATAACCGAATCACAAGTTAAGTGTTTATTTCAAGGAGTCAGATTATTTGCATAAGGCAATACTGTTGTAATCTTGGAAACCGCCTACAAGATATGAACGGCTAGACTGGATCCATGATTGGAATAGACTCTTCTAAATTACAGACAACCAAGAACTGCCTGACCTGTTATGGAATTCATCAGCATGTGATGTTTGAAATATATAAAAAAAATTGCTCACGGAATCTGCTTTCTCTTATAGTTCACCACCGTTTGTGTCTATTAAAGAAACATTGTATTCAAATGTCGGGCGGGCCAACTGAATGCCTTCTTTAGTGCAAGAAATTTTTGGTGTTTCTGACCGTTGATAGAAATAAAGTACAGATCAATATAGCTTTTGTTGTGCAATCTGTTTTTCAGTCGAGTCTTGACGTCATCGATTCTACCGTGATTGGTGCGTAAATCGGAGAGATTTAATTGGTTGGAGAAACTCACCTATCGGATGACATTATTTACTTCCGTAATTGTTAGTTCTTGGTAGGATTTCGCCTACATCACTTCGCACACTGAAACGCGGACAGCAAAACGGTGTTTTTATTTAATATTTGATTTTGCATCTGCTAGTGCCCCTTACCTCCTACCAGCAAACTGGTATCCTACTTTGAGGATCACGAGGATTGGTACAGCAAATTTTCGTACAATTAAGGCCCATTAGACTTACTGAATGCCAACTTTAAATGTCCACTAAAATTGTTGACACTTTCTCTATCTTTTCAGTTTGAAAAAAGTAAAGTCACAGTGCTTTTGACAGGTAAGTCGTTCATGAAAACAGTTCGCTTCATGACAATGTGCATACACAATGAGTTTTCTATCTTTCAACACTTCCAGAGATAACTCCAGCAGAAACACAGAATAACTCTCTTGATCTCCCATAATTATTGGACCGAACGGAGTTTTTGTCATTTGACGTCGATTCACGATATTTTGGGCATCGGTGGCGTCGAATACGTTATTCCACAAGCCCTTTTGCCTCAAATCCGGGGAACAAGCGTGCTCCACTTGCCTCACATTGAGGTGCCTACTGATTGTGTTACTTTTACAACACCATATCAAACTGCATGGTACAGTGGTCAGAATCAATTTTATGGCAGTGCGATTGGAACATCATCAAATGCGGTGTGCGACTTAAATATTCCCACCTGGTTTGGTTGTAGCGCCATCGAAGGGTGCTTTTATACCACCAATGTATTCTGTATTTGCCATCTGACCCCGGCTAGGTGGCCAAAACCTCAATCATTGTTTCAGATGGTAGAAAATAACGGCTGTTTTCCAGATCCTTTAAGTTGATGTGACTCAATCACAGAAGCATTTTGACCTTTCTTGTAGGGTGTTCCATTGTCTAGAGACAATCGTTTCCACAACAGACTGATGAAGCATCTTCCCGTGGTTTTTGTGATGTATTCGAAAACAGCCGTTGAGTAACAAGCAAGTCTGAACGAAGTTAGACGGCTTTGTTTGCCACAATCTCATTTGGTCTTCACGCAGTTTGTCTGTTTCACGCACTCCATGGAGACCGTCCTTAATTACTGTGTGGACAGCTGTCGGACTATAATCAACCAGCCGCATCATTTGCTGTTTATAGGCAGATTTGTGCTTTAAAATTTTCGAATTTTTGATGCATTACACTGAACAATTTTGCCTGTGCTTCGGTCAATCCAAAGTAATCAACAAGATGTCATCCTGTCAGTAAAACCAATCTATAATGAAAAGCTGAGATGCAATGTTCAGCTTTTTCATCCTTGTCACACACATCACTAAGTTCAAAGAGTTTCGAACCCGTGACCTGCTTGCCAGTGATTTTTTGACCACGTTGGTGGTTGTGCTCCACCACCAACCCACCACCACCATCTAAGCTACCTGAGCTACCAACATTTTCCTCTATAGCAAATTGTCATCTTTCACGGACGAAGGTAGGTGGGGCACAGTCACGCAAGGAATGTCTGGTTACCGTGGGATAGACGTCCGATAGCTTTGTGTGCAACGTATTTAACTTTCCCAATTCCGTTCACATTTACATCCACTGACTGTTGGGATGGGAAAAATCTGTCTTATTGATCCGAAACTTGAGCGGCCGATGACCCTCCGAGTGAATTTTCGATGACTCAGTTTAGTGTTATTTGATTACTTTGTAGCGTAAACAATGCCATTTGGGACAAACTAACTCAATAACTCGGACCGACTTTTTGGCTGAAAAGTAAACAACTAAATTTTGTTATGGTCTTGCCCTTTGGTTGACTATGTTTGACTAGAGGATGCCGATGCAAACAACGCAAGATCACTTGCAGAATACAGCATATCGTGAAGGATGGTTGTTCTCAATGGAGGACACTGTATGACAAACGGTTTGACAAGTGAACCAAAACAGGTCTCGCCTATCTGCTTTCCGTCCCGTGGAATTTGTGTTATTGAATCCACTGCGACGGTAGGTAATAAACGTCCGTAGTGCATTCACAAATTCTTTTTTTCTATGGTGCGGGTTGTATTTATAAATAGTAAGAATTAGACCGATTAGGGACAGAATGCTTATCGGATGTTCTATCTTTTTTTGAAGCCGCGGAGCGGCGTTCACATAAAGAATACGTTTTCATGGAAGAATGCACGCAAAAATTAGAATATCTTCAAAAGGACGCTTTATGCGTCTTCTCTGAATAACTTCTATAAACCAGGATTATTGCGCTAATTGACGGGTTGTGGAAGTTCAAAACAATAGTTTTTTGAATTGGTTTTGAAAGAGCAATAAATCGTAGAATGTAAATTACCGTCCAATTCAAATAAAAACTTACGACTAATGCGTATGTTACGATGTGTCACTGCAGGTCAAGAAGCATCACGTGAGGTGCTTTCATTGATTTTCCGATTTCTTCAGAATCGCCTCTATCGAAAGATTATCCTCATATCTGCCTAGCATCATCTTGCCGAAAAAATCCTTGGCAGTTTTGTAAGGCAGAAGTCATGGTCCATAGTATGGGCACCGAAGATGGAAATTTACTGGAAAATTCGTGGCTCGTGGATGTGTTCGTGGATGGTTGGTTGGGTGACCCAACCAACTGCGCACTGATGATGCCATCTCGATTGGTGACGAGAAGTTTGCGAGCTAACTGTCAAGATCGGCCCCCTGAGCAACCACCAGCGTTGAAGCTGTTTGGCATTCAAAAGGCCTTTATCTTGATGAGGGACACATTGCAGATCAGCATAGTTAGCATATGCTACTTGGAAGCAAACAAGAAATTATTGGTTGAAGAATTACACTTTTTTAAACGCCTATTTGGAAGATTCTCACCGAGAGTGAATGATATGCCGTTAGATCAGGAGGTTTTCTATAGCTCAGTGGGTTTTTCACCGCGCGTCATCTACCACAGCATTCGCATACCTCGTCAGGCGATGAACGCTCAGGATTAGTTGTCCTCAAAAGCTTTACAATATCCGTCCGGAAGTTTCAATATTCCAAACAGCATTGACTAACAGAGATTGAGGTTCCTAGCGCTCAACTCAGTGCTTCTTGGCTTTTCAAAATAGATTGGTTTCACTTTCAGGATGAAATCTCCCAGGCACTATCCACAGTTTATAAGTAGCTCACAGGAATGCTAAAAATCCGCTGAACGTGTGATACATTTATGAGTCGTCACTCGAAGAGCTAGTCAACATGTGATCACGTGATGCGGTTTCCGTGACTGAAAAATGAATGGCACTATGTTCTTTCTAAGGCCGAGTAAACTGCAGTGCTGATCAGCCACTCGTGGCCGAACGGTTAAATGCTCAAACCACTAACCAAGAGGTTGTGGGTTGGAGGCACCCTGGAATTTTGCAAGATGCGCACTACTGATAATTCTCAATAAGAATGAACTAACTTTACGGTGCCTCCCGGCATTTCGTTAGAGACTGGCTTTAATCGCATAACGCAACCTTCATTGAAAAATTTCCATATTCCCTAAATCTACCAACTAATAGTGAGTTCACTTGAATTAGCGTATAAGGTAGCGTTCGACCCCAGTAAACATGTCCAGAGATGAAACAAGAATGAATTAAACTTTCTCAGTACTGATGAAGATGACCCAGAATTGAATTGTGTTCAGTTACTCTGCGGACCCGAACCACTGGCCCACAAAGAGAACTAGAGCGGTTTACTGAAATATGCTACGAATAAGCAGATTGCACTCCTGTGTGAAGTACACCTCCCCCCGCCCATCCCACAATATACTACGTTTTGCCAACTGGTATAGAGGGAGTTTTCTAATCGATCACTGTTTGTTGAGAAGTCATAACTGTGAATTTCGGCGGATGTTTTTGAAGCACAACCAAAATGTTCTGATGACTACACCATGTCGCCTATTGAAAGAATGCGTTCTCAGTTACGTGCGTCCGTTATTGGGGAGGAGAATTTACATGAACACCTTCCACAGAGGCACACCAGGGACACACAGAGACAGGCATCACAGACACACACAGACAGACACCACAGAGATACAACACCAGGATACACCAAACTTGGTTCGTGGTTTACCGCTATGATACAAACGGATAATGTGGCCTTAATAAAGTAATCCACGAAGAATCCACGCCCGTTGATACAAATATGCGTGATAGCGTAAAACCAAATGATTTGCACATCGCAAATTTCTTCAGGGGAGAGGTGGTGAATTTATAGGCTTCGTTACTGGACGTCATGGGGAGCCTGTAGTGCGCTGGTCTAGAAGTGTGCAAAATTAAGCGAGAAGCATGAGCCTCTCCACTTGACAGTAAGCTAATGAAGGAAAGGTAAATAAACCAACTTACTACATGAACTTCACAGCTCGATTCTGAATCGTCCAACATTCTGTAGTGTCTTGTTTGCAGTGTACTATGCAGTGCAGTTGAGAAACAAAACGGTAAATCCAAGGTTGTGACCACCTTGAAACAGTACTTGTTTCTATAGAAACTTTAACACTCATGTTGTGAAAGTGCCGAAAGTTCTTCGTTTGTCGTATCCAGGATGAAGAGATCATTTTCTAAGCTCAACAAAGCGTGGCCTCCGTAGTGGACTGAAACTATGGTGTGACAATAAATCGTCAAAAATACGCTGAATTGTAACAAAATTACTGACAATCACGAGCAAGCTGCCGAGGTTGTTGGTGATATGGCGTAGACAAAGGATGTGCCCGTAAGACATGAGTTTCCGAAGGTGGAAACTTAGAAAAGGATTCCTTTCTCAAAATGCGTAAACTTCCTGAATCTCAGAAATAACTATGGGCACTTTACGAAATTCCCTCAGCAGTGAGCAGCTTTTTGAGAAGAAAAAGCGAAAATATGCGGTTCTCATGGATACAAACGGTCATACTTGTAGAAAGCTGTGCTGTCACCAATAAAACGGGTCAAACCAACCGGGAACTTGTGTGAATGTTAACAGTAGATAAATCACCGAAGGTGTTGACCTCCATTTGGAGATTTGAACGTTGTCCACTTGACTGGCGCGGTCGGAGAAAACCTACCAAGAATGACGCCAAATCATATCAATAATTCATACGGCTCAGTCAGTCGTTGTGGGTCTCAGAAAGTGGAACTGATTGATCGCTGCATGTTCGCTATTACAGAGTTATCGGACGCTTACGGCCCCGGGCCACGTTACTATTCAGTCAGGTGAAAACGTGGATGTCAATTACCTTGGTGCAGTGTGGCTGGAGTGATAAAACGAACATGCGTCATGCAACATTGACGTTTCAGTCAGCGTTGTGGTAAGGTTGAGGTAATCAAGCTCCGCTGATAGCAGCGTCGGCAGTGAGTCCCAGACATGCCGCCACGTTTTCCAATTTAGGATCCTGACGTGGTAAGTACATCTAGTTGATCATAGCCGCCGATGTTCCGGCTCATTAGTAGTACACAAATTAGCATTCACTCAGATCAATTTCTTTTCAGTCCTTTTCGATAATCTGGAACACACTCCAAATCTGGTGAAAAAAATATACCACTGTTTGAGTCTTTTGAGATTCTGCAGGGTGACGATCAATATGCTAGGGGGAAGATTAGGACTTTTGCCCTGTGCAGCACTATTTCATACTCTGCTATCCTGCACAACAATATAATGTACTGTACTATGCCATGTTTTACTGTATTGCACTACAGTGCGATAATGACATGGGTTTCCGAATT
Organism: Opisthorchis felineus; assembly: GCA_004794785.1. Classification (NCBI taxonomy): domain Eukaryota; kingdom Metazoa; phylum Platyhelminthes; class Trematoda; order Opisthorchiida; family Opisthorchiidae; genus Opisthorchis; species Opisthorchis felineus. Next base: position 74,207 of record SJOL01003476.1, on the reverse strand, counting down.
CGATGGACCCTCAAGGATGAAGCATGAAGCAACCTGCGTTTTGCGCTTAGCCGAGAGGGCAACGCTGTACCCAGTGTAAATCTCAGGGATCTGAAGATTGCTACAGCCATCAACCTGCTCAGTTCACAATTATAAAGCCATTCGGCAGAAATTAAATTGCTGGAACCCACACTGTAGACTAGCGGTAGCCCGATGGTCCACGCCACTCATAATACGCAACTGAAGTATAAACACAGTACTAGCTACTGGCAGCCGCAAATCAGTCTTGCATGAACAACGGTGGTCGCAGAAGGATATTTCTAGCATCGCTACGGGCCGAACGTTCGGGGATGTGTTGAGGTTAAGATAAACTACCCGATGACCCAAATAGTCTGGTCTGGAATACAAAAACAGTGCTATACAACAGTCACTTGTAGCCTTTTACGACCAATACGGATGTGGCCAACTTGCTTTATTCGCCTGACGGAATGTTTTGTCTAGATCGCCCATGTTGAACAGGAATGTCATACAAAAATAATAAAACGAACAGATAAACAAATGAACAAGCGTGTCAGCGATGCAACCCAGAGGTTCGCAGTTGCGGTGGAGTGGGAGTTTCTCGAAAGACGGATTCGTACGCCTTTGATGACATACTGTGCTATACAAAAAAAACGGCAAATCAGATGTAATCAGCAGGACTTGGGCTGAAATCACTCCTGACTAATCAATACAGGTTGGAATTGTCTGCTATCGTACAGGAAAGATGTTTTCGCAGAAATGCCCTTTAATTAATATGCAAAATGTCAGAAGCAATAAATGTACAGTTCATTTTTTGGCAGACAGACAACTAAGTGGTGCAATACAGCACTACAGTTTGGCGAAAGGCCGCTAACATGAAGGCTACCAGTTCGTAGGATCCATCAAAAATTCGTCTGGTTACGAATCTTCTTCACCAATTGCTTTCCTCCAAGGTCACATCCATCAATCAGAATAGATCAGCCTGATGGTAATACAGTATACGAAGACTGAAATAGTGGTTCTGATGGAGTGGAAAATTGCGTTTTTTTTGGAACCTGTAAAAAGCAGTAAAACCCGAACAAACCAGACTAAATTTGTAAAGATTCCCATCATATTATGAACCAGCTTTGACGTGCTGAAAGATCCAGTAATCAAAGCAAGTTAACCGGCATTTTGAATTCTCGACAAGGGATTTATGATCAACCACAAACAAATACAGTGTTTCTGCTTGACTTGGTTTTCGTGGTGCGATCTTCAGGTGCAAAAGGCAAGATGATAAAGACTGTATAATTCTTTCTGCTTAAGAGCAATTTTAATACGACGGGGCCAGGTTGTATCGTACCTCGATACTTAGTTTTGCCGGAAGATTACATCTGAAACAACGCAAGACCATAAACATTTTACCTTTCAAACACAGGAGAACCGCAAGAAGTTTGACTAATATTCATGACTGACAACTAATTGTAGTGCAAACAATCCACGAAACGTTTTAGCTCCCCAAAACTGCATACCGTTTACCTTATGGAGGGAGCTGTTTTAGCAAACAGTAAACGCTTCCGATGAGCTGAGGTACATTGGGCTGTTCGCATGTCGCTTCTGGAAGTTTCAGTCGGTCAATTTAGCTTACAGGTAATCTTCCAGGCCATTTTGGGTCTTCAGCGTATTTGAGCCATCATTTTTGCATTCTTATGTGGCACTCACTTTCGTCTTAGAGACAAGACAATAAGTTCAAATACAGCAGACACAAAGCTCCGCAAGCGACGCTTTTCAAACTAGTTTTGTGATTAACGAAACTCAAAGTATGACCAACGACATGAGATCGGCAAAAAAATCCTGATCGTTTCTTCAGAGACATTTGCTCACGTCTGACTTCAGAATATTCTTCTGACTTTGTTGAAGCACAGGCCCCTGAGGTTTCTCTCCCAGAGACAGAAAGTTTTGTGGGGGTCAGGAAATTTACACTGTTAGCGCAGCATGGGCTGAACAGCTGGATGGCCCGCGCTCGTCCCCATGAGGTTCACTTCTTAGCTTGCCTTCTGGGTGCGTAGGCTTCGGCCTATTTTGGTTTATAAGGAGAAGGAAACTTCTCTTGAGGTTGCTTAATCTCTTCAACAGACCATGACAGGTTTCGTCCTTTCAAACACTTTCCTAACCGCACTGTGAAACTGGTTACCAGTGAAACAGATTACTATTTATTTAGAGTAACTAGGTGTTGTTCAGCTTTTGACTACAAATGCGCTGCTTTTTCTTGTAGAAAACAACACATAAGTTTGCTGAAAACTCTTTGGTAGCCGACGATCGGTTTTGTATTTCTTGGGGCACATAAGATAGGCACAATCCCCGAGTTTCCGTTGGCCTTAGGTTCTACTTGAACCCAGATTGCACGAAATTCGACTTATACACTCATCTGCATACCAGTTTGGTTTTGAAGGAAGACTCACCTGGAACCAAGCTGAATCGCTCGTCATGATGCTATTGTTCGACTGACTGTGCAGCCCCATGTTTCAACTGTTACGATTTTCGAGATATCTCAGTACATATAGACGTAAAGCACTACTCATAGGGTTGCTGAAAACTATTTACCAGCCCACGACCGATTTCGTCTTTCTTGTATTTAGTTTAAAAAGTGAGTTTCACATCCGCACAATTTTTTCGGTTATTTCTTATTACATACTTCCCATGCGAAACGGCTAACATTTTTAAACGCACGTGAAATTCGACTAGGCCAGTAGGGATTCCCAAAATATTGGATAAGTCTTACAAGCAATGAAAATTAATGGCACTAAAGTGTACAGTTTAATCTTATTCACAAAACAGAATGTTGCCAATTGCTTCAAAATTTGAACATTTTCTCAGTACATTTATCACTGGGTCAGAAAATATTTTTCTCACCATGGACTAGCGTTTAGGCTTATCTGAAGAACTTATTTCAACCGCATGACTGGGTTCATTTCACGTCCTGGTAAAATATGTGAGCAAATATGTGTGGGTATCGATTCTGTTGTCTAGACGACTCCAGGTTTTTGCAGTGTCTTTTCTCAGAACGGGTTAATTCTGTTCAACTCGAAATTGAGCTGGGCAGTCAAGGTTGTGTTTTTTAAACAATAATTCCCCCTTATAAAATAGATTTGTTGCAACAGAGAAAAAAATCCCCCAGAGAGTAAGGTTATAGATTTCCTCGAAGCTAAAATTTAAGCCATTCTGGTGTATTGCAGAAAAATATCGAATTAGCCACGGATTTATGAGTTTTTCAAACGCCTCAGACGGAATTTCATCTGGTCCATTTTCAGTTGCTTTTGGTCCAATAAAATGAAGCACCATGTTACCGCACAAAATACCCGTGGTTAGTCATCGTTCTTGGGGTTTTATTTGCCACCTGGTAAATTGACGATAACTGAAGTGCGATTTTCTGCTTTTGTGTGGACCGCCCAAAGCGAGGCAGGGTAGCAGAAAACCTCCTCTTCGGTCGATCCGTTGGAGAGGACAAATGGAGAGGGCAACAATCTATAGATTCCCAGCCTGGATTAGTTGTTGAATGAAGGCGTTTGCTGTCGAGCCAACGAAACCAGTTAGCTGCTTTGGTGCGTGGGCTTTTGTCGGTACCCTAGTGGACAGCCCTTTAACATGTACCTTGTAGTTAGTGCACATAAACTTTTGAGAGGAGCCCTCATTACGGTCTGTGATGACCTCTTAAACCCAGGTGTAGTCAACTGTTCCCCTTTTTGTACTTACGCATTACTTTGCCTCATATGAAAAAAACGTTCAGCTGTAGCACCCTTTCGGTGCCTAACTGCCACACCACCCAGAAGAAGCACGAGGGCTGGGATACTGCCAAGTTGCCCAAGCCTAGACGGGGGAAGTCGAGATGCAGAGGCCGGGTTCGAACCACGGACCTTCCGGTCAGTAAATTCGAGCTCTTACTACTGGGCCATATAAACTTAAGCTTTGTATTATATTACATTGTTTATTCCACTATCTGTAACAGTCACGTACAAAACCTATACTCAGATATAGTGAACCATAATCATTAGTCAACGAATGCGTGTAGCGCTTCATATTAAGGACCAGAGTTATACGCTAACACTAGGTGTGCCAGCTCATATGACGTCATTCGAAAAATACCAGGACGATTTTGACCACAAATTCTCACACCTGCAGAAGAAGAAGTTTTCCCGCCAAATTGCAAACTAGCTTGGGAACCCGGAACAATAAAACACCAACTGAGAGTGCGTAATTCAACCACTGTGCAAACACTTCTCAGCAGCGAAATTTACACATCCTTTTCATGCAAATTAACGACACCGAAGACGTCATTTTCCGGGCTAAAAAACGTGTATGTTCCAAGTCCCATGACTTAAAGGAAACTTGCCCAAGAAAATCCTTAATAGCGAAGGTAATGGCGCAACGGTAGTTTAAAAGGGGTCCAAAAGTGTCCTATGTGATGCCCAGTTACACTTACCAACATTTAACATAAGTAACTATACAATGTGACCGAATCAGGTCGTTAAAATCAGGAGTTTCTCACATAAATTTCAATCTGAAGTCTCATATTCTTGATAACGGATGAGCTGCAGTTTTCTTGAGGGATTATTTGTTGAAGTAATATCTCACACAGGAGGCATTTTGCTCAACGCTCACCTGTCTCGTCCGGCAGGTTTCAAGTGTCTGTGGTGCTATCTGACTGGAAAGTCCTGTAAAGCAGGCCAATCGGTCGACACAACCAGAACAGTTACTGGGTTGTTGTTCGAGCTGTTGGGCCAAGCAGTCATATCACTCCAGCGTGAACACGTTCGCCCGCTCCGACACGAAGATTCAGGTGCGTCCAGCTTGCGCTGGCGGAGTAGTGATAACACGCTCGCCTCGCATATCAGACCCTCGGGGTTCAGAAGGCTGCATGGCTAAGGATATGCTGATGAGTTTTAATAAGAGCGAAACTCGAGTCCAGTGCGGCCCCTTCTTTGGTGTGGGCTCACCAGAATGATTGCACCCGGACAGGAGGACGACTGTTCAAATGAGGGCGTGAATTTTACCAAATCCACAACCACCTACAACCGATTCAGTTGTTCATTTTCGCAAACTGTTGAGAAGGAGAGACGGTAATTCGAGGTTGCATGTGGGGACATCATCTCTCTGAATTACTTTTCTGGCCAATTTCCTCCTGTTACGCGTGTCTTATAAAGATACAAGATATGATAAAATGATTCAAATAAATTTAATTTCATCATCCATGACCATGCGAAATTCGACTTTGGATATATCTAGATTGTTAGGCGTGAATCGAGTGGGCTCAATGGATCCATTGGGATAGTTAATTATCCAATAATCGCAAAGAACCATTTTAGTTTACAGTCTATCCATAATTTGCGGGAAAACCCTCAAACGCAGGGCGTATACGCACACTGCCACCTGTAAACTGCCTCTTCTGTCTGGTTGTCTTGTCACTGGAACCTAAGTTACCTTGGTTGGCCTCTTGTCGTTAGTCACTTGTACAGGATTGCACTGGAAACCTCTGTTCTAATCAATTCAGCGGAAGTATATCCATCCAAAACCCTAGTTGCGTCACGCACGTCCATGAGCCTTTTAGGGCTATCTATTTGACAGTGAAATCCCGAGCCTCATAAATAATTTTTGAGCATCCTATCTTCAAATCAGTATATATAGTTTAATGCACAGAATACTTATATCCGTTATTAGGTTTTACACAATCATGTAGGCAAATAAATCACCCGGGGCCTCCTCAGCTCCCAATCGCTGACTCCTTGCCAATCAGTAACTTTTATTCTGGCGGCATTTGCCGTTACGCCATTATATTCCTTCGTACAATTGCAGACAAGGACGGCATTATATCAGTAGTCAAGGGAATTGTTGTCTAGGTGAACAGCATAAGAAATCTCACGATCTTTAGGCCACTGCGAATTGATGGAATCTTGTGGCAGTCATGTCGCCCTAAGGGGATCCTACAGATTGAGTTCTTCTGCTGCTGGTGATCCGCAATAAAAGTGAATCAGCTGCACATTGCTTCTCAGCTTTTCAGAATAGGCGGATTTCACTGACAGGACGAAACTCCTCACACGACCACCAATCGATAAGTAGCTCAGATGAAAATGGTTTCAAAAGATTAATAAAACTTCCATTTGAGAAATCGTAACTCGAGGAGTCGGTCGATATTTGACCACATGATGTGTTTTCTGTACTGAAGGATGAGTGGCCCTGTATCTTGTCTGAGCGAGAGCTTATCACGCTGATGTTCAGTCCGTGTATGTTAAAAATCCTAAAAGCTTTGTACAAATGTTTAATCCGTGTTAGAAATAACTAGCAGGCACATTAGGAATCTCTACAGAGACCTTCCAACTTTTGTCTTCCGGCTGGAATTGAACCGTTAGACCACTCGGTCCAGGGTAGTTAGCAAGCAAGCAGTGTGTTTAGTTCGAACCTGCACATGATATATCGCCATTCGTCCTTCAGTCACACAGTTTACATCACGTGATCAGGTGTGCACAAACTTCCCGAATGATAACCATTTGTTTAAAACGTCCGCGTGATTTCCGGAGTTTTGTCATCTTATGAAAATCTTTTCCAATCTTCAGAAAGAAGTTCCGTTTAAAGCAACAGTTTGGGCAGCATTCGCTGGCGGTTGTATCAATGTTTATGTCCGGCAGCATGCCAGCCTACTAATACAATCTGGTTCTCAGCAGAAGCCTTCCTAAGACCTTGTCGAAAAGTTTCTTTGAAGAAAATAAGTTCATCAGTGTAACTTGAATGAATGTCCCATGGGTGTCTGACTGAAGTAAAATCAAGAACAGTCTATTATCAGGGGAAATATTTCACATTAGACTTGAATTCAGGATGATCTAACGGAAATTTGAAATATTCTGAAATAAAGTTCTTTTACGGTTATTAGTTAACAGTGTGAGGCAAGTGTTAGTCACTGGTACCTTAGCTTTTTTCACCTTTCAATCATGGAAAAATCGTAGAAACTGAATATGGTGTCTCGTTATATATGAAGGCCAAACCTAGGGAAGAATGATCGTGGAAAGAGATTAACCGTCATTAAGTACTCTATGGATCACTGCTCGGATTATATTATATTTTTTACGATTCTAAAAGCGTCTACTAAGGACAGGAGAATCGATTGCTTTCCGAATACTTGATTCGATCATCTATGTTGGAAAGCATCAATTTCAATCAGGTATGTCGAGTTCTAATGGATTCGATTCCCCTCAAGGAAAAAGGTCGGCAAATTTGGGTGCTCCTCATTAGGTGCCACTACGAAGATCATTTTTCGTGCTGCTAAAATTCATCAGAAATAATTTTCCTCAGGAGGAATCAAACGTCACTCGGAGTGCGTCTCAATCTGTACCCACTATATGGTGATGCCATGATTCACTTGCCCCAGGCCTCACTCACCGTTGTAATTGGACCGCTCCAACAGTCCCTTGAGTGCAGGTATCTTAAGGATGGATTCCCGTGTGTATTTCGTTTCTTTCCAGTGATTCTGATTGTTTTGTTTTGCCGAATCGCAGATCCTTAACTAACCGGCTACTGGTCTAACCAGACAGCATGATTGCTGGCATGCAGCGAGAATCCATCCACTTGGATTGCCTGATGGAGCGTGAAAGAGATGGAGTGTGGATGAATACCAGGTGAGTCACCAACGCGTCCACCACAGCAGGTCCTGGATGCCTGTTTTTAAGGGTGCGGATTAAATTTCTCTTTTAATCCAATTGCAAGCTTGTCTTCCGCAAGAATTGATGGCTGTTCAAACCGAATGATCCGATGATTCAGCGGAAGTTGGATTTTTCTAAAGAATCAAATCTAAAATCAAATCCGCCTGTTGTAAAGAAAGGTATTCGGATGGGGATCACACCAACCTTAGGCTAATGATCGTTCTCTGCACTCCCACCTGATGAAATTGGATTATAAATAAAAGTTCATTATGACAACTTTACTGTTCTCTACTCACCCATTAACAAATGTTCTCTACCATACTGTCATGGTTAAAGCTATTATTACAGAAACTTGAGGCAGTAATACTTATCAGTTTGATAGAAGATTTTCGGCGGCTCGCTCCTTGTTTCGTTATTCTTGGCATTCATTAGATAAGTATAATCATTGAGTTTCCGACAACCTCCTTCCGTGTTTAGACACCTAATTGTACTCGTCTGCAAACACGAACTTTGTTTGCAAATGAGTGTATTTCGCTAGGTTTGTGCAATTTGGTTTCAAATAGAACAAAAGGTTGACAAAAACTTGGGGAATGCGCCTACCTGATGAGCCCCAAGAAGGGCGAAACCGGTCGTGGGCTGTTGAAGAATTTTCACCAACCTTATGAGTAGTGCATTACGTCTAAACTTACTTACAGTTTAAATTTGTGTTGCCCCTAGTCTCCCAATGCCACCCAATGTCAGCTAGATCCCCGGTTATAATGAAAATACTCCGATACATTCAATATGATTCTAACTCAAACATAAGACGGATCTTGTGGAGCACACTGAGTCGAAAACTACTGTAAATAAGGGCTTCAGTTGACGACCTGCTCCGTGTTACCTTGGTGCTATATCATTTGGAGAATGAGCTTAACTTGAACGTAATGAAAACTACATGTGAAGTACATTGAGTTGCGAGATAATTTGGTTCTAACCAAAAGTTCAACTGCTTCCAGCAAAACCTTGTGTCCAACAAACTGTTGACGAAGATTCGAGGACCGTGCCCACCTGATGAGCCCTAAGAAGGACGAAAATAGACTAAAAATCTTGAAGAACCTAATCGCTTTAAAGGATTTCATTTTTGAATTTTTGACTGCGCAGTAGTCTGTATCATTTATTTTTCAAACAGAAGTTGAACAAAGAAGTAGCGGTTAATGAATTGATCTGGATATATGGATGGGTAATTCTAATCAATTTGGGGACAAACTCAAGCAGTGAAAATTCGGATGGTCCCCAGAGAGNCCTCACTCACCGTTGTAATTGGACCGCTCCAACAGTCCCTTGAGTGCAGGTATCTTAAGGATGGATTCCCGTGTGTATTTCGTTTCTTTCCAGTGATTCTGATTGTTTTGTTTTGCCGAATCGCAGATCCTTAACTAACCGGCTACTGGTCTAACCAGACAGCATGATTGCTGGCATGCAGCGAGAATCCATCCACTTGGATTGCCTGATGGAGCGTGAAAGAGATGGAGTGTGGATGAATACCAGGTGAGTCACCAACGCGTCCACCACAGCAAGTCTTGGATGCCTGTTTTTAAGGGTGCGGATTAAATTTCCCTTTTAATCCAATTTCAAGCTTGTCTTCCGCGAGAATTGATGGCTGTTCAAACCGAATAATCCGGTGATTCACCGGAAGTCGGATTTTCCTAAAGAATCAAAGCTGAAATCCAATCCACCTGTCGTAAAAAAGGTATTCGGGTGAGGATCACACCAATCTAAGGCTGATGATCGCAAGAACACGCTATCGTTCTCTGCACTCCCATCGGATGGAATTGGATTATGAATAAAGGCTTATTAAAGCGGATCCGCAACTTTACTGTTCTCTACTCAACCATTAACAAGTGTTCTGTATCACACTGTCATGGTTAAAGCTAATATTACGGGTAGAAAGTTTTCAAGCCTCAAGCAGTGAAAATTCGGATGGTCCCCAGAGAGCACACGGTATTGGTTGAATCTTCGTTTCATATATCCCGAGCATAAATACTGTGAACAGCTGTTACAGCCCACGTTCAGCGGAAAAATGTTTTTCTTTCTTGACGTATTGACATACAGGTCACCCGATTTTGATGAGGAGGAGAAAGGAGACACTGTCAGCTTCCCGGGAGATATGATGGGTTAGGACAACTATGTTGGCCAGACGGGTTGATGATATTGAAGTCTTTCGGCTCCTGCGATGATCATACATGACACTGCTACCGTCGGAATGGGGTAAGTCTTTCACTGCGAAGTTATTTCTTAGTAAACACGAACCAACCAGTTACAAGCTGTTAGACACGAAATTAAACATCTCATATGCACAGAGTTTTTGAAAAAGTGAACATTCCCAAGCGTCCTCTTAAACTTACCTGAACGTTTTTCAAATATTGAGCAGTGTAAACGAACACCACAAATCAGTTCCGTAATTCCGATAATAACCTCCACCTTCCGCAGATACGGGGGCGGAGCATGGACACCGAACAATAGACTACTTGCATGCTTCCGCAGTATTATAAACCGTCACACCAGGAGTACTCGGGTTTCATGGATCACCGACGTCTGTGCCCTTTGTAACTCGTTGCCAGAAATTCCGTGTTCTGGAGTAGAACAACTGAGCCAGCTACCAATAATGGACTCCAGTAGTGGCAGGTTGTTTTATATTCGACAACGACCACATATTCAGACTGAAGAGTGGAAACCATATTTGCTTTAGAGAAAAACGGAAGAAGGAAGTTCTGTGCTTTTCTATACGGCCGCAACGAAAGAGACTTAACCCCAACATTATTATGAGCAGACTTGATCAAACCTATTAGCTCAGCGGTTTTATGATGGACATTTACTATTCTCCATGTAGATCGGGATTGGCTTTGATAAAATGGATTAGAATTGCACTCACCTATTTCACGCAGGATTGATATACATTTGCAAGGACAAAGTACAGAACCAAGTCATATTTAAGCGCTGCTTCACCTGCCCATATCATATTCAAAAGGACGGTCGTTTTGTGCATGCGCAGATTGAACTTCCTTTGATACACTGATAAATTTGCAGGAACATGAGGTAATCAAAATCACAGTATGCCACATGTCATTAATAGCTAGAGTGCTATTCATAATGGATGGGTCAGAAACCTAGCACTTGCTTGGAGGACGTCAAAAGGCGTTCAGTGTTTGAACGCCAATGTCTTCGGAGCATTGCCCGAATCTGGTGTGAACACCGGATCAGTAATGGTAAGGTACTTCGGATGGTTTTCAGAAGACATAAGTCGCCCACGATAGATGGACTGATCAAACTCCACAGGTTGCACTGGTATGGTAACGTGCTCCGTATGGCAGTCTAACGACTTCCTCGAAGGGCTCCTTTCGCACAACCATACGAAGGGTGGAAACGAGCCAGAGGAGGTCGTCAAGTGACGTATGAGATGGTAGTTGTGCAGAAACTTTAGATGAAGGATATTATAAATTAGGGTATTAGGTGACTATTGGGTGGAAACACATTGAACTACAGTTGAATTTTTGGTACAACTTGACTGTGCTCATATCTAACACAAACTATGATAAGTATACATTAAGTTTCTATGAAGATGGCGGCGTTCATAGACAGATCTGGCCTTACCATTGCTTGCGTCCGTCTTCAGTTTCCTTGCCGCAAAGTTAAGCGATCCTTGTTTGCTGACAGAAAGGCGAGATGGCTCAGTGATTAGAGCGCGAATTTACTAACCCGAAGGTCCGTGGTTCGAACCAGACCTCTGTCTCTCGAATTCCCCTGTCTAGGCTTGGGCAACCTGGTAGTATCCCAGCCCTCGTGCTTCCTTCGGGTGGCATGGCAGCTAGGCACCGAAAGGGTGTTACAAGTGAATGATTATTATCTTATTATCGACAGAAGCGTGCTGTCCCACACTGTGTCTTCCGCAAAGTCAACTAGCACCGTTCAGGTACCGGAGATTACTATACGGTCAGAAGTTTTGTTTTTTATTGTTTTATCTAAACTCTCTGGTTTACTTTCGATGGAAGTATGGAATCAAAGCAGCATTGGCGGCGAAATACGTGCATTCTCGGTCCATATGTTTGCTTTCTCAGTTATGCTGACCCTTGACTGAATAGCGTCGATGATTTGGAACGTTTCAAAAAGTTTCGGGTCTTTTGTGCATTGCACGTCACCTGCGAACCCTTTTTTATCCACCAATATTTTGAAGAAGTAATATTAAATGGCGGAACTGCACTGAATTCACGTGCCAACAGAACATTGGTCAAGTAGTCCATACCCCTGCTTTAGTGAGCTATAGGTAGTTGACTCTTCGGATGCCAGTGTTTCTGTGCTTATCTCTGTTTCGTATTCACTACTTGTTTGGGGTTGATTCATTTTAAACTGTAGTTATGCTGGAGTTTGTTCCAAATTCATGACTATCCTTGATCAGTTGTCAGGTATACCCAACATTCTATAACGCCTACCAGCCGGTTAACTACGTATGAGATGCACCTGTTCTAGCGTTTTTCGAAAAACCGTGCCAGCTAGCTGTGATCACAAGCATATCTTCGATTCTGAATGATTTTCTGCTGAGCGAATAGACTCACCTTGCGGATGTTCAACCCGCATAAATTCCTGGAAATAACGTCTCGATTTTGATAGGAACTAATGTACCAGAGGCCCACTGGGTTATCGAGCAACGTATGAGTTCTCCAAAACATCCCTACGCATATCTAACGGCCTTGAGGTGGGCAATTTTCGTGCCAGCCCCCCCCCCATGCAGGACCCAAACGAATATCAGTGAATTGCCCCAGTACGGAACCTAGTGTTGAGGATCACATACTGAGGATGTTTGAATCGGATTTCAACGAAAGTAAGGGAACAGATAGATCTCTGTCCCTAGAGAACCAGGAGATTATGAAAGACACAGAGCAGTCTGTTAGCTTGTTGGACGGTCACTATCAGGTGCCGCTGCCTTGGAAGGTCAACTGGAAGAACCTAGCTAGTAACCTGAATGTAGCGGAGAAGCGCATCAGTTACTTAAAAGGCCGTTTGTTGAAGGATGATAGCCTCCTTAGACACTACACCGAGACCCTAACTACTTACGAAAGAAAAGGGTATGTAAGTCGGTCGCTAGTTGGTTCCACAGAAGGCTTGAGCTTCATCCCGCATCATCCGGTCTTCAACCATCGAAAGCCTGGGAAGTTCCGTATGGTTTTCGACTGCGCTGCGAAAAGTCAGGGTGTTTCCCCTCAACTACTGCTTATTTTCCGGACCTGACCTTACAAATGACATCGTCGGCGCTTTACTGCGTTTCCGACTTCATGAAACTGCTTTGTCTGCAGATATCGAAGAGATGTTCTTACAAGTACGCTTGCCACCGGAGGATAGGGTAGTATTCAGTTTTCTGCGGTACACTGCAGACAATCTGAACAAATCTCCAGAAGTCTACCACCTTAACGTGCACCCGTTTGGAGCCACCTCGTCCCCGTTTTGCGCCGCCTTTGCTCTGCATAGGGTTGCTGATGACAACAGAAATGATTTCGACGAAAGAACAGTTTCTGCAGTAAATGAAAACTTTTACGTAGATGATTGCCTTGTATCTGTGGAATCTGTCGATATAGCTAAAAAACTAGTTTTCGAACTCAGTTCGATGTTGAATTTGGGCGGATTTCGTTTACATAAGTGGGTAAGCAACAATCCGGAAGTCTTGAATGCCATCCCTATTAGCGAGCGTACTTCCGAGCTAGTTGACCTCGACATTTCAGATTCAAGTTTGCAAAAAACGCTAGGTCTGTGCTGGCCTACCGAAACTGATTGTTTCTGACTCAAGGTCGACTTGCCAACACGCCCAGCGACCAAACGCGGTATACTTTCTTGCATCACCTCACTTTGCGATCCCCTCGGATTCGTGGCCCCGCTTCTAATTCAACCCAAACGATTACTAAAGCGACTGTGCGAGAAGAAATTCGGTTGGGATGAACGCATTGATACGGCCATGGAAACTTTGTGGGACTGTTGGCTGCGCGACATACGAAGAGTTGAGGCGTTGGAAATCCCTCAATGCATCATTCGTACGGGGTTTGATGAACGTCACACTGAACTCCATATCTTCTCTGATGCCTCAGAAGTTGGATACGGATTCGTTGTTTATTTACTTTGCACACGCAGTTCTGGGATGGTATGCTGTAATTTTCTGATTGGCAAATCCCTTGTTGCCCCTATGAAGCCTGTTACCATACCGCGACTGGAATTACAAGCCGCTGTCTTGTCCGTAAGGTTAAAGAACCTCGTCCTGAGGGAAATGACTTTGAAAATAGACAGCACATATTGTGGACCGACTCTATGATCATACTTCACTACATCAATAACAGAAAGTCTAAATATAAGACGTTCGTCGCTAATAGGCTGGGATTCATTCACGAGGATACCGAAGTATTGCAGTGGAGGCATGTGCCAACGCAAGACAATCCAGCAGATCACGCATCAAGGGGAGTCGCTGGAAGCCGAATGGACGTTCTAGACATTTGGTTGCATGGCCCAGCCTTTCTACAAAGCCCAGAGCACATGTGTCCAAAATTGATTGTTAAATGCTTCGCCGAAGATATACCGGGCCTCGAATTTAAAGAGTCCAACGTTCTGAACACTACGGTCTTGGGAGAATTAGCATTTGACAAACTGCTCTCTTACTTCATGGACTAGGCTTAAACGAGCCATAGGATGGATGACGCGATTCAAATTGTACCTTCGCCTAAAGTCAAATAAAGCAGAGAAGTGTATGCTCTCACTTAGTCCTCTGCGGCTTGATGAACTGAGAGCAGCAGAATATTCACTCTTGCAATACGTGCAACAGCACGCCTTTCAGCATTTATACAATTCTCTCATCGGAAAATCATGTCCTGATGAGACCCTGAGTGTGAACTCGCCTAACTCGTTGCGTAAACTCTCTCCAATACTCCTTGAAGGACTGATATGTGTCGGAGGAAGGCTGCAGAATAGTGGTTTGTCCCAATCCCGCAAACATCCCATCATACTTCCTAGTCGACATCCCGTAACACATTGCCCGACTAGACAGTACCATGAGTTGGAAGGACATATGGGCACGTCGCACGCTCTGGCTGTCATGCTTCAGAAATTTAGGGTTGTCAAGGCGGCAGCGGCGGTTAATAGGCTTATGCGTGGGTGTTTGTCATGTAAGGCAAGGTCGATGGAGATAGCGGAACAGCTGATGGCACCGTTACCACTCTGCAGAGTTGAACCCGATTACGCCCTTGCCGCCACTGGTGTGGACTATTCCGGTCCCATTTTTGTGCGCGACGGACGACAGTCGAGGAAGCGATACAGGTGTATCTTCTCATGTTTGAAGACGCGTGCACCTCACATCGAGGTAACTCATTCCTTATCGACTGACTCTTTTCTTATGCCACTTTCCCGCTTTGTTAACCGCCGTGGTTCACCAAAGGAAATGCTCAGTGACCGAGGAAGTAACTTCGTTGGAGCCAAACTAGAACTTCGGCAATTTCTGAAATCGCCAGATTGCGATCCTGTTAATAAGAGACTGATAGCCCACGGGATTGAGTGACACTTCAACCCACCCTATAGCAGTCACCACAGAGGAGTGTGGGAGCGTCAGATACGATCTATCCGCCGAGTACTGAGTGCGGTTTCCCGCGAACAGGTGTTGACCGACGAATCTTTGTCCACCTTCCTAACTGATGTGGAACGTATTTTAAATAACCGTCCACTTGTACCTGTCTACAATGATCCAGACTTAGACGTGCTGACCCCAAGTCACTTATTATTGTTGCGGGGACAGACTGAATTGTCAGGTGATATGGTTAATACACGCGACAGATATACCCTATGTTGGAGACAGGGGCAAGTGTTGGCGGATACGTTTTGGCGTCGATGGTTGAAGGAGTACGTTCCGCTATTGCAGTTACGACACAGCTGGATGCGAAACCGTCGAGATTTTTTAGTTGGAGACTTCGTATTATTCAGCGGCGAAAATACAAGTCGAGGACATTGGGAGAATGGCATCATAGTGGATGCCATGCCCGGAAGTGATGGCCATATTCGGGAAGTATTAGTAAAGACTAACTCGGGTACGGTTAGGCAGGATGTACGTCGCATCTGCCTGCTGGAAGGGGTAGAAGACAGCTAGTTGCTCACTCACCCTAGGCGCATGCTGCAGATTGAGGGAGGCGTTTGTGGCTAGAGCAATTGTACTTTTCTCGTTGATTTCTTTCTTGCATGCGGTGGATTGTGTTGGTAGATTAGGGAAAGCCATGCTGGCTTTGGGGGCGGTGTTGGTTCCTTTCTTCTATTTTTATATTGTAGAACGCGATTCCCCGTTTTGTTGCTTCTATTTTGGACCTTTCTTGTTTTTGACCTGAACTTAAACCGTTCTTTGACCTTGTCATCGCACTTGTTGTTTAGGTCAACACTTGGGTTTCGCTATCTTTTAAACACGTGGCTTTGAGTCGGTGTGGACTTTGAGATCCGTTAGGAATCAGCAGTTCCTGAACCGGTGTATAGAAACCGGCGTAGTCCCAAGATTTGAGGTTTGTAAAGCTTTATTATTTTATTATTGTATTATAGTACCGCATTTGTAGATAAACCTCCATTTGAACGATTTGGCTTTTGGGGTTTTGCGCGTAACTCGACATGGTCCAATAGACTGCTGGAAACAATCTATACTAGGATCGTATTTCCCGTTTTTATTTGAGGAATTCATTCACATTTGTCAATGCAAACGCACCATACGCTCTCTTATTTGAAACACATTTGCAACCTTAGCGGTTGATAATACAGTTACATCTTCGTAGTGTGCACAACCGTCAAGAAGTGTGCATTCATGGGAGAAACCTTCCAAAGAAGATTTTGGTTACCATCGTCAATCTGTCTCAACCGTCCAACTTGCAGCTAGAGTTGCTTATTTCTGGAAATTACTAACCTACAGTTGGGAAAAGTTGGACGCGCTGACCCACCTGGTTGCTGATAGGGTTAGTTAGATTCGTTGTTGTTGGTTTGATTTGTATAACCGTCACGTAGCTTGTCTCTGTTATCGTTACATCCCAGACATGGGAATGAAATGTTAGTGCTATTTACTGACTGGTGTTCACTGTCAACAACTACAAGAATGTGGCTTTGGGTGAATGAACACTGCTCACAAGAACGAAACAAGGATAATGTTGCGGATGTTTTTGGTCATCGATCCAGCTGAAACATAGATCGATAAATCGGTCTTTGGGTAACACGTTCTATCGGAGAACAGTATAAACCGGAGGGATTCAGGTGAATTTCAGCTGATTCTTAGATTCATAACGATTTGAAAAATCCCGTTCACCCGAAAATGCATTTAATGACTATCCGATGAGCCATAGAAATTTCGAAATCAGTTTGAGCTGCTAAAAGTGTTCTAGCCAATTTTCCAAGATGTGATATATACGGCTAATTTTAATACGTCCCACTGGTATTATTTTAGTGAAGTTAAGGCATCAGGTATGACCAAACTAATGTAAATGAAACACTGAATGTCTCGTTTACGATCATCTAATTCAAGAGTTTTCAGTAGTGTATTACAAAAACGTACTGCGGTATCTCGAAAACCGTACCAACTGAAACATGAGGCGGTCTGATGCAGCACATTCAGTATAAGTGGACCGTCATAAACGAGAGATTCACCTGGATTCAGTTGAATGTCATTTCAAAACCAAATTTGTGTGCAAATTTATTCATATATTTATTTATGGCAATCGCTTCAATTGTGGTTCAAGTATAACAAAACGTTGACGGAAACTCGGGGACTGCGTCTACCTGATGAGCCAGGCCCAAGAAAAGCGAAACCGGTCTTGGACTGTTAAAGAACTTTCAGGAACCTTTTGAGTAGTGTGTTACATCCAGACAATACATGAAACATTATTTTAGGTCAGGCAGAAGGATAGATGGGATGTTCCCACCAAAGTGAATTTGGTCGTGGAAAAAGCCAGGATCAACTGAAATGCCTCACTAGAAGGAGAGGAAAAATAAACTGCCCCAGTACTCAGCAAATTTTTTCCTGCCGTTATATCCTCAAAACTGCACGGCAGGCGATAAAACACTATCCACTACACGTGTGGTATCGCACCGCATGCTCAGATATCCGTTTGAGAATTTAAGGGAGAATTCCCGAATTTGGAGAATCTAACTCAACGTTGCTTCTGTAAAAGAAGCATTTCACGTCTGCGTTATTAGCCTATTCCAGCGGTGAAATTCACTAGAACTGCTAGTCGATGGAAATTTCATCCTCTATTTGAAAGTGGATGCAATTTACTCAAAAGCCTGGTATAGAGAGCTTTTCAGTTCACTGCATGCTTGCCATAAGAACATTTTGTCAAAGCTATCTGAGTTTCAGGTGTAGTTGATTGTCCAACAGGCTTAGATGGAACCTCACTGTTGGGTCAGCCAATCTACACAACCCTAACAGATACTGGGTCGTCGTTCGGGATGTCGGGTTAACCAGTCACCTTACCCTAGACTGAACACATTCGATTGTTAAGGCGTGGCGATTCAAGTGCGTCCACTGTGCTCTGGTTTACTGTTGGTAACATGCTCGTCTCATACGTTGAATGTTCGGAGTTCATCCCCCGGGGCACGGTACTACTGGCAAACCCTACTAAGAGTGAAACTCCTGTCCAGTTCTCCCCCTTTTTAATCTGGGCTCACCTGGACGGAAGGAGGACTGTTCAAACAAAAGTGGTATGAATGTCCCTTTAAGCTTCTCTTGCACTCAGACCGTGGCACAAAAAAACTGGGTTTCCAGTCTTGTTGGACCGAAACTAAGTTGACAACACTCGAAGTGATTGATATGACATGCACTCCAAATAGGTGAAACTCGCATCAGTAGGGTTTATTGCTTGGAAATCGGTTTAGACTCATGCATACAACCGGCGAGTAACCTTGACTTCTTAGCTATACAGATGCTATATCAAAATATATGGGAAGAATAGCCCGCTTTTGCGTTGCCTAATTTTCCACGACTTGACGCACCTTAACTGAATGATACTGAACACATGGTTTTTTCGTAGAATCATTTTATTGAGGCGCGGAAATTGTGCGATATTTTGTCTTATTTAGATACTGAAAAATTCGAACATTAAATCCAGTAGAGTGTGACACGGAAACCCAGCTAGCCTTTCCAGATAATAACCTGACCATTAACAAATACTCTCATTTGCGGGTGAATTTGGTCTTGCTAGAAGACTCAACTTAATTCAGGTAACTATATCGTTTATGATGGTAGAACATAAGGCTGATTAGAGCTAAAGGGCTGCGCCTACCTGATGAACCTGAAGAAGAGTGACACCGGTCGTGGGTTGTCGAAAAGTTTTCAGTAACCTTACGAGTGGTGTGCGACTTCTTGATCACCAGCCATTGCAGTTTGAAGGAATCAGCGCAAAACTCTTCCTTACGCAAGTTAATTGCTGGTTAGTTCTTCTGACGTGATATCGCTCAAGTAGAAGGGAGACAGAGCTAAGGTGGAGAAGTTGTTTTTGACTTGTGGAATGTATGCCCTTGAAGCTGAAAAATTAATTCACTATACTGGGATCAAATGAACTGTTTACGTCACACCTTTCGCCACAATAGTTAGAATGCGCGATCTATCTGGTTTCCATCTGGTTCCATAAACCGCCACCTGTTGGTGTGAAGTGCCTTACTGGTACGCGATGGCGCAGAGAGTGTCTGCGTTACATCTGTCTTTGCCGTTATTGATAATGGGTAGACAGCATCCAAAGGACCAGACATCAAGTGCTGACTACTTTCCCACCATCTGCCCACGTAGAAACGCCTACCGTAAACAAAATAGATGCAGCCGCGGGAGCGGACGACTACACAGTGGCCACAACGTAGCGCACAGTAGGCCCTGTTGCGTAAAACGCCTACATTCGAGGGCGAAAGCAACCGTATTCCTACCAAATTCCACGTTCGTGTAACCTCATACCAAACAATATTCAGTTGTATCCCATTTCAGTTCTTAGCTGCCACGCTACCCGAAGGAAGCACTACCAGGTCGACCAAGCCTAGACAGGAACAGTCGAGATGCCGGGATTGTGTTCGAACCACGGACTTTCCAGTCACTACGTTCGCACCTTAACCAGAGAGCTATCTCGAATTCATTACATTTACAAATGTGACGCTGACCGTAATAAACCTATTTCAGACAGCCCACAATAACCCAGGATGTGTTTGACAATTCAACAAAAATTGCTGGTTTTATACTCGGTTACAGTGAAAAATAAAAGTGTGAAATTTAACTTGACAAATACAGTTTGAATGCTTCAAGTCACCAAGTCCAAAGTTTACCCTACCTTTTAGCACAGAACGTAAAAGCGGGACCAGATGTGGTCTTTGTGAAGCCATCGTGATATTTTTTTATGCATGCAACTGCTTATCCTGCTTCCAACAATGTTTTGTGAAGATGCTTAACAGCTTGCTTCAGCCTGCTCTAGCGTTTCAGAAGCAGGTGATTAGAACCTCTAGAAGGTTTATACTACGCATCTGAACAAGAATGTATATTGATTTGTGGCATAGAATTGTTTGATACTGTAGATATTTGTGACCGGTTGGCACATTCCAACTCAAACTGCCACGCTCAAGGTTACGGATAGCCACCACTTCAATATAAAACATGGTACCGCTAAAATGCTTCTTTGCATGCAGTGTTGAATCTACTAAGGGTAGTTTTTAAAAATGCATGAACAACCTTAGAATGTCTTTGCCGTTTGGATACCCATTGACTTGTCTTTTTTTGTAAGTGTAGTCACTCCTTTCCCAAGCGAATGTTGGCCGGACGTGAGCACGGAGCATGTTAATCCACAGTAGGCCTACCTGGTGCACTGAAGGTTAGTCAACAAAGTTAGGAGATAGGATCCGTGTTCGTAGAATATAACTTTTGTCTGAAAGTAATATACTACTCATAAGGTCGCTGAACACTGTTCGACAGCTCATGACCGGTTCGGCCCTTCTTCGTGCTCATCAGATAGGCGCAGTCCCATAGCTTCCGTCAACCTTATGTTCTACTTGAACGCCGAGAACTGGACAGATTCCGACAAACGCTTTCATTTACACGCGAATTTGGTTTCGACGGAACACTCAGCTGAATCCAGCTGAATCTGTCGTTTATGATGATCCGCTTCAACTAAATGTTTGAGCGTCACCAACTTATCGCCAAGGATTCCACCCTAGCATAGAAAAGCACCTTAAAAAATTTTTGAGCAATACTCAGTCCGATATTTATATGCTGGTTTCCGTAGAGTAAACTCATCTCACGTTTACCATTATTCTTTCTGTACATGAACTCCGGAAAGAAGGCTTTAGAGATCTTTTCCAGAGGGGTCGTTCATTAATGCATGCATGAAAGTGAATGCCATCAGGTACTACTATTCAGGGGATAGATCCGCCTTCGGAGAGACCTTTGTTGAGGGGGCACAATATTCCTTGTCCATCTACTGCAAGTGAAATAGCGAATCTCAGTACGATGTGCTGGTCAAATGCCATGACCTTAGAACCTCGACAGAAGCTGTTCCAGTTTGGCTAGATTCTGTTCAGGCAAGTAAATTTGGGTGCCCCGGAAGTTTGTGAACATAATAAGCTCTTTGTATTTTCGGACTTCCTGACGGGTGAGAGTATACGGCGAGCTCTCCAAAAGCTTCCGTACACAAAGCGGTGTCCGTCAGAGGTGCCCACTCTGTCCTTTCCTATTTAATTTCGTGATCGATGAGATAATGAGACAAACGCTGGAAGGTCTCCAAAACCCCGGTGTTCAGATAGCCTGTGACGAAAACCTTGTCGATCTGGAATATGCACACGACATCGTTCTCATCTTCGAAGAGGAGGAGAGGGCGCAGGT
>SJOL01003476.1:7589-38317 GCA_004794785.1 Opisthorchis felineus | reverse complement strand
GTTCATTTAAAGGTTCATGTCAACTATTTATCAGGTCATTTATGTGTTTCCTCATCAAGGCGGCCCCATTCCTTGCGAACCTTTGCGACAGACAGACCTTCGCCGTAAGATCCATCGAGTTTGTGGTTCCCCGTAATACGAGAGCATAATTCACGCTAATCGATTATGAATTTCGTGCAGGAGAATCCAGTTTTTCACAGTGGACAGCGAACATAACGCATTTAGAGCCTGTTGTGCTGATATTGACGATCGTTGAACGGTTCATAAAAACCGAATCACTTCTAAATGGTAATTGTATGAATGAAAATTTTCTAACAGTCTGGGGTACGTAGTCCTCCTGCAACCTTCCCTGTTTGACGTGACGGCCATTAATCAGGTTTTGTTCGGATTTTTGGTGGACAAATATTTAAAGTTAGGTTTCTCCCAACCAGCTGATTATTTTATACGCGTGTCCTCGGTGTTACACCTAGAAACAGGAAGAGTCGTGCTGAATTACAGCCATGCAAGGGATCACATTTCGATCGATTTCGCTCATGAAGCAACCCACCAGTATTGAGTCGAGCCAATGGCGATGGGACGCAATACTACCGGTCTCAGTATTCGACCCTATTAATCCGAGCCTCTGCCACCAACCAATGTTTCCAGGTAGTTAAGTATTGAAATACCTTTGGACTTAGCAAGGCAGTGTTTGTTGTCAGTAAAGCGACCAGTTCAGAGGACACAAAAGGCTCCAATGACTTTGAAGGATGACAGAAATACCACGCATATGCTGGACCAAACCATCCTAGCATGGAGCCAGTATACGAGGTATTCCATTCCCGACAATGAAGTGAAACCAGCTGCCTGAGAAATAACGACCAGACTCCAATGTAACAGATATTGATTTCTTTTTGACAGTGTCAATTTGGGATGTCTGGTCAGTATGTAGAGTGAAATGCTCAGAGTACTACTAACAAGCATGGTATTTAAAGTTGACTATTGAAAGAGTTATCGGTAATCACTTCGACATACAACAAATTAGATAGAGCACCGAATCATACCTAGCGTTTCATCAGGAAATGGTTTTTGCTCCTCTGCGTAAAGCCATATGACTGTTACTATTATTTCTTCCTCAATCTGAAGCACACTGAGACAGTCCAGGCCATACTGGCACGCTGACTGTACATAGATATACAGTGTATGGCTCCGGGGACGGAAAATCCTCGGTTGAAACCTCATTTGAAGGCTAATTATTTGACTACATGCCTTTTTACAGTTTTCTTGGAGAATGACCGAGTTTTTTTAAACAGCGGAATCTCTTCCGATGGGGGTCATCTGAAACGACTAAGTTTCAGAAAGTCCTTGTTTAAGGAGTCACAAATCTAAACGGAAAGATGCACATTCAAATCCAGGAAGTTTCAGCCAATCCAGGTATGGATACTAATTGGTGAATGGCTCAGGGGTGTTGCCCTCCAACTATTTCACCCTCAAGCGCAAGCTGTGGAAACAAACAAGTAGCCGTGGGCTCCTGAATTGCACAAACTTTGACGAAGGTTTTTATCTTGGAGACTTTGAATGTAAAGCATTGAATAATTCTGCACGGACATTGTGAACGTGATGGCGCTCTGTATACGTTGTTTCAGGCACAGTGATTCCTTTCAAAGGCTATTGCACTTACCGAGCGTACCATTTGGTGATGTTTCCCTTACTTTCCAGTAAGAGCGAAATGAGATTGTCTTGTAAACTCTCATGGGATAGTTTCAAGCACGCGTTCTTCGCAACCCCACGCATTTTGTTCGGTATCTAAGTTTATCCAAGCTACCGCTCACTGTATCGGATTCACACGACTGCTTAGCCCAGTAACCAAGATCTGCTCCGACGAGCCATTAAGATCCAGTTGTGAAAAAGCTGCTAAGTATGTCATTAAGAAAGTTGGCAAGCATTCTTCATAAAAGAGAGGTAGGCAGCAACAAGGCATCCGTGGAGGTTGCACACCGGAGTAAGACATCGAAAAAATTGGTCGCCCTAGCTGGTTGTCATATCCGGATGGTGTACAGACTAGTAAGTAAGTTAGTGAGGCACTTGGCGTACACCACAATAAAAACCATACACTCAAGCAGTCGAATGCATTCGGTCTACGGGATTCATTGTGGAGATCGTCACTCCACCTGGCTGAGGAAAACTAGCAAACAACTGTGAGCGTCCGGTTTCCATAAAAAAAGCCATCCAGGCTAAGCGCGTTTGCTGAAATCTCGGTCACGACCTCGCCAGCGCTACGAGTTAACCATAACATATGGTGTGATCAAACAGTACAGTGCATAGAACTTTCCAGATGGTATGGCCACACTAACGTGTAGAGGCAATTTCCACCTTTGTTGGTAGTGTTCGGAGAACTGGAAAATTTAATGGAGACTTCATCCTGTAAGCGACGCCAGTCTATGCTGAAAGACCCAGAAGCACTGCACAGCTGCTTCGTCCATATTGGGAATCATCAGCGGTCCGCATCTCACGAAACTCCAGAGTCCCGAACGTGCGTGCGACCTCCCAGTTAGTAGTTTGAACAATTAACCGTACGGCCACGAGTGGCTGGTCGGCAGTGTGATTAACTCGCACTTGGACACACATTCACACCACCAGCTATCTTCAAGTAGCTCAGAGGTGGGATAAAATTCATCACCTGAGAAGTTGTTGCCAGTCGGAGCCAGTCAACACATATGACTACGCGATATGGATCACGTGATTGAAGGGTGAATGGTGTTGTATCCCGTCTAAGTGAGAGATGATCACACTGCTGATCACCCGTCCTGGCCGAACGGTTGAGAGTTCAGTCACCGGCCGGAAGGTCGCGGTTTCTAAACTCTCCGAGTTTCATGAGATATGCACTGCTGATGATTCTCAGTAAGGATGAAACATTTGCACAGTACTTCAAGGCTTTAGCGAAATACACTCATTTGCAAACAAATCCGGTTTTGCGAGAGAATAACCTGGAACCCAGCTGAATCTCTCGTTTATGATGTTTTTAAGCAACTGGGTGTGCTGCACCAGGCCGCCTCATGTTTCAGTTGGTACCATATCCGACATATCGCGATACTTGCTGAAGAATTTTCAGCAACCGTATGAGTAGTGTATTACGTCCATACTTCAAGGCTTGTTCTAGTACTCACTTAACAGTTTACTAAGTGAAACTTTCATCAGCTCCCTCCCTCCGGCAGAACCTATAGGGATCAGGAAATGCTGTAGACGCGTTAGGAAAAGTTGCTTGAAAGAAGAAACGTGATTACTATTTTCGGCGCTTGTGAAAATTTCTCATAATACCGATTTGAACTGTCATGTGCCATCAATTGGACAACCAGTATAAAACTAACATGCAAAACGTTATCTAAAAACCTACTGCAATATATTCATGCACTGTAATTCTTGAGTGTGCCGACTGCTCACGATGACCTGCTTTACTAACAGATATGCGCTGTTGTCAAAACATCCCGGTCTGATAGTGAGCATTGCTGCGTGCGACCGTGGTCTCTTGAACCCGTTTACGGAGCTTATTTGCCCAGAGTAGGCCTCGATAATTCCTGTACACATTGGAATAAAAGCAAGCCAGCAAAAGCTGACCAGGGTCATACCTTGTTAATAACCGCTTCTCTACGACACTAAACAGCGTTCATGTGTCGTATTAGTCTCTTTCTCACACAAGTCCCTCAATTATCACACCACTGCACAGATCACAAAACCGGCAGCTCCTGTAAATATACTTGCTTTTTATCTGGTACCTCTATGAGTTCGTTGGGCAGCATACGTGCCTCTGGAGTTCTATCTTGCACCATTCTATTTTTGAAGGTGTCAGGATACTTGCTTTTGATTAAGATTAGTACCAATAGAAGGGATTTCGAGGATCTAGTGGGGGAACGGATGTCCCAGATCCGAAGAATGTAATCTCTGCAATACGGATTGTTGGATTTACTCATTTGATGCGTAAGTTATTGGACACTCCTCAATAGTTTTTGTCCCCCCTTGTCTACCAGCAACCGTGTCTCGTACTGTTGACCATGAACGTGTGATCGAAGCCTACGCTGACAACACAAACCTCGTCATACCTATACAGGGAAATTCTGTTAGAATCAAAAGGGAGCATACCAACGAACTAACAGTTCGAACCTCGTTTGCGCATTACGAAGACTGGGCCTTACTCTGTTGTAACGGTTTGTGTACCCCCGTGACCCACTGAACTATACTGAGGGGCGCCCGTGCGACACTCAGTCTTGCATACCAGGTTGGTCAGTGGTTAGAGGTCTGACGAACACCGTCTCCTGGCCTTCCAGGTTGGGGGTTGGAACATATGTGGCGATTTGCATTTCCGCCATACACCACTGCCTTGCGGTCAAGCTTTCGAGCCAAAAGCTTCGGTTGAGGACCCCAATTGTCCTCCTGTCTAGGGCACCCTGGCAGTATCCCAGCCCACGTACAACCAGGAATTGCACACATGAATAATCTCATGCTAAATCGGCCGTCGCGTGGTGCCATCAGCCGGGTCACCTTACTTGCTGCATGCAGCAGCTCGGGTAAGCAAAAACAGACTACTGCCGACGCCTGCCCTCTTTCTCTTTCACATACTTTTTCTCCCTCCTCCCCTAGCCCCACTAATAACTCTCTCCTTGTAGGCCCAGCATTTAGGACTGCTGACTCCGTTCGTTTCAGTTTTGGCAACGATATCTTTCCCGTCATCTGACGCTGACATCCTCAGGCAGCTCGAAATCAGTCTTCAAGCCTCAACGCCCAGTCTATCTGGCTGCTTTTAGTGTTCACACTCTGAAGCAATTCTCTACGGCAGTGAAACATCGCTTTTGAACACTGATGTTATGCTATCTATGATGTAAAAGTCCTACCTTCATGTCCGCTAAACTCGTCCCAGGGTTGTACGTGCATGTGCTTGAGGTTCAAGGTAGCTGAGTGGTTATCGCACCAGCTTACGGACCGGAAGGTCTCTGGTTCGAACCCGACATCAGCATCTCGACTGCTCCTGTCTAGGCTTGGGCAACCTGGCAGTATCCCAGCCCTCATGCCTCCTTCCGTTGACGTGGCAGCTAGGCACCGAAACGGTGCTAAAGCTGAACGAGGATCTCATTTTTTTGTTATCAAACACGTCAATCAAGCAAAGGCGACAAGGCAGATCACTTGAGGAGTAACAATTAACTTTTGCTCGTGGTGTCTCTATCCTACGTAGAATAAGTTGGTGAGTGCCATATCGAGCTACAAATGAAGCATGTGATCTGACAAGTGAATGACAGAATGGAATTCCCAGACCTGGTATAAAAGGAAAAGATCAGTTTGTCATGCGTGTGATTTCGAACGAGCCACAGTGCCAGTACCTGCACGAAACTGGTTTGGGTATCATAGACGCCGTCAGCTGCAGAAAACATAAGGGTGATGTATTGGTTCGAGTTATCAAATCAACCCTGACGTACTTGGATAATTTGATTTGATTTCTTGGAAAATTTGGACACCGAACGACAAACTATGGAGATTCTGTCCCTGCTATGCATTCCCCACCACAATGTGACACTTATCAGTTCTGTTCAAATCGGCTATGGACTTGGCCGAATAAACGAGATCCGTCCGAAGGGGTGAGATGACATGAACTACGGTGTTTCAAGTATTTCCAGTTTCCCATTACCCAAAACCACATCGAAATTCGAATAATTATCGCGTCTATTCTCCTCTGGACTGGATTTATAAAACAGAATAAAGAAATAATAGCGGCTTACTCCGTCCTCACTACTTACGAGTAGCTTCGTACAATTTGGAAGCTTATTTCGGTCAACAAAACTCTAGAGATGACTTCTCGTCTGGAGAAGTGTATTACGCGAAGTAGGTTATGAACCACTGATTTATCATGCGTATCACTCATGGGATTATTTTAGAATGCGACAATGTAACTCCAAAACGGAGGTGAATTCGCTTCTGAAGGACAGGAACTTGCCTGTCGTACAATCTTAAAAGGATGGTTTCTCTTCAAAGAAATTGCTTTTGATGATGTTACAGCATTGTGCTTTACTTCCTGCATGTAAAATGAGAGGGCGATGGTATTGTGCAAACGACGTTGGGGCGCAAGCATATCGCGCAGCCAAAGGAGATTTGAGCCGAGAAGTTTGAACACTGGTCTACTACCATACACAACCTACGACACTGGCTTCCTCGAATGCGGAAAAGGTTGGCTATCCGGGTGTCACACCAGAACAAGATGGCACCATTTGTGCACTCTTCTCGGTGTCCTAGCTACACAAACTGCAAACAGACGTTAGCGACAACGAAGCAACTGTCTGAAGTGTTTGGAACGGAATACAAGTGACACTATGCTCGACCATCGCACCCTACATTCTCATTGAAAATACTGGTTGGTCTGTATCAAGAACTGCAAAGAATGAATCACCACACGTTAATGACACAGATGGCCACAAGCGCAGTATCGCTGTTTCGGTATAGTCCAATCAGAATCGATTTTCCGTCATATTATCGACCGAAATGACACGTCGCACACACTGTCGACTTACTACTCACACCAGCAGCAAACTCAAGGAGTCCATCCACACCCGTCCACATTTTCCCAAATGAAATCAAACTTTATACAGAGTTATTTACTGGCAACCAGTGCCATGCATCTTGGTGAAATGTCGGACCGAAAAAGGCGTATGAAACCAGAGAATCTGAGGGGCACCGATTGACGAATGTACCACAAACGGTCAGCAAGGATAAACATTTCCAATAAAGGTTGTATTATCTGCTGGAGCGCCAGAATGCCAGGAGTTAAGGTCCACAAACGCTCCAGTGAATTAGATAATGCACTAAACTCTTCTGGTATTGAAGGCAAATTCAAGTTCCGGCGTAAGTGATCCACGAGAAAAGGATAGACAAGGTCGAAGGATACAGAATCGGTGCTGGTCAGTAAGGAGCTAAGCTCAGTATCCTTGGTTGGATCGAAACGATAATGGTGACGAGGGCAACTGTCCCAGGTGGGTGGTGCTGTAAGTGACACGACGCAAGTGAACATTGTTCGGTATAGGAAACGAATACGATGCACGTTGGAATCATGTGCGGTCCATTGTAACCAACTCGTAGGAGACCACTGACAGGCCAATCGAAATGTGGCTTCAGTATTGAATTCTGCCCTCCCAGTGGACTGGATGAACATTCTCTGGACAACATGACTCCAAGGGAACTAGAAAACAGATAAAACACACAGGGGACAAAGTAGGAATGTAGTGCTTCCAAAACAATTCGACATTAAGGAAAACCATCATCGGCGAAGCGGCCAATATTCGACATTCGTAGGATTATAAGCGATACCAAGGTAGGCACGACCATCCAGGCAGCAACTTTCGATTTGAACTAACCTCTGACTTACCAGGTCCCTCCGTCGTAGCAGTGGCTGATGGTCCTCACACACCTGAATGTCTTTTTTAACACATGGACCACAACCTATCCCACTTTTACGTCTTATTGAAAAAAAATTTGTCCCGACATGAAAGTACTATTGTTAATAGTTCGGATTTTTAGTGTAAGACGAGTGGAGTGAGTGTCGGGGGCTCCACACACAAACTGAAAGGGATTCACAATCCACAAGTCTGGACCTGCGAACTTGAATTTCTCCACATGTTGGAATATAAGCGTTCACCCGTTCTACAGATGCGCACCTGAAAGATGGTGCAACTAGTGGCCTAATCTCTTATCTGCACAGCTTTCCCAAATTGTCGACGGAACTAGCAGCTGAAAATATCCTACTTACTGGTTTCTCATGAGTGACCGAGGAATGCGAGTCCGCCGAACTGTTGAAGCCCAAGTGCATTAAAGAAACAAGTGGTACAGTTTTCTGAGACGTTGACGGGTAAAGGTCCAATGCACATGGCATGATGACCGAGATCAATAACACGTACGTAAACACCACGCCGTGATGGCTAACGAAAGAACCTGTCGAACTGAACCTTGATTATGTGAATTGCTACATTATACCCATGGGCAGATAGTGTAACACTACACAAAAGCCGAAGAAAACTCGATGCTGTGTTGTAAGTTTTTTTTACTCTGCAGTCCGACTTGTGTGCGGCTCAGTTCAGTTAGTTCCGTTTATCAGCTATAAACCATATGCCAAAGTTACGTTGGTTCCAGTTGTCACAGTTTCGAACACCGGAAAATAGGAAAGCGTGAGAGATATAGCCAAGCACTAGACGCGATGACCTAATCAATTAGTTCACGAAACTGGGAAGCTACACGTTCAAAACGAAAGGTTTGATGCAGGAGCACCACTGACTGCGTGACTGGACCGCGTCTAACTTGTGTACAAGAAAAATTGCAGAAATAGCATAGTTATGAGACGTACACGACGAAGGCTCATCTTGTGGTAACAACATCCGACTAGAACCAACATCTGAGCTGACGGGTCCGTGATGAAAAGCCGAAGAATCGCTTCACTCAAATCGCCGCAACAGTGAAGTCCGGAAATTAAGTAACTCATATCACAATCTTCAGAGTTTGTGTGATGAAGCACGGGGAAACATTTGAAGTGTTCATGCAGTCTGAGAAAAGGTGAAAAAGATTAGGTAGATGGTATACTATTTTGAAAAAGAAAATATGGTATGCTAAGACATCTGCCAGTATGGATTAATAGAGAAAACCATTCTCGTTGCAGCGTCATGCACACGAAAATCGAACTTTTCAAACGCACACTGCTATGAGAATCATTTTTATCCGATCGCCGTTGGTAACAGGGAGTGAGTAACCTATAGGTAGGGAAGGGTAAATCCGTGCGGTATGAGTGAGCAGGCGGTCCATCCCTAGGTCATAATCATCATCATCATCATCATCATCATCATCATTGCCAGCATGACATCAGTGTTCAACACCGATGCTTCACTGCCATAGGTGCTGAGGTACCATCCCTAGGTACTTCCATTTCGCAATGGAAGTACCTAAACAATACGGTGCGTATCAAATATTCAGTATAAACTGAGTTAACATACAAGAGCTTCTTTGAAACACGTAGCAGGACAGTGGGGAAACAACGTGATTCTTGGTCACACCAGTTGTTGGAGTAACTACGCAAGTTGGTCATATTGCATCATCCAAGCAGTCGCTGGTCCTCACTGAGGACCTGATAATTGCCAAGCCGAGGAGTTGCTAAACTAACCGAAGGTTATAGAGAAATATGCGGTTGGTTGCAGGAAACTACGGTCTGTGCCAGCTAACACAGGACCCGGTGCATCTACGTCTATCCGAATAACTTTGTGTTGCCAAGCTCCTCAAAATCAAGGTCACCTTTAATTAGTGTGCGGCAATCTTCCTAAAATGAACAACTATTGAGATGGAATGTTTGGCCAACCCTGAGGGGTGGTCTTTAGGATTATATATCAGTTTGTGACCTATTCGTGCCGACAAGGAACTAGTACGAGCAACCAAATGCCATCACAAGTGCCTCTCTTTCGGAGCATTTCAGTTTACCGTAACGAGTGCATTGTATTCCGGACACCAACGGCTGAAACATCAACGAATTATCCACCGCTGTAGACGCTGCACCTGATAATAAGAGTGGTACTTACGAGGCTTCTCCAAACAGCTAAGTGCTATTTATGAATCTTCACTTTTATTCTCCACTCTCTCAGGTCTACTTTTGCAGTATTACATGCTGTCACAGCAGACGACGAGAATCTGTCTCTTGCGACTACATTTCCCGTCGAGATTTGGCAATACAGACAACGTTTGTGTTTTCACAACACTGCAGGTACCATGAAAGGTAGTTAAGGCGCTCATTATTTCTCAGTCGAACTTAGGCGCCAGTTTTCGGGCACTTTCCAGAATTTATGTCTATCATACTCAAACATCGAACCGCAGTTGACTTGTGCCTCCTCCCGGAAAAGCGGTAATAAAGAACTGGTACTTCTTCAAGGTGGAGAAGACCTCCGGTGTCAGTAGTACTTCTTACCAAAACTCCCAAGAGTGAGTGGCTGAAGGCGCACAGTGCACACCAAGTCTCAACCAACGACGTTGTCTAAAATCGTGTACAAGCACCAGTCAACACGAAGTAACGCAGTGAGTTTGTCTGTACTATGTCATTTGAATAAAACATTACCACATTAAAGGTATAGCACACGTAGATGGAATGTTTCTTTGTATAAGCTACGTATGAAGTATGGATTGTTTCCAGCAATCCGTTGTGTCACGTTGAGTTACGCGCAAAACCCCAGAAGTCAAATCGTTCCAATGAAGGTTTATCAACAAATGTGGTACTATGAATACAATACAGTAAAATAATAAAATTGTACGAACTTCAAATCGTGGGACTACACCGGCTTCTATACACCGGTTTAGGAACTGCTAATTCCTAACGGGATCCCAAAGTCCACGCCGACTGGAGGCAAGGTGGCCACAAGATAGCGAAACCAACGTGTTGATTTAAACAAAACATGCGATGACAAGGTCAAAGAACGGTTTACGTTCAGGTCAAAAACAAGAAGGGCGGTATGGGCGCAAAACCGAAACGAAAAAAAAACGGGGAATCACGTTGTACACAATAAGAATAGAAGGAAAGAATCAACACCGCCCCCAAAGCCAGCATGGGATTGCAACAGCTCAGTAAAGTGTGGGGAGATACAGACCATTTTGGACACAGACATATAGGTCGCTAAGCGTCGAACGATGAAACTCACAGTAAGAGGACGGCGCAATGAGAATGAAGTTACATAAATGGACAAAAGTAACGCTATTCGCCAAAAAATACCTACACTTCGTGCAACATTGGCACACACGTGGAAGTAGGTTGAACGTCCTCGTAAGGGGGTATAGTTAGTTAGTTATATAGTTATATATATAGTTGGTTGTTTCCTTTAGTTCATTTAAACCTTCTTGAGACTCAGTCGCGCCAGGAAGCTTATGTTTTGGCTACAAGCCTTAAAGCATACTACAACGTACCCATCGTACACTTCGATCGATGGTTCTAAACCAGGTTACTTTAAACTTTCTAATCATGCTACCTAATTCAACCTGGCCTGGATACCAAACCGATACAGTACAGCCACCTGCAACATCGAACATGAAAGTCCGCGCAAGCCTTCGATATGTCGACGATTTCAACTGATGGCTCCTGTGTGTACCTGTCAAGGACAACGAGTCCACGACCACGAATGTTCCAGTGAACAACTGCTGTCAAAAGTAAACCTGGAAGGGCAAGTTGTTGTAAAGACAAAAGACAGATACTCAGTTTCCATTAATTCGTTTCAGTGGTGAGGCTAGCCAGGATAATTGAATCTCGGATCTTAGCTGGTACCAATGGTCGGAAAACACTCCGCGGTGAAGCACCGGAGTCCAACAAGGATGTTGTGCTTTTGATCGCGACGATGACGTTCGGCAAAGCACTGAAAACATCTTCACTTTGAACCGTATTCTAAAACGAGGAGGCGCGCAGGGGTCTTGTGATAGATGAGCTTTGGTTTTCTTCAGTGCACGTAAGTTCTAAGTTGAAGTTGTCTGGCACAACAAAGTCACAGAATTGCTGAAAAACGAAGTAATTGATCATAGACGTTTTGAAATCCACGCGAAAACATGCGAGCCACTTCATTTGCATATTCGTAGTGAACACTGCGTATGCACCTTTCGGAAAATATCGTGGCCTTATGTTTGTTTGCGGATTTGCTGAAGAACAGTGGGCGACCCCTCTCACAATGGATATTTCGGTCGCTTTAGTTAGTCAACAGAGATTTCGTCATGTCACCGGACCCAATCTACGCAGAGAAGCCGGGCTGTACTGTACGGTGTTTCATCCTTACTGGGAATCGTCACGAAACTCCATCAGGTTTCGTGACATCTCCCAAACCTCTTTATACTACCAACGGTTTCAATGGTGCGAGCTTGACGGGGACATGACTGCGCTAAGAAGATAACTTCGATTTTGTGATCCCCCTTCCCAAAGACAGACCATCAAAAAGAAGGGGTATTCCGGCTCAAAACAATACAGACATAGTGAACAGTGGAAAGGTGAGAAGTCTGCTCGTTTAACAAGCAACCTTTTACGCAAGACATTTGAAATCATTGCACTACTGTCTAATGGTAAGAAAGTTTTTAACGTCAAGACTATGTGAACTTTTTTTACGCATACAAACCTCATTTGAAAACTGTCCACGTTCGACGATTCAACTCGAAAAAGGAGCCGCTGAACAATCCCAGATAATCCATTATCACTCGCGACAGAAGGCTGACTCAGCTGTGACACTGCCTTGTTATGCAGCTTGGTATCACATTCGACTGCAACGACGCCGCGAAGGTCGGAATTGGGTTCCTTGGTAATTTTTGAAAGGATCTTGAGTGCCACTGCATTGGGTAAATGGCCCAGACCCGAGCCAATATCAACAAGGAACCGAATTCTGGGTTCTAGAGGGAACGGTGCAAAAAGGTTAGTAAAAGGAAACGCCCCGCATAAATAATGAAACCAGTACGGTGACCAGAAAAGAAGTGGTCTCACGGAATCATTGCCAACATGAAAAGCCACTGTGGCTTCTCCGGAAGAAGTCTTTTATAATGGGATAATTGTGACGGTGAACAAAGTAATTGTGTGACAACCTGTATTTTCTTGTGTGCGGTTTTACTACACCAATAGTAATTTTCGGTCGGAACATGCAGAATCACGAGCCAAGTAACATGGTAGTTTGGCTCAGAAGTGATAATCGTTCAGATGTAGCATCATTTCGGTGCCTAGCTGCCATGCCATGCCATGTACGAGGGTTGGGATACTGCTAGGTTGCCCAAGCCTAGACAGGGGAAGTCGAGAGGCAGAGGCCGGGTTCGAACCACGGACCTTCCCGTCAGTAGATTCGCGCCCTAACCACTTGAGACATCTCGCTCCAGAAGTGGTAAGAAGTTGATGAGTGGGTTTCAAGCAGCAAGCGGCTTATCAGCTGGCAAACACGGAACTTATAGCATAAAAGGATGCCAGGGAGAAGGCCCTTCAGACTACACACCGATATATGGTTGGAATGATGCAGAGACATGCATTACATACATTAGTAAACCAACAATAACTATCGAGTGGTACAATTAACAAATGTGATTGACCGAGAACTGAGTGTTAGGTAAGGGATTTGACTCGTTCAGAACTGTATAAACGATGCAGACTCGGTGTGTCACATAGGCTCAAAACTACAAAGTTTCAGGCAGCAAGCCAACAGGAAATGATAGGGGTGAAAAAAGTTCTCAGTTGGTTCACTAATTCACAAATATAAAATCCTGTCAC
Source organism: Opisthorchis felineus (assembly GCA_004794785.1). NCBI lineage: Eukaryota > Metazoa > Platyhelminthes > Trematoda > Opisthorchiida > Opisthorchiidae > Opisthorchis > Opisthorchis felineus. Next base: position 25,068 of record SJOL01003476.1, on the reverse strand, counting down.
AAACTGTTGAAACGAAGACCGATAGGCCATCAGTCTGCCAGCTGGCTTCAGCCACAATGCACATTAGGCAGCGTTCAGGACTGTCACCGCCCAGACAAAGCTACGATGGGGTCGTCACACGCGGAAAACACAAAGTCGTGGTGACTTCCAAAGCCGGATGATAACGGCAGTAAATGGCCAACAGTCCGGTACACAAGGAAATGAAGCCGAATGGGAGATATGCAAGGTCATTCGCTGTTAACTGGCCATACTCAGTCAATTGATTTTTTGTGCATATTCTCAGATTTTTCCTGTACAAATCTGAATGATGTTGTACTATGCTTTAAATCCTGTACCCGTGCGCTTCAATGGGAAGACGAATCTTCGACAGCTCCTTTCGGATTTGACAGCTGATGCATCATTCTGGTGAATAACTGTAAGCCACTTTGTAGACAGCATTACAAAGATTCCGTGGAGATAAACATCCGAACAGAACGCTACGTGAAGCAGTGATACGTTTATCCCGTTCTGAAATGACCATTCTAAGGGACCAATAAAAAGCGGTCTCTGGTTATAGGAGGTGAGACCGAGATAGTTCAGTGATTAAGGAGCAAATTTACTGACCGAAAGACCCGTGGTTCGAATCACACATTGGCATCTCGACTGCTCTTATCTAGGCTTAGGCAAGCTGGCAGTATCTCAGCCCTCAAGCTTCCTTCACCAAAAGGGTGCGACATCCGAACGAACGATTGTTGTAGGTTGATATGTGAAATACGATTCAGTAGGGCGAAAAAAAGTCTCTTCTGAGGAGTGACCTCTCCAGAGCAGAGCCTGGGCTGCATGTTTATGCATGACCCCCTGGGGTTAACTTGACGGTTAACTTGACATCCCACCAACGCTGACTGAGCGGAATTGAGTGAAATTTGACTACATGGACGATAGGATACTAATGACTGAAGGTATTCCGGTCATTCTCTGCGAATGCCAGTAATGGAGCGGACTGCCTATATCAACGAGGAGTGACAGATTTCTGAAACAAAATAACATAGGAAACATGAAGGGACAATGCTCACCAACCCTGCCATTAGATATCTGCACTCTTTCTGAGGCTCCAAAATCCAGTAAATTTGAATCACCAATCAGATGTGCAGACGATTCTTTCGGCTTATCAGGAACTATCCTCGACGTCATCCTAACGTCACCGGTGGTCGATAACACATGGTCTAAGAGACTGGCCATCCTTCGCACTTCGTGCGATTTTTTCGGGTTCATTCGCACACACGTGGGAAGCGATTCGGCCTCCAATTGTGAAATGAAGTCGACACATTTTGACGTTGAATTGAGTAACAGACGATGGCGATCAGTCGACGGGAGACAATCCAGTGGTAATCGGATAGCCTCCGCAAGAAACCGTGTGTACTGTACACAGGATTTGGAGAACGCAGTAAGATCTTCTGGCCAAGGACGATTCGTAGTAGAACCGGATACCAAAAGCTGTAGCGTAAGGAAGTGGAGAAGCGGATGAAAGAACTACGGTTAGGGAAGACAAGTAAAAGTTGGTGAATGAATGACGATCAAAAATACATGATTTAAGCCCGCACATCATACCATTATACTTGTAAATACAAAAGTAGCTTAACCACACTAGCACGCCCCGAATCAACAACTCTGATCGTGGAGTACCGACTCCAAGTGAAAAAACCCGAGGGATTAGTGATAAACAGATTCCGAAATTCGACAAGGTGGCGAAAATACGGGGACCCGGTGAACCTCCAATCCAGTAAACCTGATAACCGCAGAACCAAGGCAAGGAGCAGGGGAGATCTCCGTTCTAGACAGACTGTTTCTGCAATTAGCTTCAACTCGAAGAAGGAATATATTTTGGTTTGCGAAGACCGCTCCAGGACCAAATGATCTGTGAATTTTTCCTTCTCAGTGTGAAATCGAGTGGTGAATTTGGGGAAGAAGCTAATTTGACTGTTTCCCGGAGCCCACACTGCACCGTGAAGAAACTCTTCCAGAAGAGTTCTTCACCAATAACGGTTTAACCGCAGACATTCAGAGAGGGGGTAACAGTTTGTATGATATACATCACTACAAAACATGCTTTCGGGCACTAGTTCATGCAGCAGAACACATGAGCTGTTCCATTCTCAACTTTTCAATATAGAGCAACAAGCACAACAGGCATGCAGCTTTAACAGATGAGCGAATAAAGGAACAAAAACAAACCGTTGACCTACAATATCTTTTTGGTGAACAAGCGCTGAGCAATCCAACGAAGGCATCCAGGATGAGATACTGTCAAGCTTGAGTGCGAATAGTCGCAAATTGAGGGATAGGTTAGATGCACCAAACTTCAGGAGAGTAGCTCGTGCTTACAGCTACTTCAAGCGCAAACTTGCATTGCACACATAAAAATCAGGGGGGAGCATCAACTGTTAGAGGTATACCCAGCGATGAAAGTTTATCGTCGCCCTGTTTTCAAGCACAACTTCTCTATTTGTGAATCCCGAAAGATAAAACTACGCAAAAAAACTTCATCCAGGCGCATGCATTTTACCTCTCGGTCGAAAGCGGCAAATTTTAAAATGGGTATGCAATCCATTCGATTGTAAATCAGACTCTTCCCCAAATAGGTTTGCCGTTCACTGCCGTACCCTGATACGTACACTCAACCAACTGGACCCTAACTCACTTTCAGGGAGTCGACTATTATTCCCTGTAGACTGCCCTACAACTAGCGACGGCAGAAAAAATATTACAACTGTTAAGACACCACGAACAGCACCAAACTACGGCTTGAAGAAAACATAAATCCAGTAAGCAAACTGGACAGCACGATCCAGCTAAGCACGTACACCATCCATTGTCCAGTAGAAACGTTTGCGCCTATCTCGGCTACAACTACGGCGCAGTAATCATATCCTCCTGCTTCGCGAAGGCATGTATTACTTCGGTGCATCGATCGACCAGGACGATAATGATACTCCACAAGGCTCAAGGTAAGCACGAATCTGACAGTCGCATTCTTGGTTGGGACGATTCGTGCCGTCTTTACCAAGAGGCTGCACGAATTTCCTTCCATTTAAACTTTGAAGGCACCATCACACGCAGGAAGGAAACGTTAAACCAAGGAAGAGTGCGGAGCTTCCACTGACCGTGCTTTGAGTTACGGGTAATTGATAATGAGGTCAAAATTCACCGGAGATGCAACGCCAGGTTTCAAGTTTTTGAGCACTTCGGGAGATGGAAGGGCATTTGGTAAGCAAGAAAAACTGATATCGGCAAGCTTGAGTTGCCAACAAAACAAGGGCAGTAGATCCTGGCATGTGCCCGAAGAAAGATCCGATGTACACGAGGATGAACAAATGTGTCGCACTCACTATGCTACAGATTGTGATTGATGAGCAGTGACAGGATTAGAGGACTTTTACGTCGTTATTTGTAGAATATGTGAATATCGGGACGGGGGACGGGAGCCAACCTAAAGGTGATCATTTGGGGCTAGAACCCATGTTTTTGAAACGGTAGCCCATGATCATATCCGTTCAACCATTCGGAAAGAGGGGTCTTTACGAACAGAAGCGCTCTCGTCGGTCACGATTTGGCATAAACTCCCTCTCAACATGAGAGGCCAAAACGCCGCGTTTCTTTTCTGGATATATTGTATTGTGGTGAGTACTAGCACTTCGGTTATGACGAGTTTTGTGTCGCCCTGGGTCACCAAGTCACCCATGGGAAACACGACAAGCGAATTACCAACAACGTGCTAATATAAGCTAGGTGGGACACCGAGACAGGGGAGTGGAAACAGACAAGCTGTTTGATAAGAAGCTCCACCTGCCTGATTTCCAGCTGATTTCTCGTGGAAATGTGCCGATCTCCGCAGGAAAATCAGTCATTTCCAGTTAGACAGCATTCCCTCCCACTTTTTTTCGAAATGCAGTTGGTTCAAGAAATACAAAGCTTCGGGATCCAAACAACGCAAGCCGCTCTTGAGAACAGGGTGATCCGTTGACTTTATCGCCCACAGCATAACGCCACCGACTTGTACCACTCTATCACTGACAGCCGTTTTCACATATATCGTTGGGAAAAGCCACTAAACCTGTTGGGACCATCTGACTAACTAATCCTTCAGCTGTAACACCCTTCCGGTGCCTAGCTGCCATGCCACCCGAAGGAAGCACGAGGGCTTGGATACTGACAGGTCGCCCAAGCCTAGACAAGGGAAGTCGAAAGGCAGAGGTCGGGTTCCAACCATGGACCTTCCGGCCAGTAAATTCGCGCTCCAACCACTGAGCCATGTCGCCCCCATCTGACTAACTGATGATTTAGCAATAATCAGTAAGTGGATGAATTAGTGGAGAAGCCTTTGGGTCTCGTAGTTTCGCAAACACTGCCATTCCCAAAGAATACCCAGTGTTGTTGTGATATAACAAAATACAAATGTAATGTAGCCCGATAAGCATTGAGCAGTTCGTCACTAACGAAAATGCTTACTTTCAAGTCCTGTAGAGATGCCTGTGCCAAGGCGGTAGCCCATGTCTCTGGTAGGTGCTCGAGCGACGGGTGAACGTAATGAGGTAGGCCTCCACTGATATGTTCCCTGGTCACCCACCGGAAGGTATATACCCAGGAATAGTTCCGAAGAAAGGTGATCAAGTTGTACAGTTTCTCATCCAATAGCAGGCAATCCTACAAGGTAGAAGCAGCGTTGAAATCGTCCAGGTTAAATATAATTTTTTTAAGGATCCCGTAGTCTCTAGTGTATTTTCGTACAGAACAGCCACGCAACATCTCCGGTATTGATAAGATGACAGTTTATCCGTCAGCTGTGCTGTGGTGCATCAAGTCCTCTGATAGGATTGGGATATCTCGCCACTGCAAGCCGATATTAAAAAACGGTCAGGCCACTGATGTTCCCAAGGTATTGTTACGATCAATTATGGATACCGAGTTAGTAGTGCCGAGATATGTCGGATGGCCCCTGGAAAAAGGCACTCACACACTACGGATGAGTCGCCAACAGTCGATAGGTTGCAGTGATTTAATCATAAGCTTCCAATACACAAGGACTGTCTGCATCACAATTCATTTTCGTCCAAGCACATGGCAGTAGTTCTCACCCGGGGAGAATTATCTTCGGTTGGAATTTCAAGGATTCAGGAAGAACAGGAGTCTAGATCTGAAGGCTGCTTGAATCACTTCACACCCATCCTTATTAGTTTTGTTAGTTTTGTTTCTATCATCCACTGCAAGTGTTTGGTGCCTGTTGATGGACTAGGAACACCCGTGAGATGGCAAATTCTTGCGAAAATAACTGGTCACACTCTGTGAAACAGCCCTATCTATGTTGCCAGAACAGTAGTCCCAAGGCCGCATTTATCTGAACGATAGTTAATCGTTCGGGCTTCAACATACCCACAACCCTAAGACCATTGAAAAGAGCAGCAACAGGTTCATGTTCATTGTTGCGTCATCATCCTATACATGGTGAGATGACTCATCAACGGCAAAGCAGGAGGAGCTGAAGAACATGCAAGAAGCCGCGTCACAGGGTCTTATTTCCAAGCATAACCTGAAATGAGGTGAGGATATGCAGTCTGAAGTGAAGTTGACCTTGTGATACGGGGTACATCAGACCGGTGACTTGTTACGAACCTGATCCACGTTCTATCAACCGGGTGGTTTTCGGGCGTATTCTGTTTATTCGACCTATGGTTTGTTTTACTGTGCATTCCCACAGCAATCGGGAGTGATGGACCTCCCTTTCTTGAGATTCCATCACAGACGTTACCAAACGAAGCGCACACAGTCGACAGTCATCGGATGTCCATTCAAGTAAGGACGCATCCGTCCAGTGGGTCGACACAGTAAGCAGCAGTATATCCAGCGGCAGCGGAATCCGTGTTCTCAAAGATTCACAGCCGGAAGTGAAAACAGCGCGAGAAGGCAGCAGCATTTGCGTCCTACAGTAAAGTATACTCTACACTCACTATTCTGAACCGAATAGTGAGTATGAAGTTGGCACAACCGTTCCCTAAACAGTGAGTTCCTGTAACGTAAATCAGTGTGTCTGCAAAAGTGAGTTCTATACTAATATTACAAAAACATCATCAGACAGAAGGGCATGAGTGGACACAATCGTCAAAGGTTACTTTCCAACCGGTAACAACTGACAAGTGGAAAAAGCCGCTGTCTTTATTGGGAGGTTGAGTATTCCGAACGAAATGCAACCAGTAGCAAAACAGATGATGCATTCTCAACAAGATTGTGGCACTTTAGACGCCTGATTTCCCGTAAATTTGTTCGCAACTGCAAAGTGCCTGCCATCAGTAAGGCTGCGGGTAGAGATGCAATTAGGGTGAGCTGTAGGCTTTTGGGATAACCACGAGCTAATTGGTGGTTAAACTCAAGGGGAAAATCGTCCAGATGTAACACCCTTTCGGTGCCTAGCTGCCATGCCACCCGAAATAAGCACGAGCACTGGGATTCTGCCAGGTTGCCCAAGCCTAGACAGAAGTCGAGATGCAGAGGCTGGGTTCGAACCACGGGCCTTCCGGCCAGTAAGTTCGCGCTCTAACCACTGAGCCAGCTCGCCCCTAAACTCAGGGGAAAACATACCGGAGTTGTACGAGAATAATTCCTCTACTTCAGGATGAACAATACTGACGACGCTCCCCCACAAGCGACCATTATTGGCTGGAGATAGCAACAGGCAAAACAATCGAATTCTTTGGCTTGGAATTGGCGAAGTTTCTTGTGGTTGTGTCGATTTGAGAGCAACCGGAATATAAAAGACAAGGTGGTGGACAAGTGGTACGCCGAAAAATAATATATCACAGCCACAGAGAGGGCGGACGACCGCCAACAAGACTGATGTTGAATAATGACCAATTGTCAATCAGTACAAGTAATTCCATGAAATTCGAATAGTTCGGATCGGGACTGGCCCGGATCCACATCAACGTGGTGCTAATAGAAGAAAGATCTAAGACCCAATGATGCATCCCCGTCAATCAACTAATAATTCATTCTTGTCACAGCTTACTGTAAGACCTTCTGTAGGTTACTGATAAAGCAAACGGACATATTTTCTCGACTGGTATGGAATAATAGAAGCAGTGTACAGTTTTGGAAGAACACTATATAGGTACATTGCAATAGTCTCGGTTACACCATCGGAAAGAGGTCACAGCCGTACAGCACCGACAAGAGGTTAGAAAATATCACAAATAAGAACTAAGCTGTTGTTGGGAACTGTGGTCAGTCAGTCCATACACACTTTTACACCCATGTTCCCGGTGTGAGATAAACTCGACGATGGATCATGCAGAGCTGACTTGCGTCTGCAGTTTGTAGTGTATGTGTGAGTCAAGTAAAGAAGTATGCCGAAAAATGCTCCCAAAAGTGCTCCCATTACACATGGGTATGGCCAAGCCTGCCAAGGACGATCCCAATCAAGGATAAGCAGAGCAGATGAACTCCATGTGCCAATCACTGCACCGTATCCAAGGAAGGCCAAGAACCATTCGTGAGGCTGCCTGTGGTAGAATCAACATTGAAACGACACATTAGGCTCAGTTTCACAAGGCAACGATGATGACAAACAAGTTACTCACAGTTAAATTGCTGCAATTAGATAACCGCGCAGTGAGAGAGAATCCTTGGGTTCAGCTTAACTCACCGGGAAACGGGCGATTCTAGTCAGGCTCTGAGGAGGAACTCTGTCATGAACCAAGTGCCTACAGTCAAGAATGGTAATCATCATGCACTTGTTTGGGGGCGTGTATGTTAACTGACCAAATATAACCTTCAGCTCTCGATAACAGCCCACCCTGTCCAAATTATGGAGACCCTATGTGATTCACGGTTATGAACCCCAAGAGTGGAACGATACAACAACACTGAAGGGAAAATAAGTGCATTTTCTCCAATTCGCAGCACAGGTCCACAGCAAGCTCAGCTTGTTTCGTTCTGGCTCCATCATGATCGTCCATTCCGTTTTTCAACGAGAACTAGATCTAAGGGGATGACTAGAAAAATGTAGCCTTGTTCAGCACTGAACTTGAAAGATTATCTCACGTGAACGAACGGTCTTCACCTATCCACATTCCTTCTTTTGTAAATCTTTCAGTTTGGCTTTTCTCCCCAGTTTCTATGCTTAATGTGTTCCTGTGACAAAAGCCTATCCATGTGGATTGAATTCACCAATTCTCGATTGCACCTTGACCAAATAAATGAACTTTGATTGATCCAAATACCTCCCCTCCCTTATCCACTCGGGTCTATTCGTCTTCTCATTGCCCATTATGAACTGGTCCCCCGTGTCTTGCATAATCCTCAACTTCAACCCCATGGAGAAAGATCACACATCGAGGAATTAGTTCTTGTGAAGTCGAATTTCTTCTTATTGCTATCCTTCTTCAAACGGGTACATCACCGAAACGCTTACATACCCCGCACACATTCATGAAGATGACAGTGTAGTTTGAGGCAGACTAGGAGTTCTCAATTGAATATCACATTAAACAGCTTAATACATCTTGCAACACAAACTAGTTTTTTATAGCTGGTGGTTCAACTCTGGCCACAGGAGAGCTCCTAAATACGGTAAAGGCAGAAAATATGATGGCAAAAAGCACGATACTACCATGGTTACAGAGTACCTGACAATGATATTTGCCTTTTAGTTAATAAACAACAAAACCCAACTACAGCGACTGATGATCAAACTGGACTAGAATACTCGCTACAGAGAGTCAAACGTTATAGACAGGTAGCTTCCCATAAGTGGAACTGCATCTTGATCTAAAATTTGTGTCCTTTCATCAGTTTTAGGTTCGCAACAATGTAGGGGGTGACTTGGTGGCGAACTCACCATTGCGGCTCCAACTAGAAATGTGGGAACCCTCCCTATAGGTGTCATGATGGAGATTTGGCTGTAGTGACTAAGAGTGATCATTGTAGAGGGAGTTGGTATCCGTAGACCGCCAAGCCGTAGAATTGTTCTACTGTATCGGAATAAACGTCCCTGAAGCAAATAATTTGGTTGGCGGTACGCGTTAGACTCTGGCTAAGCGGAACAAAAACTACACGATCACCCATATGAGCGTCTACCACCATGCGAATGCGCATATACAAGGATACTGAACATCCGTAGTCAAATGGGAGACTTTCGTGTCCTTGGGAGCATCGCCGTTTACCTACAAGGTAAGTGACGAGATGTGAGATTGGTTTGTTTCAGTAAGTCCTTGGCAAGGAAAGTATTGTGATCCACTAGCGTTCCGTTGTTAAGAACACTATTACTCCAAACCCACACAACTCCAAGTCGTCTCCTAACGCCTCAGCATCGCCCGAGGATGGGTGTCTTTGAAAACGAGTAATAAGGTCCTTTGTACCCAACTAAAATGTACCCGTGTGGCATCCTACAATTGGACCTCTGCTGAGGAACTCGTAAATACCGCCCTCTCGTAGCGTTGTCTTCACCAAAATGGAAGGGCGAAAGCATGACGGCCAACTGGTTGTTCGTCTAGAAGAACTAGTTAACTTCTGATTCCAAACCAAACCAACTCCAGTGGACTGCTTGGTTGAAATTACTTTCTGAATCCAACCGTCATCGATGAAACTTAAACTGTTCTTTCAACGCCACTGCAACGAGCGATTTTCCTCCTAGCGGACCAGTGCCCTCCACACGTAATGAGATTTTCATCGCTCCGCTTGTCTTTGCGAAACCGGTCATTGCTGGGCCGAAACCCACCTTCATTCATAGTCCTAAATAGACAAACCCTCCACCGCGTTGTCAGCCTTTCTCATTTCAAAGCACAGGTTACGATTGTCTGTATTGGACCTCGGTGTAACTCAAGGCGTTTTTCCAAAGCACGCCCTGGCCAGAAGGGTCAGCATTTTCCGTGATTAAAATTGACGTTTAAAATAAGGAAAAGAAGCTATATGAACATGCGCAACACATAAACCAACCAACGCACTTGGTGTAAATGTAGCAGTTGTTCAACTGAGACACCTCGAACGAATTGTGAAATACCACAGAACGCACCACACCTGTTCCATGTTGTGTAAACACCAATGACCGAAACCTATATTCCGCGAGACCTGTTCAGGTTTCATGTTCATACAGCAGCGTCGGTTGAACTCAGGTACTGAATACTCTCACCTCATCAAACAAATCAAATCAAATCAAATCATCATCATCATCATCATCATCATCATCATCATGGACAGTATGACATCAGTGTTCAACACCGATGCTTCGCTGCCGTACAACCATGATTTATTTGAAAGCCTTATTGTGAAGAAAAGAACAAAGGTGGACAAGGAAGGGACATAGTGCTGCCTTACTACAATCATTTCGAGGTGCCTACACCTATAATTTGGATAGAAACTGACAATAAGAACGCCACTGATATTTATTAGCTGCAATATCTTGCAGCGTTTCCAACCAGGCGCAGTGGGGATCACGCGGTCCCCATCCTGGTAGCCGAGTAGAACCGACAGCACCCACACGTTTCGTAATCTCTTTCACACCCTCCTGCCAGGTCAAGTGTTGGCCACCTCCCTGCTTCCACCACTCTGAATTTGGCACAGAAAATAGCACTCTCTTCGGCATGCGCAATACATGGCCTAACCAACGCAACTTCTGGTGCTGAATATATTCCTTAATGAAAGTCCCCGTTGCACAACCGAAAACTCGCTTTCTAATTGCCTCGTTACGGCTTCGCTGACACCCACCTACGCGAGCTATGGTCCTGTGACAATGATTGTCGAACACCTAAAGATGTCTCAGTTCCGCTGCTCGAACAGGCCAAGTCTCACAGCCATACAACAGAACATCCCACACTACAGCCTGATACACACGTCCCTTGAGACTCAGGGATATACTGCTTTGACGCATAGGTGCCTCAAGTTAGCAAACGCGGCCCGAACCTTGCAGATTCGTGCACTGACCCAATCTGTCACACTATAATCAGAACTAATACAACTTCCAAGGTACGTGAAACGATCCACATGGATTATAAGTGGCGCATTTAGTGACTGCATGTCCAGGAGCATGACCTTACACTTTGTGGGTGCAAAGTGTAAAGCAAAGCACGGAATGACTTTGGCCGGTTCATCCAAAAACACCTGCGCCTTCTCCTCCTCTTCGAAGATGAGAACGATGTCGTCTGCATATTCCAGATCGACAAGGTTTTCGTCAGAGGCTACTTGAACACAGAGATTTTGAAGACCTTCCAGCATTCATCTCATTATCTCATCAATCACGAAATCAAATAGGAATGGGGAGAGTGGGCATCCCTGACGGACACCACTTGGTGTACGGAAGTTTTTAGAAATCTATCCGTATACTGTCACACGTACGGAAGTCTGAGAATACACAGAACGTATTATGTTCACGAACTTCCGTGGCATTCCTTGGTGGACAAGCGAGTCAAGAACAGACTGGTCAACCGATTCAAATGCGCCCTGAAAATCCAGAAATACTAGTAATGTGAGTCGCTTATACGTATGGCGTTGTTCTAGAACCTGACGGAGTGTGAAGATTTCGTCGACGCAACCCTTACCAGTCCGGAACCCCACTTGATGCTCTCGAGTCAGTGTTTCACGGGCCACCATAAGGCAACGGAGAACAAGTGATGCCAGCAGTCTCGCTACAACCGGGGTTAAGCCGATTCCCATTTGGTTACCACACTCACTACGAGCCCCTTTTTTGAAAATGGGCACTATCACCTACCCCCCAGTTGTCTGGGACAGTCAAATCAAAATAACATGTGAACTATGAGTGACTGAGTTTAGCCAAGACCAAATAGGTCCCCCGATTCTAGTTATTGCTTCGCCAGCAGCACTATCGATACAACCAAGCAGATAAGCAAACGGACTCACCTATTTCAACAGTCGGAAGTTTATATGTCTCAACCATACGTAGAATTTTGCACTTTGAGGCTGCAAAAAGCACCGCGAAACCGATATCTGGATGACCAGCACTATTTACTTTGTGTACTGATATGGCGCAAACAAAGCCATACAATCATTGAGATTTCCAGTCATGGCTTAGACAGTCTGGTAGTATCTCATCTCTCGTGCTTCCTTCACGTGCAATAGCAGCCAGGTAACTTGGCTCCCGAGGCACTTGGCATTTTAGGAAACTCTTGTATAACGACTTCGACCGCGAAGTAAGAAAATGCTGAGGAACTCAACACGACCGAAGACCAGTCTTTGGAAACTCGGGAGAAAATTCCTCTGTGAACCGTTCTTGGCTAGGTGGCAACAAAAAAAGATCTACCGACTGAAACAAACGATGCGTTCTGAACAATCAAATCTACAGCGGTTGGTCACTGGCAAATGTGTTCACGAATGGTCGCTTCGAAACGTGGATCTCTCAGACATAACGTTCTGAACTAATTTGAGCAAAGTTGAACGGGAATAGTGACGGGTGGAAAATGCCCAGGCAGTGAAGAAGGCATTTATAAAAGCAAACTGTCGCGCTATAATCTAACTAGCTCCCTTAGCTTGCAGAATGTTGCCTACCACAGGCAGGATAATCAGTGGAAGGGGTGAATCTTAACCTGACTAAAAGAAACGGCTTCGACAAATAAACTGAGCACATATAAAAGGACTGCAGGGGCTCCCAAAATGTAGATGATAAAAGGGCGTTCACCTCAGTGTTGATCACTCACAGACCTGGCGTCGCCTCATTTTTGTTGTTGCCATTGTGAGCATTACTCCAAACTAGCATAACACACCTTCCTTTCATAAAACTCTCAGTCAGCTTAACTATTTGAATACTCTAAACTCATAGAATTTCCTGTCATCTACATCCTCCCTATCTTATTGCTTTAGTACGGCGCAAGTTTGGGCTTGGTTGGCTATTGTGTTTTAGTCGCAAACAGCTCCCGCTATGGACGTCCTTCAGTGAGTTTTACATTTGTGTATAACACAAAGGACGGTCGAAACCTACCTTGGTGAGAAATAGACAGCGTTGACACGGCGAACGCAAGGATCATCCAGAGCAAGGAAAGGAAGTGTAGTTAAGCAGGTCAGGAGAATCGCTAAAGAAACTGTTTCCAGGTGTTGTCTGTAAGTGTTCGATAGAAATCGTCTGAGCTCACTCTAGAAAAGGTGCTCCAAAAAGCATAAATAGAAACGTGTATACACCAACAGATAGCGCCAGATAGCAAAGCTGTGATGAAATTCCAGCTTTGCTCTTCTTGTTCGAACAAAGGTTAAATTAATAATTAAAGTTACCTTCATCCTAAGGGTCAGGAATTTCCACCAGGCAGGAATGGTCGAAGGGGACCTCCGATATTCTTAAACAACCAGCTACAAACAGAAGTGTGTAGAGTTATCTCTGGTTACAGTTGAACGAGACATGAAAAATGGAGATGGTACGAGGACGGCGTGATACCTGCAGATACCAAAAGGTTTCCTCGAAGGCGTTTTCTCTTGAGAAAGATGCGGCAAAAATGAACTGAGTCCTTGGATTTTGCATCGCCTAGAGAAAATACAGTTATGTGTGAAAGGTTCCACACCCTTCCTAACACAGTATGTGTTATTCAGTCCCTCTAACTTGTGTGGTTCACCGTTGCTGGTTATGAAGCCAGTTCCTGTGACTTTCTTTACAGTAACTTATGAGATATTGGTGGAATACTCGGCACGTATTTATGAAACAAGCAGATAACACAGTTAAGTTCAGAACACAAGCAAGTGTGTGGACAGATAATCTTGTTGGTAAAATGTGTGTAGTTTGTCATTCACTTTCGATATTTCGCTTCTGCTTAACGTCAACTTCGATGCTGTTTCTGATGATGACGCTCCCTAATAACGCTACTCACACCTAACGGGCGATATTACGACGGGCTCGACTATCTTCACTTCCTCACTCAGTTAGAACAATATCGTCCTTGGTGCCAACAACTGTCACTAGTACGTAAGAGGATGACCACACACTTAGCTTGTTCATGGACCGTGCTCTCACGGAAATGGCTTTTTATTCAGCTGGTTCGAACACCTGGGGTGTCAAGGGTATGGCAAAATCAGTGGCTGACCGATTCATCGATCCTGGTCCCACCCACTTTGTGCAGGTTTCAATGTGGATCCAACCGCATGCATCTATGGTTCCCTTGGAAGATCGAGGAGGGCTGTAAACCTGTCTGTAAGCAAACATTACGTTATAAACTATCACACCTAACATTGATCAATCCGTGCATTTTGCCTTCAGTCTAGCCACTAGTTGGTCGTCACACGTATAAACAATACAGATGGCCTTAAACAAGATTTCGAACAGCGCACGAGACCTCAATTAAAACATCCTCAAACAGAACCATACACAAAAACTTAGATACCCGTAATCGAGGTGTGTAAGCTTACTCCACTACTGCTTGCATCGTAGTATTGAAACGGTTAAGCCAGGTATGTAGTAATTTACCTGGTTGCTGTTTACTTTCCCTAGGATGTTCAAACATTGTCCTCAAAAACGTCCAAAGCCCCCCATCGCTCCAATCAACATAAAACCTACTTTTGAATGCCATTTCTCCACAATCCAACAGCTGGTGGACCTACCTTGTCCATCGTATAGACTAAGTAGATGCAACGTCGACGTCTATGCCAATCTTGTAGGCTAAGTTGCTTCCATTGCATAAGTGGGTTCCGCGAACCCTAATCAGCCGTTTGAAAGAACTTCGACACTAACTGAATGATCTAATTTGGGGGTGCAATTATCTACTTTCAATGCTATAGATTGAGTACACAAACCAAGTGTCGGACGCAAATCCAGAATGGACACATCAGTGACACGGAAACTAGGTGTCGACCATCAGCTTATCTGGCACCGACGGTGCGTTTGCATCCGATCACACGTCAAATGCTGGCAGCATAAGGTTACGTCACATATGGCAGCTATCTTTCAGGTTGCACGGCAGGGAGAGAAGCAAACAAAAGAGCCTTAGGCTTTTCGTTTCAGAATGGCTTGGTGACGATGACTGAAAAGATGACTTCTCAATCGGTTCCAAACTTTTTCCAATTGACTGAAAGCCTTAAGCTTTATTTCATAACTAGTGATGATAACATTTTTGGGCTGTTCCATGCGCTCACAGCTCTCAACGAGAAAAAGCGTTGCCGTACGAAGGTGCGCACACTTACCTAGAACAGACTTCTAGCGTGTCCCCACCTGCAGTCGTTGTCGTCGCCGTTCAGCTGTAACACCGTTCCAATGTCTAGCTGCTCACTGTAGTTAAAATAAAAGTGAAGAACGATGCACCTCAATCATTTTCGAAAAGTGGGTAGGTTTGTATTTGGTACACATACCAATATCTGCAGTACAATGAGTAGAAACCGAAGTAGTCCAGAGACCGAAGTGGCTGTGCGAGGAACCGACTTTAGGATGGTGTACGCAGCTTTCTCACAGCGGAGTTAGAACACAATGGAAACAGCCAGATGTTCAGATCCTTCTTCGTATGCAACGTAAATATTGTCCGATGCCAATCATCATGGCGTTTCCGAACCCACTATCGAAAGATGTGCATACACGTTTCGTCGTTGGTAGGTAAAAGTCTATCGCCCAGCGTTTCGTCGAGCCGATATCGATTTGGAACTCGTTGGCATCATATTTCCAAAACTGAAGATCTTCAGCGAAGAGAAGGGTTGAGCCCATCAGTACGTCCCGCAGATCATTGAAGTACACTAGAAAGTAACAGCTCCGAAACAGAACCTGGGATATTCCCACTGTAGGCTGTATCCACTTTGACCCGGAAAGTTCGGAGAAGAAATTTCGCGATCTATCGTAGTAGTGTCTCCCTTCTTATTTTCACGTATTCCCTCCTCTACCGTATCCTACCCCACCCCAAAGTGAATAATCTCTCTCGGCAGGTCCAAGCACCAAAACTGACTTTGTTCGCCATGCATCAAACTCAACTACAGATTTTTTGCATCCAACTTCACTAACAACCCTAAACACCTCGAACTCAGTTTCGAACCCCGAAAGTCGGTCAGATTACCTGCCTTTAATGTTCGCGCAATGCACAAAGCAGGACAAGCGGCTCTTGCTAGTAGACTGGATCCCCTCCGCATTGGTGCCTGCATCTCGATTCAAGTCCAAGAAGACCACCCAACTGAGCCTTAGCAGCGCTGACATCGCCTTACTGTGCATTCATATCCCCAGCAACCACAACAACCGTCAGCCGCTCGAATCATCGCAAAAACTGTGTAATTATCGCATTTGATGGATACGGAGACAGAATGAACAGACAGCGGTTATCGGCGCGTTTGAGAACCAATCCCAGATATTGCTAAATGAACCACAGATAGGAGGTTATTAACGGGCGAGCAGAGACCCTTAGGCTCAATGGCTTAAAACAACACCAACATAAACCGCTTCCGGATCATCAAAGGTGCACAACCGGCAGCGAGGAAATTTATGGGGAATTCAGTTCCGCAACCGCACTCGGGTTTTGAGTCGTTCTTTTTCAGAAGCACCATACATCAACAGAAAGAAAGTCCAGGGTGTACACAAAAGAGGTCTGTTGTCCGGCTTGTTTCAAAGTGGTTGGTAGTGGACTCTGACAGATCCGGCCAGCCTTAGTGTATACAGCCGGCTGTTCACTGGAATCCAACCAAGCAGCGTCCTCAGCTCTCGCACTCGGCGCAGTACCCACACCAATAATAACACGGGGAGCTGCTTCTGGATCAGAGACTAGCCTGTGGATGAACCCAGCTGCGGTGAACAGCGGTTAGATGCACCACCACCGGAGGCTCTCGTACGTGTGTGTGCACAGAAGAAGCAACAAGTGTCGATTTTTTAATAGGAAAGGATGCGAGTAAACTGGGAAAAGTTTACTGACACTGAACAGCTGCTACCTCAACAGATCACTTGGTATCAGGATTTAATTTTATGAGCAGGCATTCGGGAATCCACGATGAATCTAAACAGCAACAAACAGATGGGACTGTAAAGGGATGTACAGCAATAAGCGTTGAAGATAAGCAAATAAGGAGACCAGCCGCTATCTCCAAGTTGTGTGGACAGATGTTGTTTCTCAATTGTTTAGCCCGAAGGGCTCATCTGTGCTGCTCTGTAATGAGACTATGACTCAGGAGTCCGACCCACAAAACAGCGGGTTCCAAATAATCAAACCCGTCACTGAAAGCATCGCGAGCCGCCTGCGCACAAAAAATGGGCACTTCTGAATGGTCAGAATATCAGCCAATCAGGAGCGAGATTTCTGACCTGGCCCTTCCCCTCAGCACGCAAAATCCAGATTGACCTTGAAGGGACCTCGAACGTAAAAAATTGTTGCCTACATTGTAGGGGGTCTCAGGTTACCATACCTTCCGGCACATCGTGTTATGTGGGGCAGCAAGTCAAAACCGACATTCACGGATTCACGGTTTCACGCACAGAATGGAGGCTTTCGCCTAAGTTTCCTGGATCGGTTTGAAAGGCACAAGCGAAAAAAGGGTGTAACACTGCTCTTCAAGTCCCCAGTGC
>SJOL01003466.1:69430-198437 GCA_004794785.1 Opisthorchis felineus | reverse complement strand
CGGTGTTCGTTTGGCCCAATGCATTGGCACTATCTCCCCATCAAAAATATCCTTTACACCTGACTTCCCTACAACAGTGACACCAGTGAGCCTACTCGGTTTCAATTTAAACCATATCTTTCAGACAAAACTTGTCATTTGTCTCCAGATCGTATTCTTCTATCTTCGTCTCCATTTTTGCTTTTTGTGACCCTAGCCATTTACTCGACCGCCCAAGGTCACTCATGGCCAGCAACGGTTTTCAGTTTTAGTTCAGGTAAGTTGGTTTCATCTTTGCACCAGTCGCACCTCATTGTCCTCGTTTTTTTCGGTTCGTACAACTGCGGTGACTTTTCACGTAATAAGAATGCCTCGTTGGTTGTGACTTCCTCTTCGTTGTGTTGTTGCCTGCCGCATTCAGGTTGTAACGACCCGATCATGCCTCAATCGGCATGCTCCCTACAAGTTGGGAAATAAACCTAGTATTATTATTATTACTTTTATTAAAGCACTGTCCCTTTTCCGCGCAATCCTCTGTACCCACAAACACCGCTAGTCCTGCTTTTGTTCTGACTGTAATATTATGGTCACTGCTGACGGCATTCTACCCAGAATTTTGGAATATACATGTTCACCTAGGTGTCAGTAAGACGTTCTTTGATCTCAGTGTGTCCATATCTGATTCGAAAAGTCTTTGCGGTTAAATTTTACTTAACTTTTGCTCTTTGTCAATCAACTTGGCCTAGTGAAACCCACGAAGTATGTAAGCGGCTTACACTCCGAGATCCATTAGCAGCGACTAGATCTTGTGAGCATCTACAGCCTCAGCTGTTAAAGACTGGGAACTTATTCGCTACTTGCCCAAAAACTCTTCAAAACCTGCTCTATCTATGAAGAAGCCTGGTCATAACTCCACAAATGTGATGGGTCACTTGCATAACCAAGTACATGAATGGAGCAGCTTCGTCGCCCAGAGATCTCCTCGATCAGTTTCAATAGTGTATGGGATGCACCACCAAGTGGAGCCGTGCTGGGCAATAAAAGCATGGTCTTCAGGCGCAGGCTAGAGGGATGACTCCGACAAATTCAGATTGGTGTTTGACCAGTTTAAACTGACCGAAGGAATGTTAGCCAGTTTACCACCTTGTCAACGATTGGGGTTCCACCTAAGGTAAAGGTTCGTGGAGTTACCCAGATATTCTTATTCGGTTGAAATACTCCCAGTCAGTGACCCCTTTTTTCGTCCTTCTACTACTACACCGAGAAGGAGCATTTTAAAGTTAAAGGTGTGCATTCCAGAAGGTATTCTGGGTTTTATCCCTAACCGATCTTCCCAATGATGCATTATGCAGTTTTTACTTTGCCACTATAATACCGTGAGGATCATTGCAGGTGCGCTGGTCACTTACGATACTGACATATTTGCTTTTTGCTATTCTTCCTGGTTGCAAAATGCTATTCTATATTGTACTTAACAGTAGGCCACAGATGCACATTACAGCCAAGTTCCCCTCAAAATTTTCGCAGCAGACCCTCCATATACTCACCAAAATCACATTCTTTCCTTCTTCCTCCCAGCCACGGGAAAGAAACAGGGAAAATGTATTCCACCTTTTTCCACCCTACAGCTTTTTGTTCTTCACCTGATTGAAAAGCGATATTAACATGATTGAACTTTGCAGCGGATCCAGATATGTTCTACTTGGAATACCGCAGGCACTAAGCGCATGTCATATGCATCCGGCACTTCATCCAGTGCAGGACTTGTAATAAATTCTCCATCCCCTCCAACAACAGTCACCGTCACAGGCCATTAAAACACAGGCATGCTAGCCGAAAGAAGAAAAACTGTCCCCTTCGTAATTGTTCCCTTCTAAAATGAGCTCTCAGGGGAGATGATTCGTGTACACTACCTTCCTGTCTTTAGGTGTGTCATCGAATGACCTCTTTCCAAACCCATCTCTTATCCATTAACTTGTGCCCCACTAAGCACCCCACCTGTCCTCACTTGTTACCCAGAGTTCCTGTTTTCCCACATAATACTCCCACACGTGAAGCAGTGAACTCACAGCCTGTACTTTCCCCTGTCGCCTGTCGTAATCATGCTGCACGTTCCCCTATTTTGCCTCTTCCGCATCCCAACATCCCACAAGGCTATATTTACCCGCGCTGCTGCAAACAACCCTAGTTTCTACTGGGTCTCACAAACTAGGATGGTGGCTCACTACCACAATCGATGAATCTTAGCTGCCCCAATTGCTTTTCACACAAGCGACCCGAATCCACGGTACGAATGGGTAGCCCACCGAACTGGGCATACAAGCCTCTTGCTTTCTACTCGCGCGAAAACCTAGTGAACCTACGGTGGATTGACCTTGAAATATTTGCGAATACGTAATGTATATTCGCGCGATGCAGTCGACTAATCACGTTTAGAATCGACCTAATTATTTCATAATTTAGTTTTACTTCTCTTCGTATTTTAGCTGAACCATCGAATTTCCGTCCAGGATGCATCGTACATCAAAGACTCAAAGGCGATTCCTGCAAGTCATACCCTCAGCAGTTGGACATTCTATGAGAATACTTGTTTTTGTGACGATCGCATTTGTTGCTTCATCACAAGAAGTTATCAATGATGAGCTAACGATTGACGTTTCGGGTACCACTGGCAGGTGTAACTTCGTGCGTAAAAAGGATCTATCACAAGTCGGTACCGGACGGGAAGAGCTGTCATTGTCTGCCAAAAGTGTCGGCTTCGTGTCTAGCTCCAGAGACACCCGAGGAAGCTCCACTATTACTCCCGGGTCAGAAACAGCGAGCGTCACAGTTCCCCGCCTGGTTCCAGGGGAAATGTACAATCTTACTTGTTCGCAGAAAATTGGTTCTAGAGAGATACACCATGTCGAACTTACTGCTGGCATAGGTGAGTCAATTTAAGGCTGCCTATCTTTGCTTGGCTTTTATTCAAAGCACCTAAATACTACAAATTATACGTTATAGATGCTCTTTTGTGACACCGTTAAGGACGTATACATAACTGTCAGCTTAACGGAGCAAAGAGCATACATAAGTGCATTACATTCTTTTAGTGACCGAAGAGTTCTTCATGTATACCTGTTTCTGTACCGCAGTGTGTATCGGCCTATAAATCGGATTGTGGAAAAGTGTTGGGCTACGGAATATGTATAAAAAAACACGGAAGTTTGTTTTTCTAAACGTATTTTAGGTTGGCACAGAGGCTGTGATAGAACCATGGGTTATTCCATAAACAGCAGCTACGAAGTTAAAAGAAGCCCGGAGAAGTGGAGGAATGATAAAGAAAAAGTACATACAAGGAAAACAGAACTAAATTTAGCTGACCAACAAAAACCGTGTTGTTTGAGTGTGTGCTTGATTTTGAAGGATACATACATTCATGGATGCATACATAATGCTTATATACATAAAGTAATACTTTGATATAATACAAGCAAACAATAGTAGAGAGAAATGCACATTTTCAATTAGGGTTTGTATGTCACACTTCCACACGCTGGATGAGCATGCCTGTGGTTATAACTAGTACAAGGCTTGAATTGCTACGTAACTGAATGTTTGGAACCGGCCAGTTAGGAATGAGGACCAGAAGGGCACACTCTTCTATGGGTTTTTATTCACTGCTCAACAACTGTGATGGTCATGTTCCTCAGCTCACTGTTAAACCGGTAAAATTACCAGTCCATGTGTTGCACATTTCTTTCACTGTCTTTCAAAAGTAATCCTGGTTTGGTTCGGCTGTTCGATAACATCAGACTAAAATATCCGTTACTTGTGTCGTTTACACGGAACAGTCAATTTAGTATAGAAGCTTCATTTTTTACTAGGTTTTACAGCCGTATATAACATTCTTTGAAAGGACTAAACTTTGTCCGACTATACAAGTAAGGAACTCAGCCTCAAAATTTAGTTCTTGGTTAAATCACCAGGAGCTTGGAATTCGCGTACTATGCAAATAAGTTATCGAGTTCTTTAACTGGTTTATAAAAAGCGGTTAGGTGGGCTGCACGAATTGCAATTTTGAATATTTAGGCGAAATTTTCGGAGACGTCGTTAGATTGTCGATGGCAAGAAATAATATACAGATACTCACAGCCGATGCTTCCCATTCACGTTCTGAGGACCTTATCAAGAAATAAGGGCAGTTATGCGTGACAAGTGACCGTGGAATGGTCTTACGACTAAATGAATCCCAAGAGCATGTAATTCACACTGTACCATGGTTGATGTGGGAAGGACGGGAAAATTTTAAAACAAGCACATAGAATTGACTAAGAAAAGTGCCTGTATCTACATGCAGTTGCTCTTTTCTGCAATTCACGCGCCACTTGTTGCGGATTCCATTTGAAAAATGCTAGCAAATGGCTTTCAGACTGTATCAGGTTGTAATAATAATTCAATTACTGAACAGGTGTTTGACGGCGGTTTTATCGTGTCGGTTCTGATGTATCTAGAAAGCAAATAAGAGAACACTTGGATGCATATTAGAAGAGAAAAAATCAAGGTCGTTACAACACAACAAGCCATCGGATGCTACCAACAAAACGTTTGTGTCTTGCACAGATTTTTGAAGAAAGCTCTTTGTTAGCCGTGTAAAAATAATAACCAGGCAAATGAATTAACCCTGCTCGGTCACTTGTCAGAAATTGAGTTGTGTCATACCACGAAAATATATGGTGTGAAATGCAACTTGCCTGGTGTGGGTTGACCGTGTTAGCGTTTACCTGGTACCAGTGCAACAGATGTCTCGCTGAGGAGCGTAGAAGAACATCCAAGGCTATGGTGCAAAGCCGTTTTTTAAACTTCCTCTCTCATCAAAATTCCGATACAGAAACTAGGGGTATAGCAATTGTTAAAAATGCAGAGATAAAATGCTTGCATTATTTTGGGGCTTTTGTTAGTAGACGCATTTTAGTTAGACTCTTTGGAAGCCTTTATTATTGATAAAACCTGTAGAGGATCGAACGTGATTAATGTGGCGTCTACTTGATGGTCAAGCAATTAAAATTGCCACTACCAAAGTCACATTTGAACGTATTTACAACAACGGAGTTCTCCACGTGTAGAAGACATGCCCTGATATGTAACTAATATATGGTGCGTTTGCAGCAGTAACGAGAAAGTTTTAAAAATGACGGAGGAAACAGATAAGTGAAATGGTACTCAGAAGCAGTAACACAATCCAACTAGATGTCGATCGTGATCACGCAAGCGGACATCTTTCAGAAATGAACAGGAATAAATCGAAATTCATATCAAAATATGGGAAAAAATTGCACCTTTGGTTTTGTTCGGAACATCACTGAGCTGCTTCAGTAATCGTGTTTTTTGATGTGCATCTGCAGAATACTACTCTGTGGTCTCCTCGGGTCTGCGGCTTTTTGCAAATCGCCTCCATCGTAGTGATGATAAGAGAACCCCGCTGCATTCGACGTGAATCCGTTTTGTGCCAATAGAAGGCTTAGCTTAGTAAAGGTCATGCGGCATTGTGTGAAGTAATTGTTCCCAGTACCATCCCAACGGAAAGATGGGATAACCACACAGCTAGATAGAGCAGAGCAATAAGGAATGAGTCCGTTAAAGTAACTTGTTGCTGTCTAAACCGAAAACGGGCAGGATGTATCCATGTGCAGCATCAGCTTCACGAGAAGTATAGGCTAGATGAATTATTGCCTGAGACAAAGAAAGCTATCCTACATTGTTTCGTGGGAAATTTATTTTAGTAGCAAATTAACCGTGTATATGGCCTGCGTGTAATAAAAAGCCTATTGGTTCAGCTGTGACACCAGTTGGTACCTAGCTTCCGTAGAGGGACAAGCATAATTATGCACGCTCAAAACATGTGTAGTACGCCTGGCAATACCAGTGTTAGAAGACTACATGTTATTGTCAAAAATAGAAAGTAAGCAACACTTTACAACTAGTAATCGGATGCAAACTGTCCACTTACGATTATCTACGAACAGCTCAAGCAAAGATGAGCGCAAATGTTCTTTTTCATCTTTGAACGATGCTGGGCAAAGCTGATGTAGTCCAGCAGATCAATGGTGCTTTAAGGAGGAAAGACACTACTACTTCGTCAACTGAGGTGGATTCCCAGCTCACAGGCAATGGTTCAAAATGCATAGTTCGGATGCAGAACCTGGGAACAGGGCTAACTTAACTGTTGTTAAAAATGTCTCGTCCAGCGATCTAGACACTGATCTTTAGTACAAAGTAAGTTTTAGTATAATATTTCGTTGATTTACTTAAGAAAAACGTTTCAGTTTTCGATTTTTGGATTATCTGGAACAGCTTTTGTGCAGTCCCGCCCGCTTTAGCCTCTTTGATTTCTCGAAATTCTCACTTCCACCACACCCCTTTGTTTACACACAAGCTACGCTTCAGCCGTCGTCTAAATGAAAGCCTAGACGAATCGTACTCTGAACCAAAAGAATAGAGCAAATCGTATCAAGGAGCTACGTTGACCGTTATTAGATCCAATGGATTCCATATACGCCCTCGAAAACCCTACTAGCAGAGTTCCTGGCGTCAAGCATACTCATGTTTATATCATTCCAGTTTTGGTCAGTATCCCTAATGTAGATTGCTTGTACTGCATCGCATAGCATGACTTGGTAGTTTTCTCGCAACATTTTGCACATAAAACTTTTCTACTCCTAACTAATGAGCTTGTTTACGTGTTTATCAAAATTTTTTGAATGAAAGCTGTGTCAAACAGAGGCGTAATCTGAATTAGCCTATAAGTTCCAAGACAATCGGCAGTCAATGTTGGTAGCCAATGATGACGTGGTCATTGTGACCCTAAGGCTACTCAGGGTAAGGGGAAGTTAGGTAGCATAAGGTGGTCCAATACATCTAATTCTGTACTCCAGAAAAACAACCGGTGGTTAGTAGGAAATTGAAAAATAACGTTCACCATTATAATTGCGATTTCCGTTCAGATCAAATACCACCAAGCCCCCCCCCCTAATGAGCCGAGACCTTCTTCCTGTGCAGCAAAAGTTCCAGCTATCATAATTTGATCCGAATGGTTCATTTTGGGCAGGGAGGTGATTAGTTCTTGATATGATGTGAATTTTAATGAACAAGCGATAGAGTTTGTTGGCACACAAAAGGGGATCGCTGTTCATCATTTCGACCACTGTGAGTTTTCATCAAAGTAGAAAACTGGACAGCATCGGGTTGGCTGTTTTCAGGTATTCAGTTGAGCACTGAATCCTTAGATCTCAAACGTTGGAGTACACCAACTCCAGTACGGTGCCTTACGGCTTTAGAGCCATCCGAAATGTTTAGTTCGTGTCATCCATTTAGTGAGTGTGCCACTAATTCCGCACATTTAGTTCACTCCTGTATTTAGGTTTCAGGGGTGCAACAAAGCTTAATAGAAACGGCAGCCAGAGTACTCGCAAAAGCAGACTGTTGCCTAGCCTCTTGGTAGATCCCACGTTAGGCACTACGATAAAAATACCAGAATAAGGGCTGAATATCAGACTCAAAGCAGCAGATGTAAGCAATGGTGTGCAGTGTGTCACGATTTCAGGTACCTACAGGTGTTATCCGCGTGAGAATGAGTGTGAAGTAGAATAGAACAAAAATGGGAGGACAGTAATGAAAAAGGATGGTTTTCCGCTGCCATGATTTGTGCAGCAAATAATACGATTAGTTTTATATCACTTCACAACAGCCAATGTGTTATGAAGGTACTTCAGTATGCAAAGTTCTCGGTTGTGTGGGTTAAAAAGCTGCCAGGATGCTGAAACCTAGAGAAGAAGACATTTAGAGCCCTTGTCTTGCTTCTATCTAGCAGAATATATTGTGCGCACGACAGGGTATTTTTCTAAGAGAACAAGTAAGAATCTCTTTTGCCGGAACAATACCAGACCCAATGGTTCATCAAATGCTTTATCGCTTAATCGACATCTGTCGCGTGTCTACCGAGTACCTAACACTGCCAGTTTCGAGTTAAAGAAGTTGCCTGGCTACAGCAGAAAAGGACGCAACACGATCGCAAAATCCGGTACTACGATGTCAAAAACTGTTCGTAAGAGCTCTATGGTTCGGTGACACGGATGAATTGACCTAGTCTTTCAACGGCCCTCTAGACCACCACACAGCTTCCAATCAAATGCGACCCAGGTTTTTCTGGTAAATATTGTTCCGCTTTTGCATTTTCTGATTTGGTAATCAATCTCAGTTGATTATTTCAATATATATCCTCAACCTCCCCATAGGTATGTACTGGCTAGGTAACCATATCCCGGAAAAATTTATGTTGGTCATTGTGTTCTTTTTGAACAAAAATTGCTCGCTCTGTGAGCTATGAAGCAGGTCCAGTTTCTCTATTTTGAAGTTCGGAGGTTGTACTTGCTGTGGAATTTCTTGTACCCGAACAGTTCGACACCATTTGGAGCCCTGGGTAACTAAAATTTTCAACAACAAAATCGTCATTTTTTAAAGCCTGTGGGTAAGTGCTCGCTGCGATTCACAAGCTGCGACTTTGTACAGTAAATTATCAATTGCTCAGTTAAAACAAGGTTGATTGTACCGTGACCCTCGCAAACCGATTAATTTGAGGGGGATTATTACTATAAAGTACTGCTGTACAGTACGAATGATATTATTGCATACACCTGTGACATAGTAAACATAAAGGAAAAAGAGCAGGCACAAACGTTGCAGGTAGGATTAAGCTCTAAACATTGCACTATGTGGTCAACTAAACTGTGGAAGATATGAGGCAACCAGTGAGGTTTCGTACTTCCACGGTTTGGAATGCTTCGACACAGGGTTTAATATTTTGAGAATAACTTTATCAGTCCGTGGTAAAGAGTGATATGTTTACGTTCACTAATTATAGACAGCGGGTAGAGTGCCTTGAGTTGATAGTCGTACTTGCGACTGCCATAAACTTTAATGAAACCAAAATGTCTTTCAGTAAGCATATGTAAGGCTTTGGATTGAGTTAGGTACCTTAATCGTCCCGCTAGACCGAAGCCTTTGGGGAATTTACCGCAACTTATCGCTTTTCTCAAGTACTTTAACGTGGATAGTTGTTAGTGTTGTGCGCTAGTGGTGTATTTACAAGCTGACTAAGCGTAAAGGCCGGTGTGCATAAGCTTTTCTCATTTTATCTAGTGATTAACTTCATATCATACTCTGTCTCTTGTTCATGCACTCGCAGTTGGCACTAAACAGGGTTGTTCATTTTACAATTCTATGTTTTAGGCGGTAAACAAGAGATTGTCCTAAACTGCACTAGTTCTAATTAATAGCCTTAAAAACTATATAACCACGATTATAATTCGGGGATTGGCGAGCAAAATGAACCAAACCCATGCTGGTCCAACGGTGTTTTTATGCTTTTCAGACTGTTATCTCTGAAGAACTAGATTCAGTCGGTACTCCTTCACTAATTGCGTCCAATGGTTACTTCTTGACCTAAGTACGTTATTTTACGCTTTTATTAACTTTGAAAAATTTAAGTCATCTTTTTAAGAATTTCTACATTTACGGGCTCAAATTCCTCCACTGTTCGCGTACTTTTTGCACCTGAGGTGGCCTCCTCTATTATTCGCTTGAGTTTTGGTCCAACTACCTGAAAATACTACCTCATTTACAGACATTTGCCGGCTGGCGGATTGTTTAAGTCAACTGAGCGTGATTTATCTGTACCTTCTTCGCAGCTACCTCCAGCTTTGCTTTCTGTCCTCATGGCCTTTTCAGTAAACAAACTGTTCAATTTGTTTCGTGCTTCGGTGGGGTGTAAACCAAGTGGCACGGCGCCCGCCTCACATTCCTAGTTAATGAGATCTTTTCTGGAAGGCGGCCTGATTCCCACCGGGATGGTTGGCACTTATAATCAGTCACACGCAAGTGTTTAGATTTTAGAATTAAGAAGGCAGTAGGGGCAAGAGGAGGCGGTTTTGTCAAACAGCTAACTTATCCATATATCTGGGCAAAAATTCCTTGCAGACCCTCTGTAATGGTAGGATTTTTCGGTAGACTGACCAAGTGTTTTGTAATGTTTGTTCTTTCTGAAGACCAGCTGTCATACTTCAACCGAATGGTCCAAGTATACGTTGTGTAGCTGATGTGTCCTCTTTTGGATATACCCAAGTGTTCTGAGCTCCTTTTATCCTATATTTATATACATCTGAATGAAGACCAAGATGGCTTTTACCGGTTCAGCCAACTTTACGACATTGGACTGGAGTGATTGCGTTCTTCCAAATGGGCACCCAGAAGCAACGTTTGAAAATCCACGATATTGGGGATATAAAGTGTGATTAGACGGCTTTTTGCTACCATAAAAAAGCACATGATGCCGCACTGCAGGATGTTTTACGCAGGCAATTAGTTTTATTAGCTGGTAACTGATTTCCAGGCATATGTTAGTTTTTTGTTATCTAGGCAGAGGTGTAAGCATACGGCTAATAGAGGTCTAGAAACACGGAACCCCGCGCAAAACAGAGCAAATCAACTGTGGGACACTATGATGGAGACTTTGTTCCTGAGCTAGTTGTACTTTTCCTAAATATAAACCAGCATCTGTTGTTAGAGAGAAGATTTAGGGAGGGATTTTCCATTTTGACAGAGTATTGCTCACCCAAATAACGCTCTTCTTAATCTTGACTGGTCTTTTTTCGCGCTTGCCATTGAACTGTTTAGCTTTAATTTTACAATCTGTGCCATATTTTTGACTAACATTTCCTTTGAAGAACGTTCGTAGCAACCCGTTTTTCAGCTTTAAGCATGTTTTAGACACGTTTATTAAGACAGCTGACAGAATTCCGTTCCTCCACTTTGTTATCTCTAGTTTTCCTATGGATGAAAAGCAAGTAGTTTGCATCTAAGAAAGAAGAATTGGGAATTGGTCGTATCATCTAGGCAAATGTATATCGGAGAGGACAGTTTATCAATCAGAATAGTCTGGCTGTAGCTTGGGGTGCCAATGGCCATTTTGAAATCCCGCGTAATCGTCACACTCAGTCGTTCTTTTAGGAGATTCGCAACAAGGAAATGGTTAATAGTAATATCACGTATAAAATATCGAGTCATTGGAACCGTCAGTAACCTGGATCCTCCATAGCCGAGTCCGAAAACACCGTTCAGTGTTACCGGTGTCTGCGAGTCAAGAGGGCTTGGATGGAACACTCACCTGAAGTTCACGGTGACTTGGGGTCACTGACAAAACATCTGAAGCAAAAAGAATCCTCAATTTGTTGGCCCGGCAATGAGTCATAAGTTGACACTTTCTCTTACCTAAAACTTTCCAGTTACTGGGGTAACTTAAATCAATGCTTTAACGTCAGAGAAAGTTTTGCAACCATAAATTTTGGTCAACAGACGTTTGCAAGTGTGTTATCACATGTCTCGCGGAAACTGACAACAAGTATATCATAATGGCCCTCGGAACTCATGATCAGAAACCTTTTAGTATGACATCAAGTAGGTTTCTGGTACTGAAATGTTTTTTTCTGAACCACATTGCCACACTTCTACCCTCGAAATGTATCCCCACACCTGCTTTTATAAGCTCTTCCACCGCTTTGTTGGTTACGACTTTAGTACTCGCGTACAAATTAGTCATCACATTCGAAGGTGTATCAGGCTGCTGCCTTCCAAGTGCTCAAAGATCGCTGAAAGTAATCAACTAAGGGCTCACGAGTACTGAAGATAAACAAGTGTCTTTGTCAGGCCCATGGGGGAGTTTGAGTCTAGGTTTTTATTTCCATAAAAATGAAGCTTCTAAGTATAGCAACATTTTAAGCTTAATAAGTGAAAGAAGTGCTTCGGTGGTTTAAAACGTCATTTTACTCAGCATCAAAGTTCAAGCAAACAGCGTTTGCTGGCCACTAAGTCGTTGTTTTTATTGATACATCACCGGTTGTCGTAAAAAGGTTTTCTATGCCAATTTTGCCTTACCATGGTTGTCGATCAGGTGTCTTTTGATTGCACACTATGGTATCACATTGTTGGTTTCTCATCCTTGCAGTTTTTTTGGTTCTTTTTGTGGAACTAATATTTCTGTTCTAACGCTCATGCAAGGAACAAGGGGACCTTGGGAAGATGTTTTCAATAAAATAACCACGGTTTGCATAAAGCTACCGCATTTGGCTGTTAGACACAAACAATTTTTTTCCAACCACCAAATTTGCCTGGGGTGTTTAGAACCTGGAGTTCCTTCCAAGCAGCAGGCCAAAAACATGTTCAAGTTTCGAGTCTTGTGACATTATTGCATTTAACACTGTGGAGTTGAAGGCGTGGAGTTCCTATCATTTTATTAGAAGCTAGATATATGTGTGTCATATAAAAGCGACAGAATGTCTGGGATGCCCCCTAAAAGAATGTTCCTGTAAATGTCTACATGTCTTGTTTGGTGTAATGTGGTAGGGTGAATGCACACCTATTTACGTGGTACTGCCGGTTATTGCCTGCTTTCATGCAACAACTGATCTCAGAAAGTGTCCCGAAATGAAGATATCGCTCACTATGGCAGGACTTTCACTAAAAGAACTTACAAACTGCCAGGAATTAACCTTTAGGAAAATACAAGTCACTGATATTCCCTATGTTCCTTAATGCACCGGGAAATTCAAATCCGTAAGTGGCGAATGACTAAACAAGACTCTGTGACTCGTGCCAGTAGTTGCACTCTGTGGGTAACGGTTGGTCGATAGAATATTATAAACCTACACAACTGCACAAAAAGACAGTTCTGTTTATTGCAACCATCCGTTTTTACAAACAAGTGATATTAACCATAGTTAGAGTAGTGATGAGCGACCCCTAGAAGTTAAATTCGTTCCATTTGCTATTTTCATCCTCAGGTAGGCAGGACGCTGTGAGATACGTACCAGATAGAGGCATATTCAGCTTCTAATAATGAGCATCCATTGTCCCAGAGACTTCTGCGGTTACTAGTTACGATCTCTTCGTAGGTATAATTGGATGTATTACGAAGGAGACCCTGTAAATAGAACCAACAGCAATCACGCGGGTGACCCTGGGTGCTGTACCCTCCAAGGAAAAAAGTCTATTCTACCGTTTGTTTCGGTCAGTAGAACCAGGCTGGCCATGGTATTAACAGGAGTAAATAAGTGCGCGCGATATGCTGGCCTTGGCTGCCAGTGTACGCGATTAGCAGCAGGGACCTGCAAATGGGTTATGCAATACTTGTGCGTTAGCATGTCGACTGGTTGTGTTAAGCTAAATTCGGAATTTTGTCTTTAACTCCATTAAATGGATCAAAGGTAGAAAATGAGGCCGCGGTAGTAGCCTTATGTCTCAGACTGCGGTTTTGTCTTGTGACATGTGAACAAATATGTGAAAATTTCCCAAGTGATTTTCGCTCCACAGGATACACGAAGAAAGCTATTTTAATTGCATCTCAGCAGTTGACTGAAGGCGAGCAACTCGCGTCCCAAGGGTTTTTTAGCTATCGGCAGAAATATTGCTTTTTATCACGACAACCTGTACTTCTCAGTATGGGAATGGAGTCGTCGAATTCATTTTCAACTCTGATAACAGAGCAGATCCAGCTACCTACAGATCTGGCAGTTCCACACAAAATTATGGCCACAATAGTCCTGAACATCATGGATCGTACGGAACATAATTCTGGCTTTAGAGCAACAAGGTTTCCAAAATGTGCATCCAATGATGCAGCCTGCTGATAATCAAGGATGACAAGAACAAAGTGATGACGCTGGAACAGGAGTATGCGTAATCACCTTGGACACCTTAGGACCTCTCAGGCACATTTCCGGTCGGAAATTCAGGCGCGTGACATAATTTTGTCATTGTTGAGTTAGGTGGCAAAATTGTCCGGCCTTTTGGTTGTGTGGGTTTTTTCCTCCCTTAACACCTATTTGCAGTCGCCATGAACGTTCTATGCTTTACATTCGCTATGAAACCCTCACTATTTGCCGACGCAGTAAGTCGCTGGCAGACGACCGGCTCGTCGGAAAACATTTGCACTTCTTAGGCCAGTGGTGTGCATAATAAATAATCATAATAAAGAATAACAGAACCTTCAGTGTGCCTAATTGAAAAATAGTAATGTTACATGATCGTGTAATTGAGAAATCTCTTTTTACAATGTGTTCTTCTGGAGGGCAAACTCGGTATTTTCACATGACATCTGGTTCAGTGTGCAAACTTTTCTGCTACTAATGTCCGGCATCTCTGGCTTCAAAGTCGATCTGTTTGGGATATGTAATCAGGCCGTTTCCGGTAAGACTTCACTTGGTGCAAGAATACCGTCCAGTTTTGGCAGCTCTTTCTAACAGATCATAACAAAATGCTTGAGCCGCCCGAAAGACGATTGATCCATATGATAGTAAGCATTGAACTTTTAATCTGAAAAGAGAAACTAGAGGTAGTCAATGTAGTCTCCAAACGATATTGGTAACCAGGAGACAATCTGATGGTTGTTTATTAAATCCATTTTGACCGCAGCTTACGAAACACTCGGATAACATGTTTCTTTGAGGTCACCATCTACAACTGGTCCCTTAGTTCGACAGAATAGAATACGAACAAACTTTGTCACACCTCTGATTTAAGTGTACTCCGCTCGCTCGCCCAATATCAATACTCAAGTGCAACTGTTCCTTGGACTCTATAAATGACCCTCAAATTTGTCGCATAAATTTCCTTCATGTCTGTGCACAGCCATTACCGTAGAATTCTGGCGGAGATTTCTATAAAGAGTAACCTTGTGTTCACATGTTCTACTCAACTCACATAGCATGAAGTTAGGCATTTTTGATTATATTTTCTTATGTACAAAACGAATGGAGAGCCACCCTGTTTGAAGATATTCTGTAGATGTCTCAGACTGAATTGTATCCTCTCTCACAGACAATCCCCATTGCAATTTTTGTCCAATGTTGTTGATGTCTCACAACTCTTTAATTCTTTTTGTTCACTATCCACTAAAGTGAGCCATCAATTCGTCTAAATAAATCACGCCAATTGGAGATCATGCCGGGTTACTTATGTTATCAGATGAGTACGTACGTGCTGACATTCAGCCGATATCCCAGAAGAACAAATTATAACCTGGAGTGGTGGTTGGTTTGTGTAAGCTTAATTGCTCAGGCTTATTGGAATGCTCAGAGCAGACGACTCATGCTGCAGAAAGTGAAGGGAATTTAAGTCAAGAATGGTTTCATATTCTTTGACGAGTTAGCAGACAATGAGCCAGTGAAGAGTGGACGATGGATGAGCAATGATGCAATGATGAATGCCGGACAAGAAAGGTCGAGTGATATTTTGGGCTGCATAAATTCTTCCGAGGAATCTACTTTTCAGTAATGGCCTTATGACATTAGAGGAACTCCATGATAAACGAGCGGCAAATAAGCCTCGCTGAAAACGAAGCATGGCTTCTAGCCGATAACGTGGATTTCATATTATATCACAATTGAAACATACAATATGAGGACACTTGTATGGATGTACCTGACAAGAAGCAGATTAAGGGCGTGCATATGATACAAAGCATCATGTACTTCAGTCAGCATGAAGCTAAGGGCATGGTGCAAAGCAAGAAAGAGTCTGATGTTACCACAGGAACTCCAACGTCCAAAAAACTTCACGGGAATTCAACCAGCACTCATTATTCGTTTTGACCAAACAACGCATCGATTTTCAGAACCGCCACTCTTCTGATGGGGATTCAGTTCAAATGAGCACTAAAAACCTAAGTATATAGGTCTAGTCAGCCGGTTTATCAGATAGTATGACTAGTTGTGGCTAGTCAGTTCATCATTTAGCCAGTCATGGTGGATTTGCCTGGTAAGCCAGAATGAGACTGAAGTTAAAATTAAACCTAATATTGGAGGGATATGTGGCAGCTGATTTTTGAAGAAGTCGGATGCAACAGGGATTCCTCCACCAATGGACTGAACTCTCTGGGTCCTTGCTATTGGTCTACCTCCACAGAACATCGGTAGCGGTGACGTGTTGGCTGCACCTTAAGTACTACCTCTCACACTTGCAGGAAACATCTGATACAGGTCACCGTAGTTGGTTCTCAGAAGACAAACGTCCACAGATGAGTTTACCCGGGGAGAGGTCTTAATACGTTTTCCACCGACAGATCGTAATATAGTTTTGCATAGTATGGTATAGTACGTAGTATGATGTAGCACAGGATAGTAAAGTGTAGCATAGTGTGGTATAGTACAGTATGGTATGACATAGTATAGTACTGGGCAGGATTGGATACTGGGCGGGATAGGATAGGACAGGACAGGATGGAAAAAGATAGTGTTTAAAGTATCACCCTCAGCTGACGCTTTCTGGTGTGACTTCCCATGAATAATTTCATGGCTCTTGTCTACGAAAAACTCAGGTATACGCGTAAGCCTACGCAATCAACCGTTGCGATGGGCTGAGTATACATTAATAAACTTTGACAAAATGGATTGGTAGTGTCCATGGTTCTGAGGATGATGCCTATGATAAGAATTGACGATTTGCCTCATCTCGCCTCGTAAGATATCTGTAACATAGTTCAGTATTTGCCAGGGTCTACGCATAGCATGGAAATCTTGCGATCAAGAGTTTCCGGTTGCTGAAATTCCCTTGATCTGAGTCACATCACTCAAAAAGTTACCGGTTTGTTGGTTGAGCGGAAACCTGGTACGGCTAAGCCATGAAGGTCGTCATCATTCAGATATCCTTACCAACTTTCGCTACGCCTAATAACAACAATCGTATCCATAGTCGTGCGTCCTTGGCTAGGATTCAACCAAAATCGCACCTTTATCCATCGGCTAGAGGTAAAAGAAGTCAGCACCTAGAAGGTAGGTAACAGGAACATTTTTGGTTGAAAATCGCGGAATTCACAGTACAAGTGAACCAACAAAATACAGTCAGGAAATTTAATGACCCTAAAGCGAAACATAACTGGAACGAAAGAAAGACACTTGTCTTACTCGTCATTTGAGCCCCAATCAACAAACGAATCAGTGACTTACGAGTTACCAAATAATAATTGTGATACCTGCTTGGTGCATATCTGCAAGGGTTAGGTTTGGTTCTGGATGACGGAAACTGAAAAGACTGCGTACAGCCGTGGTCCACGTGCTGCTGGTTTGGCGGTTTGTGGAGAATGGCCAACGAGGAACGCTCCACGGCTCGATATTGATAGTCTGTGTATTTTGAAGATTATGTCTGTGACATTTCAGTCAGTTCGACTTACCCAGACCAAACGTCTTCTCATAAGTGATTCTTAACTAAACCAACTAAGTGATACCCTGCTTGCGCAAGCGGTCTTCTTGTCATAGTCAGTGGTATCTGTGCGGATAATACTTGTATTTACACTCCGTAGTCATAATTATAAACTACCCGCCAATTTTCACCTGAGATTTCTTGATCGCCATGCGAAATACTGCCACTGACAACTACCTTCTGCCTTCTGTACACTCTGTTGTTGCTGGCACAGAGTTCATTATAAACCTACTTGAAAGAATTAATCGAAACCACCTCAATCAACTAGTTCAGTTTACTCGCAAATTTCCCTGTGGTTAGCTCTATCTCTCGGCAGGTCGATATCTGACCTCATGCGAAAATGACAAAGTAAAGAAGTCATCTTGATTTGATGGGACGCATTCCATATTTGAGCTGAATCACATATTTCATGCACCCAACATTTCAGGACAAACACACTTGATAATAACTCTCACACACCAGCTTAATTTATGGATGATCTACTAGTAGGCGGCAAAACGACCATCCTTGCGTTAAGTTGGTGAACAACAATTTTGGATGTTCTAAATTTGTCGTCTTCCGCCTCCAGAGCTTGAGTTGCATCGTCCATTTGGCTTATTGGTTGTTATTAGAAAACCTGGACTTCAAAATAGGAATCTCCTGGACTTTATAACCAATGTTTTAGCCTCAATGGCTGAAAAAAGAGATATTCTGGAAGAAAGTGGTAAATTTAGTGATAATTTTCTGCCGTCCAATATAAACCAGAGTGATAAAAAATGCCGCTTCAAGGGGGACAGAAATTTCCTACCCAAGTGTGGGACTACTGAGAAAAAGTGAGCATTTGATCTCTTTTGAGGGAGTGGCACCTCTTTGTATGGAAGAGTGATAGCCCCCATAGTTCAGAAGTGACACTAAACTGGATTATCCGAGTGGATGATCTCTCTCCTCGGAGGTTTCCTTTTAGGTAGCATATTAACGTAGATTACTGTTAAAATGTTTAATCCCTTAATTACCCTCAAGTCTTTACGGGTCATTTGGAACTAAGACAAATTTCTTACCAGCGACAGATCCACTGTTTCATGGTCTAAATAAACTGATTTGCGTTTTGAACCATTTCTGCTGAGAGTTTGTTACTCGGAAACTTGGGCCTGTAAGTTCTCAAATTTCAAGTTCGTTAGGCCAGGTTTCATGATCAAAATCGACAACTTGACGGTTTCCTGAATATCTGGTTTCGTTAAAGTTCTCATAGTGATTAGTTGACTAGAGCATAGCGAACTATTTGGGTGATTAGCATTGATCAGCAGACTTAGTACGGCAGATTTAATACGGATGTTCCAGCTTCTTTGGATCAAATTTACCCCCTTCTGAAGAAATATTGAACTACGTGGGAGGAACAATTGTTAACACACAAGATGAATGAGCCAGGAAGATAAGGCCGGAGAGAAGTAAATAATTCATATTTTGGCGATGAATCAAGCTGATCCACACTAATCACCTTGAAAATGAGACATTTGTGTAGACAGCATAGAAACAAAACAATAAGCTGTGTTCTCATGTGATGGACAATCTTTCCTGGATAGTTATCTCAGACAAATTCCGTAGTTTGGTACGCTTGGCCTCTTGCTTAGGGCAAGCTTCTTCCCCTCCTGGAGCAAAAAGATAAACGAATTGTTGTGTGGTGCACATTTCGTCAATTTAGACTCGTCTTGCGAATCTGACTTCCTTATAATTTTTGCACGGTAAGACAAGCAATTAACAGTAGCCAATATTGAAAGCTTCAGGAGAGTAACAACAAACCATCCCAGACAATAGTCAGACTTAAGTGTTCATCGCTTTTTTCCGTGTTGCTGTAGGACTGCTTAAAATGATCTCTTTGGGCGGAGATTTGAGTTATCTTCGGGTTTTGATCATCACTGTCTCGCTGTTTGATGTCACCAACTCAAAGCAAGGCTATTAATAATCACATAGTGGCTACTTCACTTGATGAGCGAGTCCAGTGATACACTCCGTGGAGGTGACGTGATGTGCTACGCACGACGAGTTATTGTGATATGCAAAATTTTGAGGTGAGACTGGCAAAACTGGTACCTTTAAGGAGACACGGTGGATTTCACCAGAGATTTTGGTATTTTTCGTTTTGTGCAACTTCCAGGAGGAGAACTAAAATAGCTTATTTGTGTTTGAGTGAAGAATTTGTACAATATATGTGAAAACTGACGCCGATGGCATTCGTGATGTTCCTTTTTGCTCAGAACGAGCGAATGAGCGTTTGGAGTTTTGAGCAGTTTGAGCATTTGAGAGAGGCTAGAAACAGGTCAATTTCATAACCATTCGAAATCACCCCCTGTCCGACGCTTTGCGGAAATATAACCTGTGTTCAACTGATGGAACTGATGTCTTTTTCCCTTTCCATATCCTTTTAGAGAGTACAATTCCTGGTCTCGTTTACTCTATTTCCGAGGTAACGCTTAACAGTGTTACACTGACCTTCACATATCCTGATAACGCACTGAAGCTTTACTACAGAAGGCAAGTTAATCACTGTATTTGACGTTTTGTTCACCATCTATCCCGATTAAATGTGCACTTTACACCGGGCTATTGTGATAGCCAACATACATGGGTGACCCGCAGGGGACTAATTCGGAGGTGAACGGTGATTGTACCGTCTCCTTTGCAGCTCTCCTCAATTGTACAGCAAAATCTCTATTAACGGTTTATCGATTAGATAACGACGTTATGATTATCCATCATTCAGTAGAACATAAGGTTGACGGGAACTCGGGGACTGCGCCTACCTGATGAGCCCCAAGAAGAGTGAAACCGGTCGTGGGTTGTCAAAGAGTTTTAGGCAACCTTATGAGTAGTGTAGTACGTTCATTCAATGTATGTGGAATATTCAATATGTGGAATATCGTGCCAACCGAAACATGAGGCTGCCTGGTGCAGCATACTCAGTTGCTTAGAAACACCATAGAGGGCAGGTTCAGCTGGGTTCCAAGTGATTCTCCCGTCAAAACCAAACTGGTATACAAATGAGTGTATTTCGCTAAACTCTACTCTACTTAGCAGCACGGCTGTACTAATGGACTTGGCACCTAGTTACACTGGATGAATGGCATGCAATGAACAGTAATCACATTCAGATTGAAAGAAGTTTACTGGCGCGTCCGAAAGGGGCCAAGTTAACCAATTATCTTACTCGACCGGAGTCAGGTACAATTGTGTGACTTTATTCCAGCGGAGTAATGCTCACACATGTAGCGGAATATCCATCAGAGTTGAAAAATACGGAAAACTCAGACTCTCTCTAAGTCATTCTTACCAAAATTTAAATGATAGTATGTTTTTAAAGAAAAATTTATCAACATGCTTCATTGTTGAAACCTGACTGGTGGTTCTTTGAAATATGTTTCTTTTTCATTTGAGAAGCATTTTGAGGTTTTGGTACAAATTTAGAGTTAACGAACATGTTTCATTGAGTAATCACAGGGCTGCATCATCTCCATTACCACAAATTCGTTGTCCATTCTTATGGCATACTGTGGTCAAATTCAGAAGACGAGGTAAACCAGACTGGCAAGGCCACTAAGTCCCCACCTGCCTGGGGTTTACTTATCTATCCAGCCACAAGCAAATAAGCTGGATTGAAATACTTGCGATCTTGATCCGTTATTGTACCATCGAAGAACAGCCAGACCAGTCGAGTGGGCTTTAGTCACATTGCTTCTAATTGGTGAACGCTATCAGCGCAGTAGGCTGTTTGCACAGAATGGACCGGGAAGAAATCAACAGACGTGTTTAGTCATGGCACAGCTTGTGCGCTGAATGAATATCTCTTTCTTATGAACCTTGACCAGACATGCCTTGAGATTTGGCATAGGCGATATTCAAGATGGCAGTATGTATTCCATTGATGTGTTGTACTGTTTAACACCATTGTATTTGTGCAATTTGGAAGTAGTTCAACGCCTATTAAGTCAATATTTCGCAGGCTGTGTCTGATAGATGACTCTTAGTCAGGGCAAGACTTGCAGAGTGTTTTCGATGAGTTCTCACTATAATTATACATAACGAGGAAGACATCCGTTCGACGTTTTCTGGAACTTTAAATTTTGATGCTTTTCATGTGGCCTCTGGAAGTGTATTAGTTTGATCCTTTTTGTTTTTATTGATGGACATCATCGGTGGAGTTGGCTGGCATTCCGGATGACTAAACGAACATTTCACCAAGTCGAAATGTTGCCATCAGCAGCAAAATAACTCACCAGATCTCTCTGGATTTCGGATGACACTAGGATGCCTAATTATTGGTCTAGCTTGAAAAATAAGTTCACGCGTATTCAAAATGTGAATACATTTCGGTGGTCTGTGTTGACCAGGCAGTTAGTTCGAGAAAGACAAAAGACGGAACTAGATAGGATTTAAAGCGGAATATTGCAACTCCTTGCAAGGTTAGCTAGACCAAGGAAAGATCGCCCTGCGAAGAGCCATTCCGAGCATGCCTTGTGAAATTTTCCCAATTATATGAAGCAAGTAGTACTGAAAACATTGTGTTTTACGGCGCAGGGCGTATGTCATCAAGTGTGTTACGGGGACTATTTGACTTGTGCACTACA
Organism: Opisthorchis felineus; assembly: GCA_004794785.1. Lineage (NCBI taxonomy): Eukaryota > Metazoa > Platyhelminthes > Trematoda > Opisthorchiida > Opisthorchiidae > Opisthorchis > Opisthorchis felineus. The sequence goes on along the minus strand of SJOL01003466.1, from coordinate 176,574 downwards.
CGGCATTACGGGAGAAATATTATAATGGGAACAAGATTTACCGACGCGAAAAACATATGACGATCTGTAATTCGAAAGAAAGTTTTGATGTACATTGTACTTGACATAAGTAGACGATGTGTCAAAATAACTCGTGGTTTTAAGAAGGAAATACTTTTGGTGCTTCTAGTGTTTTACACTGAAGAGTGCCATGGTAATAAAGTTGCGTTTTCTGGCGTTTTATACTATCGTTGAATTTTGAAGCCACAAAATATCCTAACTTTTCTGCTCAGAAATCCAGTTCACAGTGGGAATGGCAGACTACCGAGCTACTTGGTAGCATACTATTTTTAAACCAGAGTTTCGTCAATGTTTGAATGCTACATGCCTAAACTATGCGTCTTTTATGCGATGTTTGGATGAAAAGCAAAACCTATAGGAGACAGATTGTATTACCTGAGCACACTGATGAATACCAATGAGGAACTCCCTCCTCAAATGATAGGAGCAACAAAGGGACCTAGGAGTCTTGCTGGAGAACAGACTTGCACAAATATCACAGATCCATGAACCTATCGATACTAGTGGGGTATTTTCTCGATAGTCTAAGAAGCACTTCTATGAAAATTAGATTGCGGTTGAAACGATGTGACGATTTACTCCTGCTTTAGTAGGAAGCTTTCCTTCTGAAGCACAATGATGCTAAATGTCCAATGTAAAGATATGGTTGGCTCCAAGAAAGCTCATTCACACAAGTACTTACATTCACCTGGATCGGTTTAGATGCTTATAGCACTGAAAATGGCAAAAAGGACAGACTAGAACCAGCATAGAAACCAGGCGGATGATCCACTGACACTAGTATAATGAAGCCCGTAACATTAGCCAATAACTCAATAAGTTAGTTTCGTGTGTGAATTTTATTGCATAGGTGAGTGTCTACAACTCATGAACGAAAAATAGTGGATTTATCCACAACGTATTCTCTTAAGAAATACAAGTTTTCGTATGGGTGGATTTTTCCGCCTCCTGTGAAATAACAGCTGTAACGAGATGCACTCCACATCAGTGGGTCAGTGAAATGTGGAGAAGCTTTAGTCTCGCGAAGATTGCGTAACTTTTGCAATTCAAGAACGAGGTCCTTTCTCTTAGGCGTTGTTTACCTATAAGGACGTGCGCATTAGCACCAATAGTGCAGCGGTTAGTTTTAATCTCAACGACAAAGTTACCACTTTGACAGGGAGAGTCATAAGTATTCCGATTAAGATCCACGGGGAGATCGTTTGCCAACAGTATGGAGGACTTTGAACACTACCTTGTTGAAGCAAACCCATTCTGACAAGTTTTGTGCTTCTGTAGACGTCTTTCAAGGGAAAAGATCAATACCTGATATTTCTCAAATTGCTTACGTAGAGTTGCCGCACACTGTCAGTCGTATAATATCAACCAAATCATCATATCTTTTATGAGATTGTACCATGGGGCCCGTCAGTGGTACCGTATAATGGCCATATATTTGTGGTTCCATCGGTGTTTTGCTGTTTACGGTCATCAGCTGTGTTCCTGATAAGTCTAGAGCAAATTCACTTATATATATGTCGCAAAATTCCATCCTGCTTATATTCCACTACTGATAAACTGTTGACATCATTTGCGTTTGGAGAGCGTGATCAGAAGGCAAATAACATTAGCCGGATAATGTAAACACGAACGCGAATGAGAACGAGAATGGTCCGCAAAAGGGCATGCTATCACTAGATCAGTCAATCGCCTTAGAACACTCCCCTTATGTGTAGCAGACTTTGACGTGAAAAATACGTAGTTAGAGACCAACAACTGGCACGAGAATAAGTGCTGCTCGACGCCCCCCACGGGGCAGAAGTCGCTGGCAAATTCAAGATACAATAGACACGAGGCTTGGAAAAACATTGGTAGTGTAAAACGCCATATAAAGGAGTCATGCGTGCGTAGAAAGCTCGAAATGGTAAGCAAGCTCCGCATCCAAAAACAACAATCTTAGCGGACTGGTGAATTGGATACCTCGATATGACTTGATCACCGGTTTGTCAGCCAAAATGTTACGATCAGTGTCATGTAGGACTCAGATAACAGCTAGAAAACATTCATTATCGCCACATTTCTGCTCCAGTTCTTGCCAAGCAGAAAGTCCGTGCCTTTCCGTTTATCCCCATTGCTTGACGCCTCCGAACAGCCATCAGGTCAGACTTGATGAAAGAACTTTGAACAGGTGCTGTCAACTCCCAGCAAAAGGTTCATCTCAGATGACCAAGACGTCTTCCAAATTCCGTTATTACGAGCATTGTGCGTAATCCAACAGGATTAGGTTACATGCTCCAAATCTTCCGGTTGACCACAGTTTTCACGACAGAACATCCACTGTTCACCGTGAACCTACCCCTGCTTAAAGAGGTGCACATGTTGGTGAGTACCACACTAAAACCCGGAGAGGATAAACATAAGTCATGGAGTCAAAAAAGGCGAAGCGACCGAATCTCGAAAACTAAAACTTTTTGTAGTCTATTGCACGACGCAGCCACCAGATCTTTAATGTTCGCGTGTTTACTTTGGACTTGCGAACGAAGACTCTGGTTCTAAACAGCCGCACCGCAGGATTGTTAACCTAGCTGGGAAGTACTAGGCACCGCGTAGAAAGCAACCTTCACACACACGCTTTCCGCTGTATCGGGATGGATGAACTCAGGCTTGGAATAACGGGTCCTAGCATGTTGTTTACCGGCGTGCCAGTGGTTGCTCAGGGTGTACTTCGTTAGACGTAGCCAGCCACGACTAGACTAACTGACGTAATTAACCAACTTATGAGGACGTTGCGGTGGACTTGGCTGAGCACAAGCAAATGTGTCAGCCTCGGTATTAAGTAGTTCTTGTGATACTGATACTTTGATATGGTTTTAGCGGAGAACGCGTCACCTCATCGAGCAATTTCTGCAGCTGCTGAAATTCGGTTTGGTTTGCCATTTTAAAACACATAACTTGGTCCTTATCTGCTAGGCAATTGACCGGGAAAATATTGTTTCAGTCTCACAAGAATGACTTAACTTGTCAGCTAGGCACAAGAGTGACTGTTACCATTGTTGGGTCCAGCTGGCAATGGAAATCTTCACTTACTCATGCTTATCTGCATTGTGCTGGGTGGGATGTGCATGTCGGCGGTCTTGATCCATGAAAATCTTCGTCAGAAACAGGCGGGAACAAGCAGCACAGGCAAATTGGGTGACTACGTTTGTGCAAACACCTTTATGGACGCAGAATCGACGGAGAGCTACCAATCCAGCTGTCGATTTGTGGCATTTGCAAAGTTATCACATGTAAGCCCAAAGATTCTCCGCCCGATACCGTTTGGTATTGATGCAGAAGGGTCTGTTGGATCGTGTTGTTGATTGTTGAAAACAACCACCACTTTGAAACCAAGCAGGATGTTTGGCCCCGTCTTGAGCTACTGAACTCTGAACACCCAGACGGACATCTGAGTTACCTAGTCGGCACCACGAGGAGGTGGTTCAGGGCGCCGAGTACTACTACTAGGAGAATATATTTGAGCTGATGCAATTAAACTAGTTGGATAAAACTGTGAAATCAAGTGTTATTAAGTAACCGCTTTGGAACGGAAACAAACTGACAATTTAAACCCTGTAAGAATCTGTTTGCTAACACGGCAATTCCGCAGCGGAGAAATCACATATTTTGGCCGATTTCTTGAGGAACTTCCTCCAGATTACTAGTGCGCTTTGCAAATGGAACTAAAATGTGTGTTGTTTACATTGAAGCACTGGTTTTTTAATGACCAGAGATGCGTCCACTGGAAGTACAATGTGACCGTAAGTAGTTTCTTAAAAGGAGAGGGATGTGCACAAAAGCCAGAAGATTTCACATCACTGTACCATAGCTTCGGCTGTCTTCTCTAGGGTTGTAAAGCAGATCACAGTAGTTTTATCGTGGTACGCACAGTGCTCAAGGTACAATTGAGGACAAAAGACAAATATTTCCACACGTGGGTTTAGTATAAAAAGTATTTTATCATAGTTTTGACTGAGGTGTACTTGTGTGTGTAGGTGAAGATAACTTCATTTGGCAGTTAGCTGCGTGTGCACTTTGAAGATGGTGGCACATGAAAACAAAAGTTGATCAAGAGTTATTAACCGAAGCAGACGATAGTCAATCCTAGTGTTTAGAACTTAATTATGAAAAAAGTAGAATTCTTGGGGTGGTCAAAGCTTTGAATTCATAAAAATGCTTGATTGAACAATTTGGATATTACATTACAGCTAGGACTGGGTATCATTTGGTTATACCTTTCATTGTTTCCAAGTATGCCGTCAGTCAGAAAGTATGTGTGCCGTACTTAGGACTTTCTTTAGCAATCGCCTCGACTGCCTGGTGATAAGCCACAAGCTATCCTTGTAAATGTTTACAAACGGTTGGTGTTTACTTCACAGACATGCATCTTCCTGGGGACAGTGAATGAGCTGGTGAATCACATGATCATGTCAGCTGAGTTAATGCTTCAGAATGGACTGGACTGTAGTATCCAACTAATCCACCCGAATGTACGCGATCTTTGGTCCAAAACAGGCTGCTGGAAATATTATCTAGAGGTTTCAAAAGCATCTGCACTCAGAGTTCAAGCAGCTGCATTTTCAAGCGCACTGACTATTTTGGCTTGGAGCACAGAATATATCACTGGACAGTGCACTTTTCCGTCGCGAACGAAGTTTATGATCCCGCAGTAAAAACAGACTCCGCGTGGCTGTCAGAAAACAATTTTGATGACTCAGTCTAAGGCAAAAACACCATAATTTCTGGTATTTTCGGCAAAACTTGCACCAACTTGTCATCTCCAGAATAGCGAAGGGTACTATGTGGTATAATAATGACGCAACAAACTGTCCGGAGTAAATGCTCATTTAATTATTTTTCACTACGATACCACTGTTTTTTTCAGTTCATACCTGTCAGGCTTTCTTTGTCTATGATGGACCTGTTAACAGAAACTTTTTTTCACGAATGAACTTCAAGCCTTCTATAGTATTCAGTTTCTAATCACCAGCTAGCGATTCATCGACCTGCTGAAAGTTAGCGAAAATCAGTAGTGTAGCTTGTTCACTGGAACATTCACACGACCAAAGCTGATAACAGTTGTTTCCTGAAATGTCAGTACCTAACGCCACAATCGCTACTGTCACGTGTACTTTCACGGCACCCATTCCAAGATGTTTCTGTATTGCCGCAAAACGCCTTGAATCCTACGTAAGTTTACATATGAGGCAGTGTCGAAGAATTAAGCCCTAGTAATTTATGTGTCATTGCTAATTTTTATTCCTCCTATCACTCTAAGTCTTTCTGTATTTGAGAGGAATATCTAGGGTGGCACAAAGAATCCAGTGACAACTGCTTTTCAAAGAGCCCGAAATGGATAAATCTGGCAGTGGACTGTCTAGTAGTATTCATCAGCTTTGCCATCCCACTCACCAGGGTGGGCTCTATCCTTTTTACGAACATGTATTGGTAGGTATCGGACTCAAATTATGATTCCAAATACCATAACTGCTTTTTGTACTTTTGCGTGTTTGTTTTCGAGTTTGGTGTAGGGTTCAAATGCCTCCATGAAGCTCTTGCTTAACCCTGGATTTCAGTTTCACGTCTCATTCTCTGTAAACTAACTAGCATGCAGCAGTCAGGAGCCTGCCTCTCAACCAGCAGCCCAGTGACAGGCAGGATGCAAGGGGCTTTAATTGCTCAAACCGTCAGCATTAATGGAGAACGATTTCAATATTGGTTTGTCGCTGAACGGCACGGCCAAACACTTCCTGCTGTAGCTGGTTCGCTCAGAAAATCTCTTGCTTATAGCATAATTGCTGCCCAGCGGTAAGTTCGGGACAACTGAGAAAATCATGCGTTCAGCTGTTGTTAGGGGTAGTTTGAATTATATACAGCATTTTTCGCACACCGGTTGAATAACCTACACATTTGCACACACACACACCACACTAACTATCCTAGATTCTGCATATACTGGAATAAATCCAACCATGTTTTTTCGGTAAAGCATTTGTCTTAAAGACAGGGGAACACGGTGAAATGAGCTGTTTGGTTTGTGTCAAGAAGTTGTTTCTCCGTAATGAGTTCTCGTAAGTGATTATTCTAGTTATCCGTTCAGTTAGTGCGCCTAAGTAATCCTAAATGTCCTAAAATATTGAATGAAATTTTGACCCGCTCAAAGGAATGATCAGTTCATCCAAATTTATTTTGAGTAGACGCTTTTTCCTAGAATTTCAATCCCAATTCTTTGTCAGATGCAGTCGAGCGTTCCACTTCGTTGAATGCAATTCCAGAATTAGCACTTATCAAAGCCTTCCGAGACTAATGGGGGAAATTCCAGCCCATTAGGATAGTTTAATAAAGCCATGTATAGCTTGTCCATTCTGTAGAATCAGGGGTTTTACTTTCACCGTCACTCACACACAACCAACAAATGGTTCGTCTTCGTTTAACCTATTTAAATGAAGCTAAACATACAGTCGGCTTTTATTCCGATTATTATTCTATACAATACCAAATACAGTAAACTAGAACGGAATCTGAAGAAACCGGATACCCGCTGGGGGCGGCTTATACATTTTTCATCTCCTTGCAGCATATACGACCTTATAGTATGGGACAGCATAGCCTATCAAAGTAGACAAAAAAGCTTTTTGGTCCAAACTATATGTGGACGTGTTATTACCTCCCAACGCATAATTCTTGGGCCTTGGGCCTCTGGCTTAGATATTTTTAAAACCTCAAATTGAGCAAGGCTTTAACTGAATGGGCACAAGTTGTGTTTTGGAAAATTATACGTGTAAGTGAGTACTCCTTAAGAGAAGCGCACAGTCAACACACAGTAGTTTACTGCGTCCAGCTTTCTGACGATTTGAAATCATGAAATGAATCTAAAGTCACTTTGGGAACTACCTTTTGAGTCTATTGAGTTGCTAGATACACTATTCTTCCGGCTACTTTGGGGGAAATATACACCCAAACAACATCCGAAGTGTTCTACAGAAGCTATAATTCCCTAGACAGCTGTGGGGGGATCCCTTTAAATGCTTGCGAGTAGCGGCTTTTTGGGTTGGGATAATTTTTTACTATACTATATTTCACCATATGTAATTTATGCCATGCTATACCATGCCACAATATCAGTGAGTGATGCTTTGTCTGCAACATACTGTGCGGTTTTGAAACCAGGATGATAGTTTTAGTGACAGTGATGTTCAGCTCTGGACACACGAATGCTTAATGACTACAAAACAGTCTAACTGGTTGACAAATTTATTGGTAATTATTTTTCATTCGAAATGTCGAACTGCGGTCCTACTATTGTATAATGCTCTTAGCTGAAAATGGCTGTCAAAAATATACGGATAGATATATAAAATACTTTGTTTTTGAATGGTCAATTCCAGCACTGGTGACATAATAACATTCAAGAAAAATGGTGAACTTGACTCAGCCAGCGATGTTGTGGGCGTTTACCACGATACCTGTGGGAACTGCGAAGCCGTGCTTTTGCCGAGCTGCGAAGAAAATGTTAAGGAAGAATTCTTAAAGGTAGATCTCTTCTTAACTTTAGTCTCCAGGTCTAACATCACTATCCTATTTAGTGATCATACTGGACCGTTTACCTCACATCTAACTCACTCCTTTGTTTTGGTGGCTATTTTCAAAAAAACTCCAAACCAGCTGTAAAGTAGCTCGGGGTACATGACTGCTTTGTGACACTACGAAAACAACCTGACTGATATATTTTCCTGGTACTCAAAACTGGATGCATATATAACCTTGATGTCAAACGTGGATAGCAGAGTGACACCCTTGTTCCAGCTTCTAACAAATTATTGACTGAGCGAATCCGAACTCTTCAACCCTTGATATTTACTCTATAAGGCAATAGTCAGTGGTGAGTTTAGTTTTTTGCTCACCACCTCATCTGCTCAAAAGCAGCGCTACATCCAACCACTGTCTGCATCTCACTGCCTGAATCACTTTGTGTAATCACACTGTCGGAAACACAGTTAGAAACGTCGCTTTAACTAATCCACCCACCGCACCAGGAGAGATAAAGCCTGACTTCTGCAACACGCTTATGAGCGACCCTATCCATTTGAATTATTATAAAGTGATTTGACTTTGTGCAAACTTTTATAACATGAAAGGGTTCACTACTGTCCTAAATTAGAGGGCAAATTTAACATTCGCATACAGATTTTACTGTGCCTAGGTGATATTATGTGATGTAATTTTTTTAACGTACTTTTACATCTCTTTCAGTAGGTGAGGTCATTTGCGACATTAGTACAACATTAGGAATGCGCATAACTAAGTGATACCGCACATACGCGTACACAGAAAACTAATGGTGAATGTTCCGTTGTTTCAGAAGCAAGCAAACTACCATGATGGCTAACCTAAACATAACAGGATTTGTGCTCACACAGACTCACAGTGTATTTGGAAGTGCGTACGCTATAATTATCAGATATTCTACCAATGCTCACATTCCTCTCGCAAAAGATATACTCTAAATATTTTGCCAGTCAGATATTCCTACCTGAACGGTACAGTGTTCAGCTACTAACTGGACGGTCAGAAATACCAATCGCCCTCGAAACTCTTGAGATGCATAACTCTGGTGATACATAAACAGACGAAGCAACTTTACTTTTTCGACCCATACAGTTAACTGCATGTCAATTTGGTTTTGAGTAAGAACATCATAGACAAGAGATTCAGCTGGGTCACAGGTGACCCTCCATCAAAGCCAAATTGGTATGCAGATGAGTGTATAGGGCGCATTTGTTGCAATTTCGGTTCAAGAAAATAATAATGTTGAAGTGAACTCGAGGACCACATTTACCTGATGAGCCTCAAGAAGTTCGAAATAGGTGGTGGGCTGTCGAAGAGCTTTCAGCAACCTTGTGAGTAGTATATTACATCGATTATTGTTCCAACATGAGAAACAGGTAATCTGACAGAAAAGCCAAACGACTACAAGTAGGATGGTTTCAAGAAAAAAAGAAAGAACGGTTAGAAGAAGGAGAGTAATTGGTCTCTTGTGGAGCTTATCTCTCTTTCGGGTAGTGTATTACGTTTTTTCGACTTTACCTTTCCTTTTGATTTTTCAGCGTAAATCAACTTCACTTGCAACAAAACATCGTGATCATTGTACAGATAACAGAAGCCTCCAACTATACTGTTCTTAGCATGTTTGGTTGTCGCCTACATTTTAGCGCGCAGTTGACGATGTTCACATAGGGCATCTGTTATTTACCGTAATAAGCAATGGAAGTCATAAAAATGAGAAAATACTGTCAGATTTCTGGCGATTCGCTTATGGACAATTCAGACAGTAGGGTCTACCCTTACCATGGTGTAGTAACCTGCTGATCGAATCATGGTTACGGAACTCTTGTTTTTATCTCAAAAACCGATACGGTCTGTTAAGCACACGCTGGTAGAATATCACTTCAATAGCTTGGAAAACTGACTTTTCGCCCACTTGTTTTCAGATTGCACACAAAAGTTTGAAACGCTCACTTAGCAAAATAGGCACAGTTTTTTCCTCCCAATTATAAGGTGCCTGCTAATGACTGGCCAAATTGACGAAAAGGCATAGTTCCCCCGTATAGCCCGAAGAAGACTGTTTCACTGGTCTACTCAAGTTATGTGGAGTTAGCACTTGTTGTTAAACTGTCGAAACCGACTGTGTTTCTCGGTCGTCTACCGTAGTTGAGTCAGTTATCAGATCACACTCGAGTGATAACTGCAAAAGGCCCTTGATGTCAGCCAGCCAGCGAAACACACGAACTCATTTGAAGGTGACGAGTAGAGCAAACGGTGCAGGATCCACGCGGATATGTATATACAAAGCATCCGTTTGGTGTTTTGGCAACTGAGCGATTCCGATTCCGCAAAGGGTGCAAAGCGTTGAGCGCACAAAAGGGACATTCATCTCTCAAGACACCACACGTTGTCATCGAGACACGATAATCATTCGGACGGAACACATGGGGCGTGGCTTCTGCGACAACTTTAAGCATTCTAAGATGGCCTAATGAGACTTGGAGAGGTCCTGAATTGAAAAAGTATGTACTGCGTATAAATGGCTTCTTCGGTCGCCTAAGATTCGGATCATTGTTTGCCCACGATTTTACCTTAGTTGTTGAGATGTTTTGCGCCTCAGTTTCAATGTTACGGGCTAGGGTTACTGTAGTTCAACCAAGTAGTCAACATTGATTTCCTCTTACTAAAGGTGGCGGAAGTTGTCAGGTTTTGCCGGCTTGGATTACCTACACGTTGCGCAGTCGGTTCTGTTGCCAGCTCCGCCACCTACACGAACACCTACTTTGGAGCCTTTACGAGGTCCACCACTACCACAGCAGAACTGCAAGTTACAGAACCAGATGGTTTTGATCACATTTCGCCCAACCTGGATATCTGGTTTTCGTCGTCACTCAGAACTAGCGCTGGTAAGTATCTTTTAAGCTATGACACAGGCCTTCGGTCAACCCTGTTTTCTCGCAATTACTTTCCAGCGTTGTCCCACTCTCTTATTTACATACATGACTGATTCAATAAAAACATAATTCCTCGTAAAATGTGTAGCTGAAACGTCTTATGGATAAGTTTGAACCTGGCCATGTTTGCTTGTAGGTAGAAGTGGACTTAGAGCAACATCTGCTATTTTCGCCGACAAAACTATTTTGAAGAACATGACTTACCTGGTGCGTGGGTTCAGGTGTTTCCTTTAAACAGCCAAATCATTCGATGGTATGAAAATAGACAAATGGCTTGCGTAAGTCGTTCCCATGTACATGTGGTGAGCAGTGAGGTTCGGTAAAAATGTCTACTACAGTCTGTTCTACTTATGCGAACACCGCATGAAAAAACTTAGTCTCTTCATTTCTGTGGAAATCTGTACAATAAAGGGGTGACTTTCAAGTAAATTTATTAATCGGCTTGAAAAGTGAGTTGCGCTGTGGTCTCGCTTCCCCGAATTCGATTGGCTCGTTGAACGCCTTCATTTAAGTAGTTCTGTTCCTTAGTTCTGACTAGTCCGCTTCCTTCCTACTTTTGTATTGGTTTTCTTCCATTAGGTTTGTTGGTTGGACAACCTGAATTTTGGTTTTATTTCCTCTATCTTACTGATCCGTTGGTATTACTTCCTTCTTTTTTTCCTACGTGATTCGTAATCCATCCATTGTGTAGCGGCTGGAACCAATGTGCCTATGGTACACGGTTTATGGCTGATAAATTGGCTGATTGACTGTAATTCTTTCGTTCATGGGAGCCGTCAGACTTGGCCGATTCCGTTGTGTGTATTGTTTGATTCCTATGTAAAGTGCCATGCTTCAGCAAGCCGGCGCTTCACTTCTATTTTCACCTGGGCAAGCACCTCGTCACAATTGCTCGAATGTCCTGCCTCACCTTCTTGGCCTGAAAGAAGCCAAACTTTATCAACTATTCCATCGGCAAGCTTGTTTTCATATATCCTGGTGGATTACCCATAAAAATTACGGTGAAATGGGTCTTGTCTCTAGGAAGTCGGTTCATACCAAAACCTTAGGGACAGAATTGCCACGGAAAGCTGAAGCTGCTACTGGGTTTCCGGTGTCATGATTACCATTCTTGACGTCATTCCACTGAGGCATAAAACGGCTTCTTCACATAAAAAGACCGTGCAGGCATATGATCAGAAACTGAGCTAGCACCGAAGTTTCGAGCATTGTGTTGAGCTTCTCCCCGTAAGCTTGACACTTGTCACCATGTAATACTTGGTGAACTGCATGTTTCCATGGGCCCATCAATCTGATAGTTTAGGATGAAAATGACATGAGCTCTGGGGATTTTCACTGTGACCTTTGGTGTGGCTTGTAGCGGAAATATTGTTCAAAGTTTCCTGGAAGTTATCTGTTACGGAAGTTTCATGCACGCGGTTTAGCTTAATTCAACCAATGGATCCGAACCTGAAAGCATAAAACTGAGACTGTGACACAAAGCATGTTCACACAGCCGTTCTTAACACAATTTTGTTCCAACATGTTGCTTCGTGTCAGTTCTTTGCTAAGCCAAATGATGAAAAGTTTGCAATGTGGAGATGTTGTGTTCTTTTTAAGGGGAGGGTGAGGGAGCTTATCAGATACCGATTCCATATTCTTTGTCCCTATTAGTCTCTCCTCTAGTTCTTAAAAGGACCCCATATTTCGGCGTGTGAGGAATTCATAAATTGTCACCTATTATGATGCCTCTCTTATTCAGGTTCCGTTTTTCAGTGGAATTTAGCTTCGGTAGGTTTACCCATGAAATAAAAGACTGTTTTTGTTTCACTGGCACACCTCAGTAATGGGTAAATTGTCGAATATTTTGAAAATAAATTGCAGACACTTACGCGGTTTCAGAACTTCTAACTTTGTTAAGGATAACCTACTTCCGGAAATAGGAAGCTAATTCTAATGCGTGTTCTAAGGAAACTCTTACATCTTGGATGGTCGTAGCCTTACAATTCAGAATCAAGAAATTAGCATATTCTCTTGCTGGATCAGAAGCAGGCCACCAGTCTTGGAGACTCCTGAGAAAATGGACATATGATTTGAGCTTGACTTCTTCATTCTCATAAAGCCTGCCTAAACTATCATAGCTTTTTTCTTTGGGTTGTATAACTCATGGATATGATTACCGCTTTTATTTGCTTCCCGAATTGCATTTTCCCTCACACGAATGTTTCCCCAAACCGTTTGCGACAACTTTAATAAAACGTTCACTCTTTAGGATTTCCCTGGGACATATCAAAATTTAAACTGTCAAAATCAACATCAAATCAAATCGAAATTTCAATCAACGGGACTGAGGACATCGAGTACAAACTCCACTACAGGAGGTGAGTTGACAGTGGCTGTGAACGATTCTACGTCGATACTAAATGAACATCAAATTCAATACACGTTTATTTAACCTAATTCTATGCAGACAATAAAGGACCTACCTAGTAGAGTTGAACTTATTCTCCCGAGCATGAGATTGTCAGTTCCTCGAAACCTCCACAATTAAAGGGACTAATCAACAACCACTACAAGTTCTGTACAAAATCCTAGAACACACTGACATAACCACTCCGGCACACACGAGTCCCAAAAAATAGACACAGATGATTGCTTACCACTGGCGACACTTTTTTTCCATTCTCCCGTCTGATGGTATATAATACACGTGGTCAGCCAGGATAACCAAACGGATAAGATCTGGAGTTGCAGTTTCAACGACTAAGTTTGAGCACCACATGCGCATCCTCTAGTTGGTTCCCGGACTCCGCTCTGGCAATGTGCAGACAAGTTATTACAGATACTTGTACGCATTCAATCCGATCGGGTACCCGGATGAGTGGAGTTGAAAAATTTGGAAAATATATAGCTGAGGCCATGCAAGTTACAATAATTCTACCAGGAACCGCAACAATACTTTCAAAATGATTAGCTACAAAATAAAAACGAGGTAGAAATCGTACTGTGTTTCGCACTTTGAATTCCTTTAACTGGGACGACGTAATTGTTATTGTTATTGAAAGCGTCTTGCCTGAAAGGCCCATTTTCATGGTCATTAAACAGTTCTTGTTAAAAAATTCTTGGTTCCTTTTAGTTTCACCTTCTTTCACCATGTAAATACTAGAAAGTAAACTGACGCAATACTTCTTCTAATGCAGGAGGACTATTCCACATTTTATCCCTCACTCGAAAATTTTCAAAAACGAATGCCTATAAAATAAACTGAATACATGAGCTTATAACCAGTTAATTTCACTGGTCACAGAACAAGTTCAGAAGTGGATATTTTCACTGTAACACTATTTGGCGTTAAACTTTTCATCCCATAAGACACTGTTACACTGGCTGAAGTCTACAAGCCTCCTGATCAAATGAACATCTAGCAACTATAAAAAAGGCATGGTAGTGATACACGTACTAAGTTTCTGATTGCTCGGTGCTTATTTTTGAGGTATTTTCATTTGGCTATAGTTAGGACAAACGCCCTTATTGTCTTGGTATTTTCACTTTTCAGTACATCCAGAACGATACAATACTCAGCCATCAAAACAGCGTCGTGAACAAACTATATCATAGTAGTTTTATGCAACACCAGAGCACCTTTATGAATCGGGCTCACAACGGCAACGGTGTACATCACAAAAATTTGGGTACACACATTGCAGGCACGTAGACAGAAAACAACTTTATGCTTCGAGTAGTCGACGAACAAACCAAATCCTATCGCAGGTATCCAGGGGTACCCAGCGCCAACAGAAGGTTGGATGCTTTGTCACTGTCATTTGTAAAATCTCAGAAACAAACAAATAACCTTTCATTACGTTGCTGCGATGGTGTTTATATGAATGCTTGAAGAAAGTTGAGGATTAGCACCAAGCATGTCAGTGGACATTGAAACTGATTCATTCGTCCGGCTACTGAAATATCCTAAGTAGTTTATAATCACCTCGCCAGCCATCTCGAATTTGGCAACCGTCTTCGTACCTTCCTCAAAACCCGGCGAAGTCTCGTTTTTACTGCGTCCTTAGGTATGTGTTTCACCAAATCCTTGCGCAAACGACGAATTTCCTGGTTGATTTTGAACCGTAAGCCTGCAGCTCAGTTAGGACATGAAAATTGTTTGCCTTCAGGGTACATTTTCCAAGGTATTACGAAAATGGCAAAATCTACGCCAATTGACCACCACCAGGGTACCTAACGGCCTGCTGAGAGAAAACCGCAAATAAGGTTTTTTGAAAGAAAAGTGCATGCCAGATGGAGGATTTAAACAAGTTTCATTAAAACGGTGACCTTTTCTAGGTACTCTTGGGGTGATTAAAGATACGCAGAAGCGCTACAGTTCTATGTAGAAGTTTGCCTTCAGCGGTTCATGGTTTTCGGTTCACTTTCGTCGTGAGTCTAAGAATCAGCCTGAGTGACAGGACTGCTACGTTTTCTTATGCACACTAGACCATGTAAGCTTCCACCGACAAACTTGTGCCAATACAAGCGAAGTCAATTAACAGTTGAAATGTGTTACGTATACGCAGTACGCAAAGACCATATTTTGATTTCCATCGAGATATGAGTTTCGACTGTTATTCTCTTTATGGTGCCCAGTACCTGACCTTTTGTTAAAGACATGCGTCCGTGAAATGGCATGTTTATGCACCTCTAATTACCCATAGAAATATAGTGCCAAGTAAAACATGGGGAATGAAAACCGGTGATTGAGGCCCTCTAGAAAAGCTGTACTCATAATGATGTACATTACTGAAGTCCAAAGCAATCTTCGCATTATTTGTTACGTATATATATTACCAATTGCTCGGAGATGAGGAACAGGAAGTGCGTGAAAACAGTCTTGTAGAGGAGCCGTAGGTCGTGCAAATTACTACTGAGAAGTGTCCCTAGCGGAGGACGTTCTCCATCATGCTTCGAATTGCGATACTTTTTTGGGAGCAAAATTCACAGAGTTCTTCCCAATCGCGGACGTTCTGGCCGAGCTACTATTGGGAACCACTCAAAGAAATCGTAAATTGTTTGTTCTAACCTGACGACAGGATCAAACGGGTGGATCTTTGTGTTGTCAATTGCATGCCACAGAATAATGGAATTCCATCTTGTACGAGTTATAATAATTTGACTATTAGTGGTCAAAATGGGTATGAATTGCATTGTGACATATATGCACTGGACAGATCAGGATGGTTAGGAGTAGCAAGGCATTTAATAGATTGTCTAGTTCATTCACTTGATTCGAAGATCCACGGAGCTGCAACAAAATAGTGCCTAGTCTCACGTTTCTCGGTGAGAAAGATGACAATCATAAATACACCATAACGGTTGGAAAAAATCCCCTCACCCCGAGCAGACAGAGTCCCTTATCCACTTATTACGAAAAAAATGTAATATTTCGTAAAAGACTGTTCCTCGTTTGCTCTGTTCCTTGTCATAATTTTGTAGCTAAAGGTTTTCTATAGTGTTTGCACCACTTTTATGGCTTCAGCCATCCATTTTTATAATTTTCTGGGTTTGTAAATTTTGAGACCTTATCTAAGTCGTTCACATTTGCACACGTAACAGCATGATGTGAAATACACTAGCAACGTATTTTCAAGTATTTGCATGCATTTATTTCTAAAAGGACACTTGACATTTCATCGGGAAGAGAGCACGAGTTAACGTAAAGAAGCCCATTTCCTGAGAATGTTATTCACGGTCTTATTTATTGGGTTGCTCACATGCTCAGTGAATGCTTTCGACAAGGCACTTCAAGATATTACCTAAGCCGGCTTCGTGGTGCTGTTTTATACTACTACAAGGCATAAGACTAGAATATTTAGCAGAAGGTTTTTCACTGAAAAATCGTGGACTTATTGAGGCAACACCACTGTTTGGCGATTAATTAAATTGTACTTTCATTTTTTTGATAAGAGGGAAGCTTTCATCCCACATGAATGTAGCTGAGAAGCTGGCCAATCTACTGGATAATCATGTGAATCCAGCAAGTTGGGTCGGTTAAATTGGTGGTTTCAAACAAAGAAAAAAAGCTTACCTTCTTGGAAAAAACCGTTAAAGCTGAGGAGAAATAGAAGGGCAAGTTTACTACCAAAAGGACACTTCTGAGACAACAGTCAGGGAGCCAAAAAAGTAGTATAACCTGGTTCAAAATGACTTAAATCAGGCGAATTATTCCGTCTGAGTAAGTGCAACTTTGGATTTGCGTGATTACGCTTTCGGTAGTAAAACTTACCACCATGATAGTGTCTTTGGATATGTATGTCATTTTGCTGGGACGGTTTTAACTACGACGCTTATGTGGTTGATATAATCGTCAAATTTAAGGAATGGAAACCCATTAATCACTTCTTCTTTTTTGGATATACAAGTCAAAGCTTGGGAACCATTTAAATGATCCCAGACAGTGTGACACAGTGATGTAGTCCCCTGATCAGCAGCTTTATAGGTTACAGTGTCACATTCTCCGATTACTCCCTCGTGGTCGATCAGTTCCCCTAACTAGTTAGTGATACCCATTTTAGATGTGAACATTAATTTTAAAAATTCCAGGCTATCATAATTGCTTAGTGAAAACGTTTATACGAGCTCTTGCAATCTGCTATTAGTCACATCTCTGTTGTGGCATGTATGAAAATAAAAAAGTAAATTTGTATTCGTAGTGTGCTGTTCTGCGAAATTTTTAGCGGCCTGCTCGGTTTTCATGAGCAATAGTTGCTCATTTCGCGGAGACTAGAGGCTCGAGCAACATGCACGCTGCAGTTCCGTAATTTACAAGCAGGTTTAGAAGCCATTGTCTGTAGAAGCTAGGATCTTTGGTCACCAGCTGGCCACAGAATAAAACACTCCATGTTGACGACCAGTGTCATATGGTCATCGCTAATTATTTGTAATTCGAGGGAGACACTGTTCGCTGTCAGCACCCCGATTTTAGACCCGGGTGTTCAGGATAAATCTTGTTTCATTGATTCCGATCTGCTACAGTTTTCACTTCTCCAGTTGGTACAGACTGTTCATCAAGAGTTGAGAGTTTTCACGTAATAGTTTTTCAAGGCATATTCGTTCAATGGCATTCTTTTCTCAAAACGTAAGTGACTGTAAGGGAGAGATGAGTAGACGCATTTGTCTAAAAGATGGTGTGGTCAGTTTAAGACGTAACTGAAAGAAGTCTTTCAAAATAGTTTTCCGGTATGCATAACCTTTTAATTCAGCATATCAGGAGATGTCGAGCTCTCGCACATGAAATCACCTGAGCCTACGCCTTCCGCACGCCCCTAAGTCATAGCCGGTATTGACGTGACTTTCCCCCGTAACATTACTGGAAGCGAAAACCTTTACATTTACTTTAGGGGGATGTCGAGTCAGTTGTGGTTTTAATAAAAGTACTTACCAAGGTGTGTAATTTGCGGTGTGTAATTAAAGAGTTGTTTTGGGTGACTTTCAATCACGTGTTTGGCACGGTGACATTGGGCATGTTATAGCCCAGTGCTGGTTTCGCTTTGGCTAAGTTTCATCAATTAGATACTATCTATTTGCAAGGCACAAAACTTGGAGACCTTGAATACTGGCCGAAGGTTCGCTTGAAATCCGTTCGATTCCTCCGTTGTTAGCAGTGTAGTCTTCAGATGAGCCTTAATTTACACTTCCACCATGAAAGTTGATGAGCCGTCATTCGTGGCGTGAGGCTCACCGCAAGCGTCACCAAGCAGCAAACTCAAACGGAACAATTAATTTTTCTGGCGCGCTACTCCAAAGCATGTTAGGTGACCGGAGCTCAATTCCTTGTACGACGAAAAACACCTACCACTGGTTAGCTACAAAAACGGCAGGACTGCGATCCAATTCTTCCAGTTTCTTTCTGAACGGCATAATCGTGCCGGAACAGAAAAACAGTCGTTTAAAGGTCTACGCAGCCAGTTCCCCCTTGCTCTGTCGTGTTTCGCGGAGAACCTAAACCCACGTCGAGAGTTCTGAGCGACTGATAAACGGTGGTCAATATTTGTTTTGTAGAGAAGCACAGTACCTTGTTTGATAATTCAGTGAGTAAAAACAACGCAGTCTATCGTTTCATTTACATTTGCCTGTTGTCTGCATGTGTAATCAGCCGTTTGTTAAAAATGGAGTGTTACGCTGAACTAAAACGTACTCCCATCCATTTTGCGATATGCTATATATACTCATGATGGCAAACAGGCTATATTACGTGTATTTTGAACAACACTTAGTCCCGTGCAGATACATGAGAACGTTCAGCTTCGCATGAGGGCAACTACGAGGGATCACTATGAGGTTTTAGATACAGCGAGGACCTATCGCCAAACCTTGGTGTTTAAAAAGATTCACTAGGTTAGTCTATGGCGTATGTGCGCCAGTGTGTGCATTATACGCCATTATGCGCAATTGTACAGAGCCAAAACTACTAAAACAACCACAATTACAAACTGCCTGCTTATTTATTCAGAGTTCATTTTATTCTGGAAAATTATTTTTATCCCTCCATGTCTACGGCAATCCCTCTTAGCTTAAAGCAGCAAGATGGGCGATGCATTCTCCCCAAAAGCGTTACATCGACGAAAATAACGGAGGAACTGACTGCGTTGACCAAAATCTTCAGCACCGAAGACAGAATTCAGTATTGGATAACGAGTGAGAAAATGGCTTACACGCCACGCATCACAGCAGGAACCACCAAAGTTAAATCAAGCGCGAATACTCGCATCTCATCAGTAGAAAGGTAGGTATCGAGTTCTACTTAGTTCTTATACTTGTTTTTCATTGATTTTTACTGTACAACCTCAGCACACCTCGTTTGTTAGATCAGTTTACAGATACTCAGATCCGTCCCCGAGTGGTTACTGGACAATGGTCTGATGTACTTAACGATACATACTTGTCGCGGGAAGACCGGCCATTTTGCACATTTAACAAGCAAACAAGCTTGCTGGTGGGATCGAAGAAGTACGCAACTTCAATCCTCAATACGGCTGAGATGGTTAAAACCGTATTGCGTGGATGAAGAGTTTCGAAGATAGGGACACGTTCGGTTGAATTTAAGTACGTTTAACAAAGCTGTACCGGTAAAAAGCAAAGCACATCCTAGTGCGGAGGCATCTAATTGGTGGCCACGAACCACTAGGTTATAAGCTATCAGATAAGAAAGTGTAAACCTCATCCAAATGGAGTTTGTGAGTCCTCTCGAGCCCTCTTGGACGTTGTGTGAATATTTAACTAGCTCTGCAAAAAGCTTCATTACTTTACAGGTCAACCTTTCATCGTATGCAGGGACGGCTCTTTGAACTAACTGACCAGATACTACCTGCATGCTTCATCTTTAACGTTTGCCGTTACAGAATTAGTTAGTACTTCCCGATTAATTTGCTTCGTTGAGGCCTACACCTTTAAGGGGTTTAGACATTTTCATAGGGTATCATGGGTGTACAATAGGGGCGGACTCTCCAGAAACAAACACCTTTTACTTGAGGTAGCATCCATAGACAAAAGATTTCAACGTGAATGGTAAGCCCG
Organism: Opisthorchis felineus; assembly: GCA_004794785.1. Taxonomy (NCBI): domain Eukaryota; kingdom Metazoa; phylum Platyhelminthes; class Trematoda; order Opisthorchiida; family Opisthorchiidae; genus Opisthorchis; species Opisthorchis felineus. The sequence continues at coordinate 156,454 of SJOL01003466.1, read as the reverse complement.
CATGATGACCTCCAGAAATTGTCATCTCCACCAAATTGGGTTCGACTAAGCTTCAGTCTAGTGATATCACACCGAACCAACGTTACAATAGTTTAATGAGTTTTGTGTAACTCTTTTCTGCATTGTCCTTTAGTACACAATACTTGGCACTGCAATGTCATAATATGTTTCAAGGCTTTTCATAGTGAAGACCAACCAAATGGTGCTAAGAATGGTTCAAATACTGTTCCAAAATAAACCGTCTTGAAATAAGCGCATACAGAACCGTTGATCCGAGCACCCCGAGGCACTCTACAACTTCGCTCTGCTTTTTTACTGTGGGAGTTTCGTTGGAGGTATACCGTTACCGGATATGGTCGAAAATAATCGACAGTGGTCGCTGCATCCATTGAACCTTGTCAAAGTTTTCTCTACCGTTGTATGATTTAGTCCGTAGCTTTTTGCAACAACCGAACACAACGTCCAGTTCATTAGGGAATTCTGTTTTCTGTTCATATTTGTTATTATTTTGACTCTACTCGATCTCTTTCTATGCACTATTGATCTACCGTTGCCCATACGTAACAAATTACTCATGAGGTTGTGAAATCTCCTCAACAACACTCAACCGGTTTGACCTTTCTTTGGGCTCATCAGGTAGAAGCAGTACCCGAGTGTATGTTAACTTTATGTTCTGCTTGAGTCCATACTGGGGAGAAACACTGGATAATGACGAGATCCTTGACGTAACGTTATTAGTTCAAGCAGATGGTCTAGTGAAAAGCTACATTTTTGCACTAATTTTGGAAGATACTGTAACCCTCCTACTGTAACCCATTTAATCGCCCATGATCGGCTGGGCAGTGTAACTTGATTTTTTCGATTAAGGTAAACAAACCGTTCACCTTTGAAGGACCAGGACGTATTTTTCCTCTTGACGTTTTCACTAAAAAACAGGCTGTTCTGCTGGGCTACTAGCCATTTGATTGGGATTTCACCTCCTGAGTGTCGTTATATTGTCTGTAAGTGTTTGTTGCATTGACCAAGCACAATTAAGCCTTAGGTCTATGTTGTAAAGCGAGACCTGGCGTATTGTGCAGCCAATTAGTCAATAGGCACCGCATTGAACCGGTAGAGCTAAACTCAGCTTTTGTACGTCGTGGCTCTGCATAGTGAAATAAAAATTGCTTGTCAAGTGGTGTTCACGTTTCTTCATTTCTGAAAATGCTGGACCCTGCTAGAAACTAGTAGGGTTAGATTTGCCAGAATGGTTTGACCTTTTTTTGACGAGTTAACACTTCATCCATCATTTCAACAGTGAGATTTGTGGGACTGGGACAAACGGTTAAGCAGCATTCTCACTTGGGTTACGTACGCCTTCTTGTGGTATCACATCCTCACTAGAAATATGAGAAAGGCCAAAATTTCATTATGACTAATTCCCTTTGATTATATTCCTTTATTTCCAAAATGCAGCACATTATAATACACAAACATAATTGTGCGGGACAAACTTAAATATTACTTTACGAATCCCCAAAAGTGGCATGCAGTTACAAGAATATTGGTCACAATGAGAACAGCATAGCTACTCGCCGCCGAAAACATTTCCTCAAGTCTCAAAGTGGTATACGCAGTGAAAATTTGAGGATTCGCCACTCTTGACATTTGAATAGTAAATAAAGTGTGCTTGGACTGAATTTGAATAAAACAAATTTCCCTTTCTAATTTCATTGCATCAAGGCAATGCCTATTTAAAATTGATGGTCGTGTTTGCGTCTGGTGTAGAACTTAAGGAAATGCGGAAGAAGATTGCACATAAATAACTGTTGTGCAACAAATTTATTTTCTGCCCTTTTGTAGCACTTGACGCATAAATCTAGACAAGAGATGATGAACCTCACCGTTGTTATCATAAGACAAACAAAGTTGAAAGGCTGCGACCAGCTGATGCCTAAAGTCCACTGTTGGTATGAGGACTGAAACCTCCTCGAGAGCGAAATACACTACACGTTGGTTACGATTTTAGATGCAATGAAATCCATACGAACAAAAATTGACCATCACTGAGAAAGCACCAGCCAAAGAAAACAAGGGATATATAAGTATGATCAGAACTAAATAAGCAGTGTACATGATTTATTTAAATGGTAAATGGAAAATCACCGGGGCCGATAAAATAATCTTGGATTAGTGTGGATGATAATCTTAAACCTGTATTAGATAAAGCACAAGTGGCCTGCTCTACTTCATTCTGCTCTGATTCATTTTCATGAAACATTGTGGGCGCTTAGTGGGCTAGAGTTTTTGACAACGGTCGGACTTTTCGAGTTGACCTGTCCAGGAGTTCACTGAGACGTCCTGCAGCGCACTGTCTTCATGTGTCGCTTTTGTAAGTCCCGGAGGATCAATGGATTTCCTTTAACAGGCTTCGTAGGGCAGTAAAATCAATTCGCTATTTGTTCACACTTCGGCTAGTGAGCCCATATTATTTAACTCAGGTGCCTCACAGATGCAACTTTCCTGTCTATGTCACTGAAGCGCGTGATTACGGGGTTTGACCCGATTATGGAAACAAAGTACCCATCGTTCGTTTTATTAAACATGATGCCGCAATCCGTGTTTGCTCTTTGTAATTATGGATGCATCATAATAGAGGAGAACCAAAGTATTTTCCTCAACACGTAATACTACCGTAACCTGTCCTTACTGGATGTTTTGGGAGGGGTTAGGGATGTTGTCGCTCTAACTCCTTTGGTTCATTAGCTCCTTCATGCGAAAGGCATTAACAGAACTCTAAAGTTTCTGCATGCTCTGGCACTGATTTCGACGATCAGTCCAACTTTTTTCCGTCAAGCTTCAAAGGACTAAGGTGACCTGAGGAAATCTGCCAAAACTGTAACTACTTTCAGGGAGAGGAACCGATGAGAAATTCCCTTAAGTAATGATCAGTGAACTCTTCAATGTTTGAAAAAATCAAGCCGCTAGGTGGCCGATTAGCAGTGGTCTTCTTTGAAATTGGTTTCTTTGAGCAGACAGCTTTAACTGTCTGGAAATTGATCAGTTTGATCACCCAGTTATCACCATGGTATTCGTGGAAAATTCAGCAAAGATCCTCGTTGCAAAGCACGCGCGTGATTGGTTGTGGATAATTTTTAAGTCAGTTCTTATATTATAAACCATATATTATTAATCTCGATCATTTCAGGAGAGGCAATACTTTAGAGCTGCGTATGAGAAAAGCCCTGGAAGAAACGGAGAGTATCGTTGGTGTTTTTCACGACGGATGCGGGAGTTGCGAGGGAGTTCTTTTGCCCTACTGTACTGAAGTAGCCCTCGGTCAATTTATCCAGGTAAGTTGGTATGCAACTTCGAAACTTCCTTCTAAATCGAGCTGTTATACTAGCGGTCAGGAACAAAACACGTAGCCAGGTTAGCTTCTGAGACCGTCTTTTACGTCCTATTGATGTGAAGAATAACAGCGAGTTCTGGATCCCATAAAACCTTTCCAGGTGTGATAATCATATAGACTACTGACACTGTAGTAACGGTTTTGAGTCTCAGTGTATTCTCTGAAGTCGACAACAAGTAAACTGAGAAGTCATCTATCATGCCTACTGACTGTATTCAGCGGATTTATTGGAGTAGTGTCCCATTTAGAACACGTCAGCCACCCGTCACCTTCAAACGAAACAGCTAACAAGAATTCACTCATAACGGTTTTCCTTTAACTGACAGGTAATAGCTCCGTGAAAAGTGGTTATTGGGAACTCGAAGACTATTTCACTTCAGAGCCAACAGATACTCTACCTCCACATTCACATCACTCGTCTGAACAATCTTCGTCAAGCATCTGTTCTGTGCTCGTACGAGGATTCCGGTAAATTCACACAGAAATTGAGAAGCACTTTACTCGAATTTCGCTGTACATTGAGCGCGTCAACATTGAATATCCTTGGAATTGTAGCGGTTTAAACTCCCGACGTTTGATGCGCGATCCAAGCGTGATAGCACTACCCCACCACCGCAAGCTAGACGTAACTGAATTATCGCGTTTCAGTAGTACGTCCTTCGATTGGTGTGAACTTACCAGGATACTTGTACCAGGAGAGGAGATAGGAGCGTGACGTGACTGTGGATTCTACAAATCCTGAAAATCTGCAACCCTTATCTCCTCTTTTACTGAAACATTGCCCATGGGCGGATCGGTCATAAGTGTAAACATAAAATTGGGCTGTGCATTAGCACTAAGGGCTTGACATATATCTCTTAGTACTCCTTACTTGAATAAAACAAAAAAAGGTTTTGTTTACTTTACTCTACAATTACAGTGCAGAAGTCTTGTTTACGTGAGAGTATAAGGTCTTTGAGGATTGCAATGCATCCTATTAGACGACGCGCAAGCGATTGAATATTTTGCACCAAGAAGAATCGGATCAGTCCATAAAAATTCACAATTTTGAATGAAGGATATAAACTAGGACTAGTCTTTTTTGCAGTACTCATCTGATAACGTATGGTGTGGTGATTCCCATGAGTTAGAAAAAAGACGATCTTGTGGAGGCTATATATATATATGTATATATACATAGGATGTTTGAATAACAGAAGACTTCAAAACGCTCTAAAAGCCGTTAGTATTTGAGACTGTGCAATTAACAGGTTTCTTTTACAACTGCATTATCAATTGTCTATCAAGACCAATTTGTGACTTGTTCCAAAACGCGTTCTAAAGTTAATCTTGTCGGTACATTCCTTTTCTACCGCTGTGAAGAAAGGATTTGTTCCTATCAAGAAAACAGTGTGTGCTTTTACGTAAGGGTCAGCACAATACACCATAGTTAATCATTTATAGATATTATTGCAAGCCAAATTGCCGTGCCGTTCTTCGTCTTACCGCCTCGCTTGACTATACTTATGGAGTTGCTTCGTTACAAGATATCAAACCGATAAACTAAAATGCAAGAATAACGTTTCATAGTCCTGAACAGTGAAGGTAAAACATTTGATCGTGCTTGGGGTATTGAAAAGTTGGGTATACAGAATGTCTGACTTGCTTTTCCGGTAAAATGGGAAAATAGCTGAGCACATGAGCTACTTGTTTATCACAGACGGGTGCTTGGAGGCCGGAATTAGTTTAATGAACGAGTGACTACATTAGACACTTCAATATGGATGTACTGGAAATGAGACTTTCGGTATTCCTCACCCTCAACAGACTTAGTGCGTCTATCATTGTATAGCACCCACCACTCATATGAAGGCGCTTGCAAGAATGTGCTCTGAAATGCAACAGCTTCGCTGTATTTTTGGAGGTCTTTTGAACGCCCTAAAGCCTTAAGTTAAGCTAAGAAATGGTTTGTGGTTATTTTGGAATGTACACAATTTTCATGGGGCTTGTTCATAAGTGTTTGACTGCGACAGTTACAGCCAGGTGTTGCCATTATCTACTATAGTTAGTTGTTTACGCCGTTAGCATTTGGCAGACCTTATTAACGTATTCCGCGTTACAAGAAGAAACTAAGTCTCTATACTCCATGATATTGCATTATACTGAGGGGTTATTTAGGTTATAACGCACTTTGAATGATATTGTTTGCAATCCCTTTTTGCTTCTGTGATACCGCTGTATTCTGGTTTTTCTGCTTTTAGGGCGTTTTCTTATAAAGATATGAAATGATAATAGTGGGGACGTCCGAAAGAAGAAGTTTTCCTCCAAGTGTAGCCAATCTCTGCTGAAAAGCCAAGAAATACAGTACAGCTGTTTAATCCTTGTTGGAAATCATCAGAACAGCGGATCTCATGAAACTCCAGATGGGTCATGAGTTCTAGACTTCAATAAGTGAAACCTTTATCTGAAAAGTTGGTACTCGTGTCTATGTGATGTGGACTGACAGATGAAAGGGGCTTTATTCTGTCTGAGTGCAAGTTGAGCACATTTCTGATCAGCTGCTCAGGGCTAAACGGTCAGGTGTTCAAAAGGCTAACTAGGAGGTCGCAGATTCGAAACTCTCTTGAGTTGATCCAGATGCCCTGCACTGATGATGCCCAATTAGGATAAAACAGTCGTATGGTGCTCCTCGGCTTTTCAGCATAGATCGGCTTCAGTTACAGAGGGAAATCTCCAATAAGGTTCCCAAACTGTTTCACAATACCAAAAATTGGAAAATATATTTAGAAAAAGGCCGCGCCACACATAGCTTTCAGGTTTCCTTGTGTCACTTATATTCTTGATCCTGACATGCAAATCTCAAGCGAGTAGGCAAGTCGAAAAGCAAATCTGAAAACCTGAAACCTGTTTCTTGGAACTTGATGGTCAGGGCTCGAAAATGTTCTGTCTCGGTTCATGCAGACACATGAAACTAAGGGTAAGAACGTACAAATGCTACTTTCTTCTGAAATGAAAAAATTCCTCGAATCGTTTCCAAATAAAACTCATTTCATTTAAGATTTTAGGACAAGAAAACGCGGCCAGTTTGAACGCATCCGCTTACAAATTCAAACCAGTGGCATGTTCAAAGTTAACGGTTTATCTGAAAAGTCAGTGCAACTGGATTTGCTTCACATGGTAAATAGAAGTACAGAAAGGGGCTTACCCACTCATCCCACTCAATTTTAAGGCGGACTCAGTATGCTTAGTCTCGCTCTTATTGTTAACCTTGGTCAGATCAGGATAGGGGCCGTCAACAAGTGACATTGAATAAGTGTCAAGCAAAACGGGCTGCTTTGAATGACATATTAATGTACCTGCTTCGTCAATGAAGGTTTTCTCCTGTGAGTGAAGCAAATCTCTGCTGACAAGCTATACAGTTGCAGCATCCCTAGTGAAAATTACCAGTGCGCATCTCATACACTTCAGTAGTATAACGCTTAAAAAACGTTCAGTCATGAGCGGCTGACAAGTAGTGAGAATGGCTTGCAGCTGGACGGGATATAGCATCACTCATCCTTCAATCACGGAATCCACATCAAGTGGTCACACCAGTTGACCGGCTGCCTGAGCGACAAATTCTCAGATGGAGGATTCACCCGTCGTGTGAGTTATTCTTCCCATGAGCTACTTATATTCTTTTGGTGGTATGAATTGGTTTGAGAGCCCCGAAACCTCATGAAATTCATGAGGTGCGCAATGCTGATAGTTCCCAATAAGAATGGAGCAGCTCTACCCTTTTTCTTGGCTTGTCAGTATAGATTAGCTTTCCACACATCAGTAGACTTTACTGATCATGATCATATATATATATATATATATATATATAGCATTGTTGACAGAGATCAATTTGCCTGGGGATCTGAAAGCACTGGAAAGTATTCTGGATGTTTTGGAACGCGTTCTTGCTTCCACTAGTTCGTTATCATGATTTATGAAGCGAAATAGAATGTTTTTGGGATGAAGTGTTCCACTATATTGTTGAGCAATGCGTTCTTAATTTATCGTTGTGTTACCCAATTAATTATTTTTAACATCAGTCCACGTAATGGGGAAATCGAAAAATTCCCTGACTTGATTAGTTTTTGAGTGCCCTCATATTTGTTGCTTGTTACAAAAAAAGAAACCATACATGGTTTTTTAACTTCCACTTTACCTCATTAAAGTTTACTGACGTAAAGGATTTGTGCATGGCGAATCAACCACGGGAATGCGTCCCTGGTTCCATCAGTCAACCCATCGACCGAAGTTCGCAAACTGTTCTCGTGACCATTCCAGATGTACCAAATTTTGATACATCTTCATTTATCCTGACAACTTGGACGGATTTACCCCTAAAGTACAGTGGAGGTTAGTTTCTTTGGACGTGCTTCTCAATTTTCCATCTATTGATAAGGCCTCATAAGGTGGCCGTTGTATGGGTGACGTGAAAACACCCAGACATTGCGCAAATGTATGTTTGAGTGCGAATTACGGGACAAAAATATGTTGCCAGAACTACACCCCGGACACTAGAAAGGTTGCATATATCGAGTTATTTTAATCGCAAGGTGTTCATGGGTGTTAGGTAAGTAACATTCGGTCACTGTACTTGGGAAGTGATCACTATTTTAAGGTAGGGGGAACACGGGACCAATTTTTGTGTACTGGCTGACTGCAGTCAGTCAGTAATTATTGAAGAGAACCCTCAATTTGAGTTGTTTCAACACACTCAGTATTGTGGAATTGTTTTGCAAACGAGCAATACTGATTGACAATAGGACACCTTCCAAAAGCTTCTGAGTCGTTTATTTGGTTTCAGCCGACAAATTTGTGGTCGATGGTGGCACTTTAGGCCTGACAGAATATACGACTTGTGTTCGTCATAATACAATTGATCCCCTATTCTACACTGAGAAAATCCAAATTTTTTAGGTTAAAAACTGAACTCATAGAAACTCACGTTGATGCTAAAACGCGTGCAGTATCACTTATCAGCTGGGAGGATCCACCTGATCACAAAATTTGAGCATTCACAGGTAAACAGATTCGCAACAAATTTAGACATACGTACTAATACTAGCTGAAAAAACAGCTGGTGCTCATTTAAGGGGTAATGAGTGCGGATAGCTTGAACGTTCACAACTACACAGTTTACACCTAATGGGTTTTCAGCAGAAACATAGTGAGCATGAAATGAAATTAGTAATTTGCTTTACGGATGCTTAAAATGTTGCGGTTTTCCATGGCAGCAGCGTGTGTCGCTCAGCCTGAGGTCTACGTCCAGAGGGAAGCTCTCGACAGATTTGCTGAAAAGGAACTTGCAATAATTGGGAGAGATGTCCTTATGGGTTATCGAAAATACTAGTTTATAGACCAATACGGAAGCAGTTTGTGTTAAACTCCTTCCTGTTCTTACTGTGTTTATTTTTAGCCCCCCGAATCCAAGTAACTTTGGGCGGCTTAGAAGTGAATCAACCGCGTCTTTCGTGGAACGTTGCTGCAAACCTAGGAGTCACGACTTTCCGAATCGTTATATGGAAACAACCAGACTCGGAACAAATCATTTCGGTGGGCACAGCAACCAGCTGGGTATTATTGGGTCTGATGCAATGTACTGAATATACCGTGCAAGTTGTGGCCGTTAAATACGGTCTACCCTTACTTGAAATCTCCTCCAGCCCATTGCGTTTCACCATTCCAGAAAATGGTAAGTTCATCGTCTCTGTTTGCTTCACGAGAAACGCAGCTGCTACACAGGGCTATCCAAGTATAAAAACGCATTACCGTCAGCTCTATTTGCTGTTTATATTTTACGCTGTGCAAAGTGAAACCTCTAGAAAGTATAATTTTGTTTACCAGTCGGATGCCCCCAGTACACGAACACATTTATCGTGGTAAATTCTGTGCCCCGCTGAGGGAAACTATGAACGACCAGTTTGTTTCACCAGTTTCGTCCGTATACTCAGTTCCAGTTTCCAAAAACCTGGTTATGTATACAAGAGTTCAGTTTCAATCCTTCACCAGAACATTCCCTTTATGTAAGCGGGTCGTTCGATCAGAAAGAGACAGAGAGAAAGCGAACGAATAGTAATCTGGTTCCTCCTAATATTGACGCAAGTTAGAACAAGCTACATTTCCACTAGCGTCCGAAAGGGCTATGTTGGTCAGCAGTCACTGATACACTGGACGCCTGTACACGGTAGAAATGGCTCCAGCGGCTTTCTTGGTGTAAAGTATGATCCTACGTGCAAGCCGCTTATGCCGATGTACATCCGAAGGAATTAGGTTGTAAACAAGTTTGGGCCCACTGTAAGTTATCATTAGACATCATCACTATAGATTTTATCTGACCTAACAGCATAGCTGGTTGTGCATCACCGGAACAACATAATTCTTCAAAACAAACTACGCCACGTGTCTGCTACTATTCACCGGGACAAGCTTCCAAAAGATAAACGTCTATCGAAGCATTTTTATGCGGAATAAACCGAGGTGCTACCAAGACAAATACTAGGCTACTAATGGATTTGAAAATGGGGCTTATTCTGTTTTCCTATAAACAGGGATGCATCAAACACTACTAAAGCCATTTTTAGAAATGAGGTGTTGGTGGCACAATCCATCATTTCATGCACTGTCGTGTGTTTTCGACTGTTTGGTGGAATTAAGGGAAAGTGTGAAGTGGTGTTGTAAATAGAAATTTTCATGAAGCAACCCACACAACCACTACTTGAAGGACAGATGGTGTTTGGGGTATTTAGTGCTCATGAACAAAAATTTAGAACCCTCCCTGGTTATGCAGTTTTTATTTGTTTGTGAAGATCTTTGAATCTTGTTATTCCCGGACGGATCATTCAAACATGCGTTCTTAAAAACCCGGCCTTGTTTCATCTAATTAACGACATATACCAATAATATTGTTTATCAAAACTCCATACGGATAATTCCGTTACCCGGTTGGCAAACACGATTATCGACAATAAATAATCACATGTGCTAATGGAGCTTGAGATAGCTCAACAGTCTAGGCGCGTCTCTACTACTCGGAAGGTCTGTACTTCGAGTCCAACCGCGGCATCTCGAATGCCACTGTCTAGGCCGTGACAGTATCCCGACTCCCGTGCTCCCCTCGAATGACATGGCAACTAAGCACCAAAAGGTTGTCACATTTGGATGATTATTTACTTTTATCATTGTTTGTGCTAATTCGGCTCAGGAGTCTATGTAAAGGGACAAAATTTATGGCCTGAAATGGCTAAACTTCAAGGTTCAAGTGTCCGACGGCTGCCGTTGCCGCAACCAAGGATCTGGTCACAACAGTACTGAGTGCAGCCTGGTTTGAATAAGGTGGGTACGTATAGGAAACTGCAACAAGTGAAGACTGCAGCATTTTGAATTAGCCTCTATTTAGGAGTTCACAAACCGGGGTCAGGCTATGTAGAGTGTGACTATCTGACAAGATCTGCGAATTTTCAAATAACAGAGTTGATTGTACTTATCGATCGCCAAAACTGGTTCGTCTGTCAAGCATGTACTTGGGTTTCTTATGACCAGGGCGCACTGTGTAGTCAGCGCTGCAACAAGCGCGGTTTTCACTACATTCAACACTAGCGATAAAAATATGTAACAATGAAATAAAAAATGGTGCTAGTGAGAATAATAATCCTCTTAATTATACATATTTGATTTTATGTAGACAACAACCAAATGGGTATGTTTGTCTGTTTTAGAATATACACCCGTACTGTCCGTTACAAACAGGGCAGCAAAAGTTGTCCACGCCAGCTGGACGAAACCAACTGGTTGTGGATCTTCAAATTACGTCTACAGACTGACTGTCAAAAAGGATGATTTCGGACCTGTGACAGTCAGAGTGGCAGCTCCAAAGACAGGTAGGGAGCACTATTTGGCTAACTTGAAGAAATGGTCATCTTTTTATCTCTTGTGTTAAGTTTGGGTAGTTTGTGAACTTGTTTAATTCTGGTCCGCATAAATCTGCCGGTATTTGTGTGAACGGGCTAACTGTGCATCAGTGAGAGTGTGCTTCCCCCGAGTTTTTCTTCCGTACTTAGCTTACCTGTGAACACACACAACGCTGTTTATTAGGGGTTTGACCAATTTATCTGTTCAAACATTCGCACATTAAGGTGTAAACTTCTGTGAAAAATTTGGAGTACAGTTCGGATTACGATTGTCTACCAAGCCCTTCTAAAAGGAAAGAAGCAACTTCACTGTTTCGATAAACGCTCAAGGTTTTCACGATAAAATGTGTTTACATGAAGTGCGATGAGGGTAGAAAACAAAAAGTAATACTCCGTTTGTGCACGTACTTGTTAACACACGTTGTGTAGCATCACTATTCCGGGCTTTCCATAGCTTTCGCGAAGCCTTGAATTCTTGCAAGGTTTTGCTATTTGCAACGCAAGTCGTTACAGCACTACTGCTTCGGACTGTGTCGTTTGAAAGTGGACTGCTGCTGTTAAACTGTAAAAAATTATTCAGCCATTTTTGTGAATATGACAAGGCAAAGGCAACAAATTAGTCGTAGTTTCATATCCGAGATTGTATACAAAAAGCCAAATGCTGCAGGGCTGTCGACGTCAGATGACCGGTCGCCGTTGTTTGGCGAGGAAGATCCTTAACACGTCCATCCTATGTGCCAAGCGTTATGCTGACCTACAAATTATTATCAGATTTTTACACAGCTGGGCAACTTGATTCGGCTCGTTCATGTATTTAAAATGATTTATTTAACTGCCACAGAAGGAATTTCGTGGATTGTTTTCTTCATCGGCAAATTCTACTTGCTGTCCTGATTTGTTCACAAATGAAAAACGTAAGTTTCAAGTTGTTCGCAGGGCTCCAGGGTCATCCAGAAGTCTCATCAAATAAAAGTTCCTGATATGTGGAATTCGCTTCACTCAAAACTTGAGCACCGCAGAAAGAAGTGTATTTGCGTTTCATTCAAACGCGATAAAACTTTCAACCTGCTAACTCAGATGGTTTCAGCTGCCACAAAAAGGGGATTCCAGACCTCCTAATCGAAGGCACTTGTCCAACTGTCAACTGAAAAGGCGGACTCAGATTTCCCTCGAGACCTTTCCCTCCATACCTCCATGTAAACACACTACCTACTAGAAATGCGTTCAAACAGATTTCAAAACAGGTTTTAATTTCTTTAGGGGAAGACGGTTTATCGTTGAGTTCCTCATTCAAGGTTGCCACCGTATAGACTACTACTCGACGCTCGACAGCTAGTAAAAATACTGTATGATGGAATTCTATCGGAAACGAAAACGAATGCGTCCCATGCAAACATTTCCACTGACATAGTCCCAGTAGTCCGAACGATGTTTTTGACCGGTTACTGCTTATATGTGGCAGTTAATACGGAGTTTTTCAACTGGCAGTCTGTTAATTTATTAGTGTGAGAAAATTTGAGAATTTTCAATTCAGATTTCGTCCTGTAGGTAGAGCCAATCTAGGCTGAAAGACTAAAGAGCACTGTGCAGCCGTTTTGCCGTAATTTGGAATCATCAGCAGTACGCAGCTTTCGAAACTCCAGAAGGTGTCGAACTTGCGACCTCCCGGTAAGTAGTTGAAGCAACCGTTTGGCCGCGACTGCCTGGAAATCATTGTGGTTAACTCGCTCTTAGACAGGATAAAGCGCCACTTATCCTTCAATCACCGGAATGCATCAGGTGGTCAGGGGTGTTAAACGGCTTCTCCAGTAACGATTTCTCAGATGGAAGATTCAATCGTCTTGTAAAACTATTCTCACTTTGGGCCATTTATAGATAGTTTGTCTGTATTATTGTATGACGTTGCTTTGCGATTCTGTTCACTTGCTGGCTTCTGGACCTTAAGGTCTAGGTCAGTTGCCTTTTTGATTTTTTTTCCAGCACCAAGTCAGTTCTGACTGGGTTGTTGTAGCCAAACTAACTTCTCCTTTAAGTGCGTTGAATAGGCACAATTTTGGATAATTTTCCTTTGCTTTTTTCACATTGTGAACAGAACAGCTAAGCACTTGGAGCTTTCTTTCTTGCATGACCTATCATATAATAGAAATTATAATAGTTAAACTGCAGCGTCACTTCGGCATCTGGCTACCGCCACACCCACAGAAGGCACATGGCCTGAGATACTGCCAGGTTACTTTAGCCTAGACAGGAGCAGCTGGGGTACTGGATTCGGGTTCGAACCAAGAATCTTGCGGTCAGTAAGCTCGCGCCTGGATCACCGAGCTATCTCAAGCCAGCACGTGCTATCCCGTGAACAATCTGATGCATATCCGGATTAGACTAACACAGGCGTTTCTTATCGTAAACATTCATTTTCTCCTCGTTGCGCGATGTGCTGAGCTACTAAAGTAGAAAACAGAAGAAAAACAAGCGTGTTCATCTGGTTATCAGCTGAAATAAAATGTTTATTTGATTTGCTCACCTAACAGGTTATTCTCCGGAGTTCACTTGACATTTATTAGTACACGGGTTCTTTTTTCCACAGAGCACCTTTTTACAAATCTGGATCATTGCGCAGAATACCACTTTTTGCTAACGGTGGAAAACCCAAATGTACCAGGTTGGGCGGTCAATTCTAACAAGGTTGTCAGGAGGACAATGCCTGAGAGTGAGTTAGTGTTTCACGAAAAATCGCTTCTTTCATCCGAGCCGTTACGTCAACCGGAACCGCAGGAACAACTTTTTCCAACAATAATCATGAAAACTACACTGGTGTCTGTTTGAGGTAAACAATACGGAAGCAGATTTTACTCTTAGATTTACTGGATCTATAATGGCTGCTGCAGTAAACAAGCAAAACCTAACGTAGCATTTTGGCCATTCGTCAAAGAAAAGGGATAAATTCTGGCGTAAAGTTGTAAGGCAGAGTGCAAGATGGCATACAAAGGGGAGCCACCACAAACCTCAAAAACTAAGTGTTATTGCCTAAACCCTGTGGTTGAAACAGTGCAGTACTAAAGGACAGCTGCCCAGGCAGAAGTGCTTGACAGAAACACTGTTTGACCATCAAAATTAGTCATCATTTGAGACGGAAATACGAGCGTTGACAGTGCTGCTTTACTGCCCGTGCAACCGCAAAGCTTATATAATTGCATTTACAGCCTTTTAGTGAAAAGAAGAGAAGAGAGTGGATGAGGGAGGGACCTGGTGCTAGCCTGTCACAAACATTATGAGGTGTCCATATCCCCAAACATCCAATCCAACTGTCAGTTTTGACAAACAGACCAACAACGAAGCTCCAGCCGAGCGAGCAGAGTCAGTATTTTATCACACGATATTTGGATGCACAATTATTTACACGTATATTTAGTCTCAGAGAGAGCGAGAGAGCTATTAAGGTCATCACCATATTCCAAACTGTTACCATGTCAAATGTTTTGAATAATAATTTTTTTTAAACTCTTAAATCATTCGTTATAACCAACTGATTACTGTCCACCCGATGACAGAGCAAAGCTAAAGAGATCACTCTCCTAAACATCAAGTTAGCGAGGATTTCGGATTAGTGGCTTCGAATTAAAACCAACGAAAACCCGTAAGGCCCATTCTGCTAGCCCCCACCCTGGTCAAAACGTTCTCCCTACAAATACCCAAAATCCGTATTTGTTTGTCTAAATTTTACACAACTGTAGCAAAACACCAAACTATATTCTGGATGCACAGTAGAACGAAAGGCAAGACAATATGCAAACAAACAGAGCAAGACCACAATAGAGTAGCTTAGAATATATAAGGGTGTGGCAGAGGAAAGTAAAACAGTACAAAGTCCAGCGTTTTCTTGGACCATGATATTTTACCGGCAGGTTTTGTATAAATGTTGTTATCGGAATCAAAGCATTACGTCACAATCGGCTTTTAGTTTAAAATGACTGTTGCTCAGACAGTCTTAGAGGAACGACTTCTAACTTTATTCCTGTGTTTTGTTGCTTTTAAGGGTTCGTCAGCCTCAAACTTTCCCAAACCTCGGGCGTTGTCTGAGCAACTAAACGAAAGTGCATCGAAACAGAGTCCAAGGTGGAAGCCAAATTTCTACCGTAGCAGATGTGTACTTTATTTTTCACATTTGTGTTACCACTTGTCACATTTGTGCTGTCCCTAATAGGCTATGATCACATTTTTAAGGTTTCATCATTGTTATCTTGAATACCAGGGATAAGTGTACAAATAATGATGCATACAAAAATCTGCTCTCCATGGTGCACACTACGATAATGTGTTATCTTACACTTTCTCTTAAAGCCCTTGACGGTCCAACGAATGTGTCGGTCTCATCTACGAGCGGGTCACAGCTTACGGTGAGCTGGACTAAAAACGAGCACTGGGCTGCATGTGGCGCACTAAAACACGTGGTCACCGTTGTACCCCTAGGAGAACGTCGTTCCACGAGTGTCACAGTAGCAGATAGCCCGGCCACTGTGAATGTTGAGGAATGCCGATGGTATGGAGTCTACGTGCAAACGGAAACTGACAGCAGATTCCGCAGCTTTAGCTCCCAAACAGTTTTTGTGAAGTCATCACTGAGACGTACGTTTTTCACCTAACTATCCACTGAACTGCATCACCTAAAAATCTCGCTACCTTTAAACACTTCTCGATGTATCATTATCAAGCATGTTTCCAATAAGGACAAAGCAGAAAATTTAAATTTAGATCATAAAGATTCTCGATGCGGTCACTGTAGTTTGCACCACAGCGGTTTGATCTTTTGTGGGATTGCAGTATTTCCTATCTGAAACTTTGGCCCTTCGAAATACACATTAGTTGTTTTTCAACAAGGAATTCATTCCCAATCCTTCCCTCCGGTTTGTGTTCAGCTTTACTAGGTCAGTATTGAAATATATGCCAACTGTTCTAAACCAAATAGGATTCAAATGCAATTTTGGGATAAAAATCTAGAGCCGAACAAAATTTTTATGAATTCACGAGTGAATATCATAAGTTATGGTAGCTGGCAAATGATACCGATAGCCTTCAAAGGTCCAGGCAGCTCAAAGCCGAAAGAATGAGGGCAAATTTATAATAAGCATCAAAACATACGTCTTGAGAACAAATGGGGTCGTACCAACTCTGCAGCTTATAGGCGCGTAGAGGTGAATATCGTTTAATATGGGAAATGAATTGTCAAATGTAAATTCCAAGTGAGTGACAAATTTGCGCAAGTGGTGGGTAAAAATAAGTAGGTCACTTCATATTTATCGTGGCATGATCACAAGTGTCGTTCACGAAAAGCTACAAGTCGTTTATGTAGTCAAACATTTCATTGATTACTAACTTCAGGTTTCCCAGAAAGTGCTATTATCTTTCGGAAAACTGACTCAAAGTATTCCCGTACTCAGATATAGTCTTTCGCCATCCAATCGGCACAAAAAGTGGTGTAGTTTTCGAAAAAAAACTTTACTGGGACGAATCATGAAAGCTGTGGATATTAGGCACATCCATTTACTGAGAAACTACGGCTCTGTATTATTAGTGGTAAAAAATGGAAAAGATAAATTTAGTAGATACAGAGTTTTGTTTATGGTCTTTTTCAGCAACCTTATAAGTAGTGAGTTGCGTTAAGAAAATATACCTTCACATCTCGACTATCATGCAAACTGAAATATGAGGTGGGCTTTAGGAAACATATTTATTTCAAAAATGCCACAAACGAGAGATTACATTGAGTAGAACAATGACATCAACCGAATATTCAAATGGATGTACTTCTCTTTGGCTCAATTCTCAACTAGAAGCAATTCTGATCGAAATTCTGGACTACTAGATAACCCTCATTAAGGACGAGATCTGTCGTAGGGGGTCGAGGAGTTTTCGGCAACCTCGTTAGTACTCAGTCATGTTGCGAATATGTGTGTCAATTTAACCAAAGTGCGAAAAATTGACAGAAAGTACTTTCGAAAACCTTGGGTTGCCAACAATTTCCACGAAACACATTTCGAAAATTTTTAAAGTTGAACGGTCATGAAACTGGCAACCAGTTATGCGTTGAAAATCACTAACACAAAGCACACATATTTCTTATCGCGAGAAATGCAATTTGGCTAAATAATCTTAAGAAATACCCAGGAGCCACAATAGATGGGAACATAGAAAACTTTCTACTTTTTCGTTACGATCACCTGTTACCCGAATCGATGACTTTTGGGTTGGGTCAATCCACAATAGATCAACGGGAACATGCAGCACAACTCACATTTCGAAAACGACATGCAGTGTCTGATGTTTCAAAGAGGACATGAGCTGTCCTCGTTTCACTGGCCATTTAAGCAAGATCGGGACCCCGAACTCTTGTCTTATGTGTGGTTCTCTATTTCACATACTTCGCTGCCAAACGCAGTCCCCAAAGCAAGTAAACTTGGTTCGCACCGAATACGACTAACATAACTACCGAAAAACCCAGTTCTATAGTTAGTAGTATTTATCGAGTTAACTACTCCAATAAAAGATGCCTGGTAGTGATAAAGACGATGGTGCAGACTCAACTCTCATAAATGATAATATATCAGTGATATGCGAAACGGTGCTTAATTTGGATGACGGTTTTCGCATTAAACTTTGTTATATTTGTATACCATTAGGCAGATTGCGCAGGTTGATCACTCAGATGAGACCATTCAACTCGATCTCCCGAAGCCAAAGGCGTTTGCGGTTGACTTCTCAAAACACCATAAACTAGTTTGTGGGAACAAAGTTTGAGAAGATTTGGCCAAAAAGGAGCTGGAAATGCCATCAGCTCTTGCACTTATTTAGAGCGTTACCGTTGCTTACTCTAGATGTAGACGCTTCTTATGTAACACCTTCGGGCCAGCCACAAGCAGGTGGAACATTCTTGCTTCAGTGACAAGAAGGCGACCTGACTTATTGTAAAATTTATACATTATAGTATATTTCGTATACTAAGATGCACACCGGTGTGTATGAATAAAAATTTTTGTGGTAGATTTAGGAGAATATAAGCTGGACGGAATTTTAAGAACGGGGAACAGATAACGCTTAAAATTATTATCGGCATGAAAAGGGTGCGTATGAACGGGTTGCAACGAGTTACTTTAACGAGAACAAAATTTGGTCTGAGAACAGCTTTAAATTTGATCAGACAGTGTCATCTGTCTTCGTCGATTTCATCTCGTTGTAGGTAGCTTCGTCTAATGGTTTGAATGATATAAATTACACGATAGTTGCCCCACCAAAAATTCCTTCTTACGTAAATGGCCGAATTCCATCGTAGTGTTCTCGAAAGAAAAATGGACTTATCTTGTTATTCCTATTTTTAAAACTTTTTCTGTTGTTCGAATCCGTAAGACTTTCCACCTTATTGACAATCATCAGCCTCCCCGGTCCTTTTACTATCAAATCCACACATTACCAATTTAGACCATATTGTGCCGCTGCTATGTTTCGTAATGTCTGTGCCTCACTTATTTCCAACTTTCGGTTAAAACTTGTAGCGTACGATGTGCCTGATTTTCAATTAGTGAACGTAATTTCTGGCGCTCAAATAATCCGTTGGGGTACTGGAGTTGAATGGATCAACGAATGCTATAGGTTGTACGAAGTGTCCGTACAACAGACTGAGACTTCGGAAAACATCGACAAATTCAACATGTCTTCTGGCACTCCGGGTAAGCTAAATGTGGTTAGTAGAAAATCGTGGCCCGATGCTTTCTTATCGTGTTGTTCACTGGCTCTCAACGTTTGTCCGGAAACTATTGCTTCATTCCCACTTTGTATCGGATTTCGACCTTGGTCAACTGGTAATACACTAGGTTTTGCAAGCACGCACTCTTTCATTCAGATTTCAAGACTCCTTTTGGTTATAACAATCTATTGTCAATGTACCGACCAAACTGCAATAGGACCGGTAAACAAAAGGTCCCACAGCGAGAGCCAACGCTAGCGTTTCGATCGGCATACATTTAGCGCGGGGCTATCATTGGCTGTCAGAAAGATTAGGTAAAATCATGAAAATGCATCCCGTCAACCAATTTATAAAGCAATGTACCGTGCCCTTTAGTTTTATCAGATGTGTTTGTCGCAGCTTTAAACTTTTTTCTATCGGTTTATATCTATAGTGTACTGTGAATCAAGCTATTAGTCAAAGCTCAAAAACAGCCTCACAAGTGAACGTGACAATTCAAAGCGAACTTTTCTGTACACATGTTTACTAGCCCTCTTGAATATGGAAATTTTGTGCAAGGTAATACGACTGTGGAAATGGTCTAAAGTCTGGTGCAAAGAAACATTGTTAAGTAATTGGAAAACATCTTATTAAAGCAGAGACAACTGCTTCAGAATTCGCGGATGTATAGCACAATCCTTTAGAGGGGTGCGCGGTATTCCCATGAATAGGATGTAAAATTTCGAGAAGCCATCTGGCTAACTTATGAAAAGCAAAGTCATCCATATCTAGGGTAGAAAACTCGTTTTTGTGCATCTATGATACCTTCTCACACACATGGCGGTTTGGCTCCAAAAGGTTTGAGTTTATTATAAGTTTGGGAAGAAATGAACCAACAAAACAACAGATTGTGACACTTTTGCTCGATTATTTTCTATCAGTCGGTTTAGACAAGGTCATGCCTTTTTTAAACTTTAATTCTCTAGGCAGCAAACACTTTACTTTTGCCACATGCTAAAAAGTTATCAGCACTGCAGCGCCTAAACCTTTATCCAACTAGAGAAACACAAGGTTCTTATCCTTGTCTTATTTGTCTGACAGCTTCGTAACGTAACATTTTTTTTGGAAACATCAAGGCTGAAATACAGGTGAGGATAAAATCTCTCAAATCACTCCCAGAAAGTCGACTTTTACCCGCAAAACGTTCTCGTGCGATGCATAAATGAAATCTTCAAAATGACCACAAAGACTTTCGAGCTTAGTTTCGGTGGACAGTCTATCAATATGTTTAAAAGGTATCTTGAGTTCAGTCCCAAAGATAAAACTTTCAGATGTGTCTTGGTAAATGTGCCGGTTTGAAATGTGAAACTGGAAAAGTGGGCTTTTCCGGGGCTACCGATAGCGCTTTGTTCAACTTCCGGCCAGTATTATTTTGGAAGTTTTTTCCCGATCAAATTTTTTAGACTCAGTCTGTTGCTCAAGCGATAGTTGATGGGCATACCGAAAAAGTGTTGTTGCATTTTGATGTACTAGCGTCGCGCGTTTTCGGAATTTTGGGTATAAGAATTAATTACGTGGGTTGACGGTTAATTGTCCGTTCTCATGAAACGGATAAATCGTCTGAGAATTTGGTCGGATAATACACAACTATAATACAAACAAATAAGGGGCCCTTTCATCAATATTTTGCATCACCGTTGTGGTAGATAGATAAGTGATTACATGAACTCATTAGGAAGCTTACTACTAAGGAATTCAAAACGTGAATCCTTTTCATCGATTTGAATAGTGTAATAATATGACAAGGATTTCTGGCTGTCGACAGTGAACAATTATCGTTGATTCCGCGCTCCATTAGTTTTACATTATCAGTAGAAGTGGGCGGTGATCAAATAAAGATTAGGGTAATCAGTCAAGTGGTCTGGTTTCAACTGTTTCAACAAAAGTCAAACCTTTTATAATGACAGTCGTAGCCAAAGGCTATCCGAAAAGACTGGCGTTGTCATTCTCGGTTGAAACAACCAAGCATACTCCAAGAAGGCCCTTCCCGAAAACGAGAATGCTGGAAATTTTATCGCACTTAATATGGCCTTTTGACCTTTAGTACCAATGAACCGAAAAATTGATGAGGTGATACCTAATATGACAATTCTTCAAATTTTCACCCGGATTACCCTATTATTGCGCGGTTAACACGCAGTCTGTTATATCGTTATTATTATTTATCCATGAGTCCATTTATCCGTATTTCAAATGACGGATAAATGCAGCTTTAGAGACAACAGCTCGCGCAAGCGCTCTAAATATATTGTTTGCATAACCCTTTCCTATTTCCTTTAGAGCTATTTTGATTGATTGGTCTAACTCTTGCCTCAGATCTGCATAATCTGGTCGAATTTTGACGACAGACCCAGATGAATCCCTCTGAATTTTTCGTTTATGATGGTTTTTCAAAGGGTTCCTGTACTCAAGTACCTGCCCGACCAGGAGCACGCAGTCACATCTAGAAATGAAATGAGGTTATTTGGAGAAACGTGTAGTGCATGGACAATTATGCCACAAAGCTATTAGTCATATGAACGAGGCTCTTCTGGTGATACTTAGTTGCGCATTTTCTGCCAACGCTAATTCTCATTTTTCAGGTTGTCGTGCCATTAAACTTGTCAGCAACTCAGCTCAACTTTTCATGAGTTAATACGTATTGACTAACGTGCACACTTTTCTTGAAGTATTTTGTGAACGTTTGGTGCCCCCCAACAAACTAACTCCATAGAAGAGACCTCGGCTTGCCGACCCTCAAGGACTTGGACAAACATTTCAGTTTTGAGGGATCAATGTCTCTTGGTGGAACGAAAGCTAGTCTAAGTGTGACGCATAATATGCTTAATTGGCTGTTGCACAGTTTTTCAGCTTTTTTTCACATTCAGAACCTGTTTTTTGTCCACCAGCACCACACATTTTTGGTCACCACTGAGCTGTGTTGTACTGTACAAAGTATTTATTTTCTCGATGATCCAATCTTGTTTTTTTTGGTTTTGATAACTTTTAAACTAATGGTGCGTTGGTTACATGCTGGAATGTCAACCGAATAATTATTCCTCCATAAATAACCAAGTGATAGATTGGCCAGGCGATATATTGAATAGTGGAAAGTGATCGCATGATTTATCATAAAACATTAAATTGGTTCATCATTAATTGGTCGTGCATTGGCGATAGTGCACGGGACGAAGAACAGGTCTGCTCTAACCAGCAGTGGCACAAGACTGGCTAGATGACACTTGAGCCTGAGATAATCAGCTTATAATCTGTAGTAGAAATGTTAACGTGACCTATGTCACATTGTCTCTGACAGTACTCCTGACTTCACCCATGACATTTTTACAGCCCATGTGGTTAAATGTCAAGCACCCAGTTTGACGTGTCGAGCCTTCTGCAACGGTCACTGAGGCTTTAGTTTAAGCACCCCACTACTCGGCAATAGAATTGTTGCTCTCTGTCAACGGCTGATCAGAGAAAGAGCTCTAAGTGAAGTAAACCGTCCGCTGTTTCATATTGATGAGTGGGCAGGTGACCAACAACTTACAAATTCTGGATAAATAATCTCCTACCACTTATAGATTGGTGTCCTGACAAGGATAAATTCCTTTGTACAGCTGAGCCATTCGAGATCCGGATCCATGTTCCTGTCTAACAGGTTTGTTCTCATGCCGAACACAGATCAAATAACTGATTCTAATTACTTTGCAACGCCTACCACTGAAAGAAAGCGTTTATTGCAGATGGTTTTAGATAGTTCTGCTCCATCAAGTTAAATGCTACATCAGGACTTCTCATTTTTTCACTTTTCTTATTTCACAGGGCGAATTGTTGACGGACTGACACCATGTAAAGAGTATCGGTACGTCGTCGGCTCAGGCTCCAAATTTAAAAACAAGAAATTAATGACATTACCATGTAAGTAGTTGCATTTATTCATTCCAGTAGATTAATTAAAGATTGAACTTTATCATTAACCCTGGAAGCATTTTTCGTCCCCATTCAGCTAGTTTTCTACCGGTAGAAATGACTGCCGTAGCGACTTCATCGAACACAATCAGGGTCAACTGGAATGTTCCCCAGTGCTCGGAATCTTTTGGTGGTATTCAATACACCCTAATTGCCAAACCTACGGATATAGGTTTGGGAACAATAACGCAAAAGCTGGTTGGAACTACCTGGAAAAGTGGTCCCGTAACCATTTCGGTTGAGCCATGCACCACTTACCATGTGCATATGGACGTTGACGCTTTAGGGGTCAGAGATCGCTCGGAGGCCGTTATAGTGACAGTCCCGGATGACAGTAAGTCCAGTTTTTCAGCCTTTACTGCAGTCGCTCAGATTTACTTCAAATCGTTTTAAAAGCGATCGGAAAAAAAAGGTCGACCACACTGCGCATTTCACACATACAGAGATAAAAGCATCAACAAAGCATAGGAAAATGCACTTCAAAGACTTAGAAGTTGGTCAAATAGCCCCACTGGGATTTCCATTTGAAGGCCAGACCTTCTAAAGGATTGGAGAAACGTATCACCGAAATAAAACATGAAATAAAACTTCTGCTCATAGTAGGAACTAACAATACTTTGTAGAACGAACTAAGGCAAATTTTTGTTACAGATCTTTCGAAGTATTTATGATCTACTTTTTCGGCATTGTTCTGAGCTTTCGCCCTTCGCAACAGAAGCTCGAAAGAGTCGCGAATTTCCAAAGGCAGATGCATAGTGGTTTATTTTAATGACACAACTGAACAAAAAGCAAGAAAGAGAACAAACCTGATGAACTTCAATTTTTGTTAGGAAGCTTTTAGGCTGTCCAATATAAGACCTAACATCACCGGAGCTATGAAAAAAACATGGCACAAAGAGTGTCTGCGTATTTCGAGAGAAACGCCCTCTGGCCAAGTATATTTAGAACTTATCTATCTACAGTCTCGCAAACTGCTTTAAGCTCGAAGAAAACCCGGCTGGTCGGCCGGCGGCACATGCGGCACTACTCAGGAAATCGATTTGACACAAAGATATGGTAAATAGACCTTCTTTCAGGACTAAATCAGGCTTGATGCTCTTGGACTTGCGTCTAACGTGCTGAATGTAGGCGTCGCAATACAAGCGGAGTCAGTAGGCATGTTACGACAGACGTGAAACTTATACCCATATGATTTGAACGGCCGGTTTTTGTCATTTGTAAACACGGGTATGACTAACGATTGGCCCCAATTCTCCGAGGTAGGTTCTTACTCTAAAATGCGCGTACGAACAACCTAATCAAAGTTGAAAACAAAGATTCTTATATATATTTAAACAAGCTGGTGGAAGCTTATTTTTTCAAGCAGTCCGACGGTGCTTGAAAGCATAAGGGCTTGTTAGTATTTCATTGACTAATGGGGGAACTAAACTTACAGACGATGACTCACAATGGGCGGATGCACATAGACGTAGTGGAAGAAGGTCAAATATTATGTTGTTGAAAAAGTTCCGTTCAGTGATCTAGGCGCTGGTTTTTAGTGTATATTAGACTTTCAATCTGATATTTGATTAACACATTTAAGAAAGACCTTTGAAGACCTATTTTGCGGTTTAGCTAGAATAGCTACCGATTATTCCCAGTCGCACAGGCATCTTTGATTTCTTGGACTTTCTGGCTCCACCCAGCCTCTGTGTTCACATACGATTTCAGCTGTCGCCTAATATACCATCCAACCCGGTTTTATCCTGAGTTTGAGGATTTAGAGTGTCCCGCGTAAAAGACTGATAGTGACCGCCCTGAGATCCAGCCGCTTTCGTGTGGGCGTCAGGTCGTGTAGGAGAGCAGTATGTCAGTTTTATTCACTCCGTTCTCCAAAAACGTAAGATATCATCAGGAATGCTCACAGTCTGGTAAAGAGTGGTCACATAACATAACAGTACAGTTGACTTGCTGAACTGCATCATGTAAGTGAACCTCGCAGTTTGAGCCCCAAAACAGCTGGCTACAACAACGAAATTTGTTACACAGTCCACAAATGAGCGTCAGTGCAGCAGGCGAAAATCATTCAAGTGGGCTTACTTGGGATCGGCTGACAACGGAATTTAGAATGGGGTGGCAATTTAACTGATTGAACTGATAGATTGAGCTTTTTGAGGCTTGCGTCTATGTATGCGTTTTTGCATGCCGCAGCTTGTGATTGGAGGCGAATGTGTGTGTAAGGAGACACAAAACGTCATGTGCAGTGAACACAGAAATGGATGTCGCACAAAAAAAACCGTAGGACAACCGAATAGAGCCCCACAATCTGCAGCAAGGTTCTTCAGCTTTAAACAGGCTGCATGTGTCGATGATTTGCCCTTTACTGATCCTAGTTCATCAGTAATTTTGATGTTCAAAGCCCTGCTCAGACTTGGGGAGAAATACAATATTACCAAATATGTCAGTACTGCTTAACACTCCTGCACAGTATTGGCGAATAATCGTTGATTCATGATATGTCCAACGGCAGTTAGCTGTTCATCAGAAAAAGCGGACAGCCTCTCAAATGGACTATTTAGAATAGTGACGGAGGCCGAAAACGGGGGTAAACTGGCTCCCAATGGCAGGTAATAAATGGAGGTTTTCAAAGATTATTATTACTGTTGTCATTATATTCTTTGAACAAAACAGCCTCGTGAAAAAGCGCCACCTTCTTCGTTCCTAAACACAGTTGTCGGTTCTGAGGATTTGATTATCACGTTCAACATCGGTAGGGTAGGTGTGCGAGATGTGTCATCCGAAGTTGAACTTTTCCTGCTGTCGCTTTCCTTAGTTTCTGGGACACAAGCACCCACGGTCACAATTATCAACGTGGAGCCTGGGGTCCAGAAAGTTAGTTGGACAGCTCCAGACAAAATGCCAAAATGTAGACATCTTTATGAAATTGAACGGCGGACTGTGGACAGTGAAGAAAAAATCACCGTCAGAACATCGAGCACAGGTAAGCGTATTTTACTGTTGTCATATGAGTACTTCTCACACCGTCCCCCCGTTTGATTAGTGTGAAACCGTACTCTTACATTACAGTATATAGTAACTGTACACAATGCATCCATTACCTAAATATCGACTTTCTCACCTACATTGGTTGACTTTAATGTTTTTGAAAGAGTGAGTGTGTTGGTGTGCAGGGCAAATTAGTTTTGTGCAGGGAGGGCTATAAGCTCAGGTGTTTTGAGGGCACTGGAAATTTTAATCAAAATCCAACTTTTATCCATACTTCCTCAGGCTAAACTACATCAAATTCTACGAACGGTTTGGACGTTAGCAACTTAGGGCTTTCAGTTGACAAGCATCTTTCCCTCAATTGTGATTACCTTGAAATAAAAGTTGTTGAAACAGCCAAAAATGTACTAATTCCACGGTAACATAAGGAAGCCTCGCAATTTTGATACCAACTTAGTCCTACAAGTCTCTACTGTACATCTGTCTCGCCCTTGTCTGGAATGAGTGGTGGCATGCCCTCCCCAGGTACGAAAAAGTCGGCCACTCTTGCCTAAAGTGTGTGGTGTTTAGCTGCAGCCTGGAGTTCTTGCGTTCGAATCTCTCTGGAGATTCGGTAGACACTTCTGATGAATCCTAATAAGGATGAAACACATGCACGGTGCACTAAAAACGCTTATCTTACTTGCAGAATGAAAGCTCTGCAAAGCTAAATATTTTATTTCTGATGTCCAGCAGACTGGTGGGAAGTACCCTAGTGTGTAATGTTGCCCTACAGAAAAGATTACTCTGAAATGAGCATCTTCAACCTACTTGAGTTACAGACCACCTACTTTGGATATAATTGCCAGGAAAATATGGATGTTTTTTTGGAATTCAGTAAGAACGACTGTTGTATTGCAATTAAAGTTTCACAGCTTTGGAGCAAATTAGGGGGCTGATTCAGCCACCGAAGACCATGACATTCTGTTCTGAAATGTTACAGTCCTGATGGTTAGGGAGCAACCTTAGAGCGACTGAGTAAATAGGCAATTACTCATGGCATAATTTCCATGGAGTCACGTGTACAGGGAACAAAGGAGAGGTAAGCCATCAGTTTGGATTTGTGGATTGGATGTCTAAAATATGACTCCAGGTCCCTCACCAGTGAAGCACAGAAACGCGAAGAAATCCCAGAACTAAATGAGCAGCAGAGGTCCGAACAGGCAGGTAATCAGATTTCCTAAAAAAAACAGCTTAAAATCGGAGACATTCATCGATGAGAGGAAGTTCCAGGTCAACAATAGGTTTTTTGATGACATCACATTAGAGAGGATAGGACAGGTGGCATCTGACGTCTCATTACAACATAGGTATGGACGAGGGATCGATCAACAAACATACAGCTTTGCTTTAGTATTATCCACTTCCGCATTTTTGGATGCAATACTCCCCTTTATGAGGACTACGGTGCAAGAACACTGATCCCTTTGAAAGTTTGCTCGCATTGATTGAGGTGACGATGACAGCAGCATGAATGAGCTGGCATGCCTTATGAGGAGGATACTACCACTGGATTTGAAACGTTAAACCACTTTTGAACAGGTTCTCATATTTGTGGGATAATATCTCTGCCAGTCGGAGGTCGTGGAAGCCATAAACCAGGTTACCTGAGATTTTCCGTAATGTCACGATGCGTCCTCTTCATCGTAATGTGTATGTGACAGTCTATTGAACTCATCCGGGTTGTTTGTGCTACCAGAAAGTTGTATGGATTGTTCGTGTGCCGGATGTTGCTCAAATGTTAGGTTACGGTGCATTCTGGAACAGTCCTTGTAGAGCCGTTGCAGGCGTTATGCGGTGTAATGTATTTGACTATAGTGCTATTTCGTTGGATAACACGTGGTCTTTTAGGGGGACAACTTGCTTTTTGTGTCCTTGTAAGGGCAGGGCTAGCTTCATGGTATGATTTGATCATTTGTTGGTGGCCGATTCATGTATTTAATTATTCATTTGCACAGTCGCTAATAGTTGTTCCTTGAGGGGAGCGAACATTTTCATTCGAACTGTTCTTCTTTGGTGATATTTGTCCGAGGAATGCACCGTGTTTTTTTCGTTTGTGGGAAGTTCTGTATATGGCATGATCCAAGACATGATTTTACGGAATGGATCGACTGACAGCTTGGTAACTCGGAATCCGTGTTTTCGATATGATTTAAGGAACACCATCAGGGCGGACAATCATCTGACTACTGGTGAAGGCCGTTTTAGGTTCCGATAAGAGGCTGAAAACCTGGATTGGTCAATTTCTGATTAAGTCAAGGGTAATGGATCATCTCAAGTTCACCGGCTGCAAAAAACATTCACTAGACGCGTTGTCCAGAGGTGCCTGATCCGCTTAAACTTACCTGATGAGTCACAATAGAGACAGAAGTGTTCGTGTGTCCGACTTTTTTCAGTGCACCAATCAGTATACCAATTCTGAACAGTGCAAGTCGAGTGCAAGTTGATAGATGTTTGTAAATCTTGAACACATTAGTGCAGCAAAACTGATTTTCCTGTAGTCTGGCAGATTATTGTTAGAATATCCCTACCTCTCATAGATAACTCCAGGTCCAGGTCTAAGCTTGTCTGTTCTTGTTAAATTTCTCAGAGAGAACGTTTGTTCAACTGGCCCATTGTACAAATTATGAATATACAGTTCTCGTGGTAGGAGAATACGTGGATATCAAAGGATCTGTGTCGAATGCAGTGAGGCTGACCACCATGACTCCAAGTAAGAAATACAGTGCCTCTCTACTGGTTTCAATTTGAGGTTTGACATGTAGTCTTGGTTTTCCTATGCAAGCTATCAGTTGCTTATTGGTTTGTATCCTTATGTGCAGAAACTATCATTCAAAGGGAATCATTTCTAGGGAAAATTCTCACACGGTAAGGCGATATCTTCCAGTCCCAAGTGTAGCATCTTGTTCTGTCGACCGAAATCTGTTGTGTTGGACAAAGAACTGGTACTGGGAACTAGTGCCCTACCATAGGGATGTTGCTCTCTACGTTGATTCACTGCCTCGTGCAAGTGATTTCCATGGGGCCAAGCAAATCGGTTGATAGCTCGAAGCTCACTGCTGAAAATTCACATCATTTTCACTTCTTACAACATATAATTATTATCTAGTGGTTAAACTAGCAGTAAATAATGAAATAAGTAACTAAGATTGGTCACTGAATTAGAAAACGTGGAGACAAGTACGATTGGTTATCGGAGTATTGCATGCCGCATCTAATTTCATGCTGTAAAATACTCTAGAGGGTAACTGAGCGAATTGGTCAGTTGATTCCTGTCGTATGACCTAGACGGACTCGGCAATCGTACGAAGTGTCTTTGACATCACAATACCGGGTTTGACAAACGTATTGCGACTGCTTCAGTTCGGGAGATTAGAGGTAAGCAAGTTATCTCCCGGCTTACTTCAACCGAGCACATTCATCCATTCAGTTCACTTTTTAAAATGAAAGTGCCAACGCATTCTGCTTCCTGGACGTCAAATTAGTCAGAGTATCCACGGTTCAATTCAGATGTCTGTTTACAGAAAGCCCACGCGGACGGAACAGTAGTTTTGTGCAGCTGACGCAAAAACGAACCATGACTCACTGTAACGAACCTTGCGAGGCAAATTTGCTTTGCGGATACACTGGACTCCAAACTGAAGCAAATCGCTAACGTGCTCCGAGCCATTGGTTATCCAGAGAAATTTAAAACCAAGAATATGTCCTATCCAACCTCTTGTAATGACCGTTGTAAAGAAGCCAGTCCACCCGAGTCCATCCTATGAAGACTATCTGTTGGCAGACGTCAATCACCTGTTTCAATCCTTATAAAGCATGCCTCCGGCTGCAACCTTACGGTTTTGGTTTACAACCAAACGTTTGTTCAACTTAAACCTCAAAGACAAGATGCCAATCCTCACCCAGAATAAATTTGTGTATTCTTTCTCCTGCTGTTTTTCAGCGGAGGATTCTGAACTCACGACACAGAAACTTGCCAAGAGAATGCGTGAACGTTTCTCTTGCCGAAGTACCACTAGACTCAAAGGTTCAGTCAAAAGCTTAATCGCATCCCACGGTAATGACATCGGTCACTTGAACCATCCGAACGAGTCATTCACGTCATCTGCATAATGCTTAGTAGATTGTCAGTATCGATCCAACCATTGCCGAAGCAGTGGCAAGATGTTTGTCAAATCCGGTACTGTGATGTCAAAAACGAGTAGTACATTCGCTGAGTCTGCCTTGGTCGTGTGACACGAATCAACTGACCAAGTCGCTCAGTGACCCTCTAGAGTATTTTACAGCATCAAACTAGATGCGAAGTGGGGTACTACGATAACCAATCGTTGCTTTCTCTACCTGTTGTAATTCAGTAACCAATCTTAGCTGCTCATTTCATTATTTACCCTTATTTTAACCATTAGCTATTTACTGACCTGACGACGAGATCCCGAAAACATTGTTCATCACTGTGTTCTTGTTCAAACGATAGGAATATTCAAGAAATATAACTATTATGTTTGGGAATCAAAACGTCTGCCTGAGTCACTGGAGCTTTCCTATGAAAATTCTTCTCTTGAGAAGCCAATGAAAGCTAGATGGCATGATAGAAGTTTGCGGTGTGTAAACGGTGCTGTAAACTTGAAAAATGCTGATTCGCCATCCAAGTCACAGTGCAAACCTTTCGATTATTATCAGAAAATCTTTGAGTACGAACCTCCTCATGATTTTTCTGACAGGCACCATAAACGACTTCGAATGAAAAAATATGCTCTTCAGTGCAGACTGACTATTTTTCGCTAAGGCATTTTAATTTAATAGTTAAACCATCGTCATCTTGTTACTGACTAAATGCAGTCAACCTGCTCACTTGGATTTTTCAGTATAGACCGAATTATCTTTGCAACGTAAACTTCCTGCTAGCTCGAATCTTGAGCATGAAGGTGGTTTTAGAAAGAAGCCAAATGATTTGGTCAAATAGGCTGGTATTCTCTAAACACAAAATCACAGCACAAATACGATTATTGCAGTTTAACAGTTTGACAAGCACAGTGGTTGGACACAGGTGATGAGATGCTTAAATTTCCTGCACTTTCGTCGGTCACCAAATAACATGTATAGATAAAGGGGCACGCTAAAAACATTGAGCAAAAATGGTGGTCATGTGACTGGTCTGAGGTGGCATCGGTACAGACTGTTTGAGTCTGCGGCTACTGAGCCGAGAAAGCTAACTGATTTGTCTTGATCAACGACGTCTTCTTCATTCTGCAGCAAGCTACTGGCTGAGGAAATGCTTCCGCATCCATAAGGTGAGGTTTTCACCGGACCACCTCTCTAGGCAGCTCGAACAAAGCCAGGGAAATGCGGTATTGATTACGCTCAGTTGTCTTGTGATAAATAGCTTGCTCTTGTCATTTAGACCTTATTTCAGTCAGACATCCAGGAATGTTAGACAACCGCTTGATTCCTCCTAACGAGTCACAGAGAGATTGGGACGGATATTATGGAAAATGTTAACAGCTAACGTGTAATGCTCAACAGAGGTACATAAAAAATAAAGATAGCCTTAATTCAGAAGGGCTTGATAAACAGTCGGTAGTTTTTTAGTGTAAAGTTTATAAAACAGTGGCGCGTGAAATAGTATCACCTAATTTAATGATGGTGGGCGTTGATTGGAGGGCAGAAGTATCCCACATCATTTCGTTCGTGTGGGACACCTCCGAAAATCGGGCGGACATTTTCGTACAAGGTGGAATCACATGTTTAAGTAGAGCCGAGCCTTGTCAATACAGTCAAGTACAAATCAACTGTCTCACCAAGGGACACATTAGCGCACAGTGAGTCGGAACGACTAACAAACATTTCCCGGGAACTCATAGACATTCTCCAGCTGCAGGTATTCAACAGAATTTTATTGAAGCCTGTGCCATTTGCACAGAGTCGGTGGATTCAGACCATCTGTTTACCGTGTTACTGACCCCATACAACCCCATCCCAACCAGCCACGTCCATACAAATGACTACGAATTTTAGGTAGTTTTTAATAGGGCATTTATCGGAATATCTATGTTGCACGTTGGTAAGTGACAAAATTGAATGTAATATCAACATCTCACCGCCTTTCAGTTCTCAGATGGAATAAGAGGACTCAGTGCTTCGAATTCAGTGACTGTTTTTATTTTCCAATCAAATTATTCCGCGTTCATTGTGGCTACTCAGTTCTTCAGGTCCTTTCGGTTCAAACCCACTCATGGGTTGTGACACTCCTCGGATAAATCTATTCCATCGTAAAATGTGTACAATATTTCCATTTAACATCGGACGCGCTCATTTGAAGGCTAAAGTTACTTCTTTCTCAAAGACACGTGCTTGCATAGTATCATGGCTCTTGTCCTGAGACTTTATTTTTCCATATGAAAACTTTTTCACACAGAACCGGAAAGGCCAACTATTACGGAAGTCACCGTTAGTAATCCCACATCTATGGAGTTGAAATGGAGTACACCTACGCCCCACGACCGATGCAGCCATACGGGATACATTGTAATGGCCCAGGCGGCCACTGCTCCGACGATAGAGTTAACCAGTGGACCTCGATATGCAACGCTTTCTACAGAAAGTTGTACGTCATACCTGGTGACTGTGCAAACCCAGTATCCCAACGGAATAAAAAGTGACAAATCAGATTTCAAAGCTGTTACCACGCCGGCTTATGGTATGTACACTACTCGCCGATCTATATTATTTATACTGATTTGTTCGATCTCCTATTGGTAGAGAAATACCACAGGCTCTTCGGCAAAACACACTACTCATAAGGCCTCTGAAAACTCCTTGGTACCCATTGCGTAGAATGTGACTTTCAAGCAGAACACAGAATTTGATGAAAATTCTGGGACTCAGTGAACCGGGGAACCAGACAAACCCTAAGAAGGATGGAAACTGGTGATAAAACTGGTGATGGGCTATCAACTAATTTTCAGCAATATCAAAAACAGTATTCTGTCAAGATTTTATACTGTGTCCAATATGGCACCAACTGAAGCTGGAAGCAGGCTTTGTACAACAAGTTCAGTTGAAGAATATTATGAACAGGAGTTTGAGCTGCGTCTACGGTTAAAGTCAACTTCATTTTCAGTTGAGCGTAATTCGTCATGGAACTTGAACATGTGGAAGCACGTGAAAACAAGGGTTAATTTCTAGGAACTTGTCATAATAAGCTGTCATAATAGGCTGCATATGCCTACTTACATTCTGGATAAGTACACCGCACAGATTGTTGCCATATGTTTATACGTCAACTCGTTAGCTGAGGTTCCACAAACCTTGAAACTAGGCATTTCTGTGATCTGAGTTGCAGAAGGTACGCCACACGAACCGTTACAACCACCCACATCGAACACGCAATTGATTCATCTGCATGCCTATTTGGTGCTAACGGAATACTCACCCGAATCCAGTTGAATCTCTCGCTCATCACATTCTTCAACTGAATATGCTGCGTGAATACCCCCTCATGTCTCATTTGGTACGATATTCGAGATATTGCAGCATATTTTATTGCTGGAACATTCTACTCACAGGGCCTCTGGAAACTCATCATCGGCCCAAGGTCGCAAAGTTTATAGTAGTGGTTCAGACTGCAAGGCATCTGTCCTTCACGATGAGGGATTGTATTTTTATTGTAGCAAGTATTACACGTGCCGCTGTGAAGCAAACAACTTTGGTGGCAGAGCACATTTCCCAGGCTAAACGTCACACAACATGCATGTGGGTAGTAAGATGTGACCAGGCGGTCCCAGTTCGCAGAAGTATAGGTTTAGAAGAGCAGTTTGACTTACCGAAATAGACGCTGACATAAGATTTTGACAGTTTGGATCGTCTTTGTGCACTGATTTCAGAATTGGCTACAAAGTACGACTTGTGTTTTCTAATATTGGAGCCGGTTATATTTACGACTAGCACGGTGTACACAGCTGATTTGAATTGCTCTTCGGTGAGTTGCATCTCTACATCGTATTCAAACAGATACTGGTTTTGAATGTTTATGGGTGTCCACTGCAGTTTTGTGCTTAAGGTTTATGAGTAGTTATGGTGGACCCACTCTCAGTGGACAGGGCAAGCATAGCCTTGGCAGCAACTGTTATGGCCATGTGCCATCCATAATTGCCGATCTGCTGCAGCAACTCAACACATCAACGCAGCCTTCAGCATTCACGCAGTGTATTTTGCGGACCAGGCTATATTTTAACCTGTACTCAAAGCTTTGGTGCCTGTAGAAACCTAACTTTCGACTGAAAGCAGTCTCTTACAAAAGCAAAGCTGGCAGTGATATGCTTCAAAAGTGTGCTTTGTCGGCTACACTTGGCTTCACAGTTTACTTCACAGATCCGGTAAAACAAAAGAGATCGTCAACTTTATTTACTTTCTTTCGAGACTACTACAAAACACCTAGCTTTTTAGACATTCTTGTTGAGATAATGAAATCCTTCATCAAATAAAATATAATGTCTGAAAGGGTCCGCGCAATCTGAATGAACTCAGACGATGATAATTTCACACCTGAGTCGTCGGTGCGGAAGTCAGTGTTACATTCTTATCCGACCTCCATAGTCGTCACACGCAACTGCGTCATCCCGGTGCGATAGGCCTGAGTCCCTGACCTTCCTATCCGAAAAACAGGTCAGTGGCTGTGATGGCCTATCCGACGCCGGATTGCCACACATGGACGCGCCCACCGACCTGTTACACACGCTTGCTCAAAACATGATGCACAGGAGGCGCGCGAAAAATGTTGGCTGGGCTGACAAATAATTAACGAAGTCCTAGTCCAACCATGAGGTCATTTACCAGATTCTCAAATCAACTGTCTGATACCGTTTGCTCACACGGTAGCCGTTCGGCACGCAATTTGCTGACACCTATAGCGCACTTGAAGCCGCCCGATTTCAGTACGCTGTGTGCAAACGGACTGAACAGATGACAAGATTGTTGGCGTTTGTCACCAATGGTGTATAGAAACATGTCTCGGAATTCCACTCAACTCACCCACAGACTTCATGTGTGGTCATTTGGGGCTACTAGAATGATTTTTTTTTTCAAAATCGAAGCTTATGATTGCTTAATCGGAGAAAAGCTCTGCTGAAACAAACAGAATGATTTCTATCAAAAAGCGAGGGGTGAGCTTTCAAGAGTTCGAGAACACCAGCTCACCAGATGCTGGGAAGCAGAGAATTCAAGAATATTCGAGCGCTCTAATTTCACGTATTAAATTTCCTACCCCGTTTGTCTGGTGCCAGTTCTCAGCTTAGGCTACTGGTGATATGGCACCGTAACTCCTGCATGGATGTTTTCACTTCGAATTCCGCGCTGGTATTTCACTTTGATTGAAGTAACCGAATGAGTTGCATAGTGTACCCGCTTCGGCATGTCCCAAACTGTGTAGGTTGAGTGACACGCTAACTAGGGTGAACACTTTGGAGTAGTTTTTTGGAAACAGGCAAGCCAAGATGGATTGCCCCAAAGGGTCACAAACATCGTGCAAACCTGTGATGTATATTTCTGTTTGAGTTTCGGCAATCTATGTATATTTCTGACAACCAGTATATTTTTTTCGGTGCGTCCTTGCGAGTATAGACAGCAACAGATTAACGAGCTATTTTGTAGACACGTACCGAACACTTCAGACCAAAAGCTAGGAAGGTTTTCTGGAATGTCAGAACTAGGACAATGTCTGAGGTCAGAAATATCCTTCAAATGGTGCGATTATGACCCATTCTTCGTGAAAAAGTTGGACTGTAAAGAGAGAAAAGTTAAACTCCTCGCCAATAATCAAAATCTTCTATAGGAATTAAAATAAGTTGATTTTTACCCTGTTATACCAAGACTTTGCTGGGTCAGTAAACGTTTCATCCTGATCTAAGAACTCCCAGTTTGATTTGAACCGTCATTTAAGTGACACTCAGGCTGCCAGCCTTTCACATTTGACTCTAGTGTAACACGGCCACCGACCACATATTGTGCATAATGCATGAGCGTTTCCCATAAACACCTGACTATAGATTTTTGTGAGCTGTCAACTTTCTAGCCTTCTCTTTGTCTGTTTACGCTTATCAAGCAACTAATTTTGTCTTCTGTAATTTCTCCCCTTCCTCACAGAACCCGCAGCACCAGTCGACTTCAAAATAACCAGGAATTCACCTCGTGAACAAATTCTCAGTTGGAATTATCCAGACCCTCCCTACAAGTGTTCACACATCTACGAACTGGAGAGAAGTGAAATAGGGCATAGCGGAATAACAATAGAGAATACTATGATCACTTCTCCCCCTCATGGTAGGTTGATTAATTTTTAAGATTTTCACACTCTCAAAATAGTGCATACAGTATTGTTGATTCAGTATTGGTGTTTGTGGGCGCAGTCTATTGGTGAAGAAATCATATTTATGCTGAACAACCACCTGAATTTAAGTCGCCCGGTGTATACTAAAGCAACCAATCAAATTAGCAAAGCTCATGCTCTTTGGACTACTTTTATTTGGATACTGATTGTTATTGACAGCGTTTCAGTAACTACGTGAATGGAAATAAACCTTCTCAATAAAAAAACCTTTTCTTTAAATCAACGATTCTCATAGGTTTGAGTGAAATGCCACCACTAGCGGTTGGGGCGCCTAGGGTAGTCTAGTGCCGGAAATTCGTTGCCTTCTACTCGAAAATCGAATCGAACAAATGGAGAGTTAAATTTTGTTGTTGATTAGGCTAGTGTTAACTTGAAACGCAAATGAATCTCTTGTTTATGATATCCATTGAACAACTGAGCTGCTCTTTACCCCCACGTATGTCCAATTTGGTGTTTCAGTAGGAATTGCGTCCAACGAAAAGTCGAAAAGCAGGCCCTCAATTTGAGCCTTAAAAATGGCATTTCCTAGAATGATCTATCATAATTCTTTATTTGGTATAGTTTAAATCAGTACTATCTAACAAAATTAAACATTGAGCGATACTAAGCAGCCAAATGATAAAAATGTCATAAACTAAAGACTTAATAAAAGGCTCATGCTGACGTGTAAATGCCTGCTTGACTCAAAACAAGCACTCTGTATTCAGTAGATTTAAATGCTAAAATTGTCGGCCGGCAGAGCATTTGTTGTTTTCACGCAACCAGAGGAAGTTTTGGGGCTTCTGGCCACTTTAGAAATAATCTTGTTGTGCTGCAAGCTGATTGATTCTACTTGGCATTATGATTAAAAAAAGGCAAAACTCAGAAAATGTGCCTCATGCACATTCTGAGACGAAGGTTTGCGCCAGGCAGATACCGTAAGTGGTCTGGGTGAAGAGTTGGGTTTGCTTTCTGCTAACCTCTCCGAAATGGTGATAGTTTTGCTACTGAAGTACTGAAGTCCGCAAAAATGTTTGATTCAGTAGTGTCGGAAAACTGTTCGAAACGACAACAAATTCATGGCGGACATTATTCCTGTCGGAATAATAACCCTGTTCCACTAACAGGGTTGCAGATTGGTGCGGACTATTTTTCAAAGCACCCCGAATTTTTGTTTTCAGCAATAAAATACTCACGCAATTTGTGTAAGTATTGGAAGACCATAAATTACTGCAGTGAAACGGGCGATAAGAAACTGTATCAAACACGACAGCTCTGAGAGGCTTTAAGTTGAAGCAACTGGAGAAGACTGAACTGTCAATACACTAAAGTGCTTTGCTGTGCTGTACACCATCATTAAAGGGTGAACCAAAGCGGATTGATTCTAGCTACCGGAGTTCCTTAATCCCAGATAGTAGATGAACATGGAATGACACCAGCTCATGCCAATTTCGGCACAAATTTTCTATATTGGTTGGTGAATTCTCTAAATAGCTATACTTGAACGAAGTGACAGTCATTTTCGCCAAAAAGCGAAAACGGACAGATCACGGATACTAGACTTCTAAGTGCAAACGGAGTTGCCCATGCTTCTGGCAAACAGTTGGCAAACATTTGGCTGTGCTGATCGATTTAATTGACAGGAGTCCTTGACATTGTTTTTCATTGAAACGTGGAACTAGATATATGTCTGAAAAGACTGTGAGAAGCATACTTTTGTGTAAATCCTACGCGTAAATTGTGTTCACGTCAAAATTAACACGAGTAATGCGAGAGTTGTAGAGCTGAACATGTTGTTCATTCGAATTCGCCATACAAATTAGGTCCACAATAGCAGAAGGGAAAGAGAAAAACAAACGTGCTAACAGAATCATATTTACAAGGTTTGACTAGCGCTTGTTCAGAATTAAGTAAAGTCTTGTCTCCTTTTCAAAACTACTGTTACGCAGTGGAATAAACCTAACCGTTTCCGATTTCAGAATATGTCGTCCAGTCACTGAAGCCTTGGACAACGTATTCGTATAGACTTCGTGTCGTTGGGCAACCAGGGAATGTTGCTGGACCGTACTCGGCTGTAGTGATACAACCAACCGAACCAGAAGGTATGAATTTTCCAGGATACATTTTTGTCCTTCAGGTTGAATAGATTAGTTGATCCATTTGCTACATCTTTTCTTGTTTACGAAAAACTGGTAACACCCTCAAACCACTTTCACCAGATATCCAAAAGCATGACGAAAGCATTCCAAATAGTTCATCTGATTCAGTTTACCTTGTGTTTTGCCACTGTGCCCAGGATTCAACTGATCTTGCAGAGATACAGTTTTTGTATAAAATGCTCTCTCTCTGGAAGGGATTTGGATTTGATCGAGGAACATTGCGGCACTGTCAATATTTTTTTCATTATTTTCAATGTACCGATAGATAGCATTACCTCAATGAGAGAATTGAGGCAATGATTTAGCGGAACCAATTGGGTTATTGCTAAACTAATGATGGATGTGCCTAAGCAGTCAGTTGTGAGCCCGTATGAATATCGTTCAGGTTCGGCACTACACACATTCACACCGGTCTGTTGAAACTGTTAGTTCATGCGTGTAGTTGATCCACTGGACAACAAGATGAATAGTTCTGCTACAGCTACCGATATTTCATACTTTTCAAAATATTTTCGGAGCTCTGTTCCATCCTCTGATTTGATTCACGTCTACCCAATTACAGTAGTTGCTGACGAAATGCAATTCGGGCAGGATCAGTTTAGTTATTCTTTCCTAGCCGAATTTCTGGCGAATTCTTTGGGGCTGTCTTCAGGCTGATAACAACCACCTTTCAGCTAAGTCACTTGATCGGTACTAACTAAGGTAGCGCCACACATCACAGGATGCTCTACATAAGGTTACCACACAAATACGCAGACAAAAGTTGTTTGACATTCCATTGTTTGTCAGCTCATTATTGCTCGATATCAGTCCTTTGTTTGACAGAGTATGTGCAGTCGAAGAAGACTCATCAGCCGAAGGTTTTGGTTGTTTCAATGAAAACTGACATTCTAGTGGGGTTATACTGAGACCCACTACCATAATGTAATTTCAACTAGGTTGTTGCGGGTCTCAGTAAAGGTTACTGAAACCCGAAACTTAACATATTAAATTGTAGTCGTAGTCCAGTCCATTGTGAGCCTATTTAATGTGCATTTTGGAAGCCAGACATGTTCTACTGTCAGCCGTATTCAACAACAATTGAACCTTTCCGTACGAATTATTAGTAGGTTTTAGAATTAAGAGACTGCTCTAGACGTTGGAATCCAAGCCACGAACGTCAGTCTGATGAACGAGATTGTGATCACTCGTCCGGTCTCCCAAAATCTCATGAGCACCTTCCTTTGTTCTTTGTGACCTGTTTTACCAAACGGCACCAAGTAATCTAATGTCCGAGGTTCGCGCCATATTTGTCAAGTTATCTTCAGTCTAACGAAGCTGCTGTAAATAAATCGACGATTTTCCAGCCCGCCCAAGGTCAAGCGAAACAGACGGTCTATGGTTCACCACAATCAAATATGTTCATTCACGGCCATGGTGTACGTGTATTCCCTAACTGACTTTGCTCTAATGAAGGTTGCTTTACATATAGCAAGCAACCATGTTCTTTGTTTGTTGCTACCCGAATAGTGCGACTGCCATCAGTTCCCGATTTCGACTCCAACCTGGATAGTTTGTTTTCAGTCGAATGGACAAAACGGATCTTTGGAATGTTTTGAAACGAACGAAAGTTCTCGATGTGGCCAATGAAACTACAGGAGGCCTGTTTTATGGCAATTTGAACGCTAGTTGTAAAAAATATATGTATGGAGTTATGTTACAATAGTAGCTGTCAACATGTCAATAATCGACTCAACTAAACACAACACTACAACTTTCGCTTCCATTGGAGGCGTTGTTGGTAGGCCGTAATTGCGGGTGTTCGTCCTCGCTGCAATTTCGCTGGCCAAGAACTACTGAAAGTACGTAACAATCATCATTATACTCACAGAATAAGGTTAAAGAGACCAACACAGATAGTCACAGCAAACCATCTGTCCGAGGAAGTTAGTATGTTTCAACCCCAAAGTCTTATTCACCAGTGCCGAAAAATATGTGACCCGAATGCCATTACCGGTAATCTTTTCGAGTGTAGGTATTGCCTTCATGAGGTGCATGAACCAGTCAGCTCCTCAGGATCCCAAAGCACGCATTTGTTGACTACTGCCTGCGTGGGAATAATCTTGAGATTGGTATGGAAATCAGCATTCTAGAAGAACAGATCGACGTGGTACTTCCCTCAAGTGACATGCAGAAGATTTGTGCCGAAAACGAAGGGCTTCCCAGCAATTGTTCTTGTGGTTTTTAACAACTTTTTCCAATCCATTGATAAGGTTCTTACCATTTCGCTACGCCGCTATGGATTATGGTTTAATGTTTGAGATGACAAATAATAAACAATCTGTCCTGATTACAAGCAGTAAAAAGGTGGGAAAGTATTGGTGCGTTTCTAGTATCAATCAAATCATTGATGCAGGCTCGTAGTGGACCTCTCCCACAAGAAATCAGAATAAACCAAGACCGATATTTTATTTTCAGGGAACCAGATGACTCTTGCATACATTTAGACTCAGAATTGGACAAAATCCAGAATTTCTTCATCCAGCTTACTTCGAAGCCTCATTTGGGTATACAATCTGCAAAATTTCAGTGGACCACGTTAACACAATTCATCTGGTCATTTCCTGAGAGAGTAATGTATTCGGAGTGATTCAAATCACCAGTTAATAGTGGTTAAAAATAAGCAAAGGGCTTACTCAGTGCGTTTACCAAGCTGAATTATATTCATGCCTTGTGCATTTCGCATATATTTTCCCCTCATTGGCAATTGGTTTCGTCGATTTTTACAGTGAAGCATAAAACCCACAGGAATTGGCATTTGTGTAGACAAACTCTTGTTTGGGATCTAAGAGAATTAAATAGTAAACGCTTGTAACTGTATACCGTTTACAGAATCTTTTGCCGCCGCAATATCGGAGCTGGTGAGCCCTATCGGTTCAACCGAAGCAACAATAACCGTTAATCTGAAACTTTCAAAGCTGGTCGGTTTTCCTACTCTGGACGCCTTGTCTTTGGTGGTGCAGCCACAACACGAACAAGCAGAAATTAGGCGAGAATCAACAACATTTACGTCACTGTTCCCAAGTATGGTTGACCAGGTGAGAAATGGCTTTTTTGTACGAGAAATCTAGAAGATGGGTAAGAACTGGCTAGATATGACCTTTCAGTGGATTGTAGGCAGAGGCATGCCGACATTTCAATCAGTATGAACCACTTGGCTGGCTTTTTCGGTTTTTCTTCTTCTGCTACCTCGTTAGTGCTGAGGAGAGGGAATAAAGGAGAGCTGGATTGTTCTGATGAAGGTGTTGTCTTCAAAAGCATGCAGCACATCAACATGAAACAAACTATACGGCAAATGGCCTAAGGAAGTCAGCCGGTTGAACGACAAAAAAGCATGTGTTTTTAATTTAATGAATGAAACGAGATTCGAACTTGCCCTTCATGGAATAACACCAATCCTTGTTGGAAACGGGTGTTTATGAAGATACTCTGGCAGATAAATCGCATACTTCATGTACACTGAACTTTGTTTCATAGAGGAAGCTAGTGGAATTCGACGTCGAATCTTAAGGGAGATAAAAATCCTCCGTAGAATAGCGGAATCACTATTTTGATGAAGATTTGAAGATAAGGTTAGGAATTCTTAATGAGTACATACGTCAGGGTTTTCTCACACAAAAGTCAACAAACTATATAAGTACTATAGGAAAACCATCGCTTGGCAGCCCACATAGGTCAGCACCGTAAGGTGAGCTGTATTGAGAACCCGTTGCACGATTGCCTCCAAAAGGGCCTCTGGCACAGATAACTAACGAACAAGCATCTGTATGAACTACAACCTGGCCTGAATGACCTCACTCAATTTGACTGTCTGGGAACATCGGCCTGAAAATCACTCTCAGACTGAATTACCCAGGTGAGCTTTCCTCGGCTCAGGAACACGTGGATGCTTTTATGGTGTGTCATTATTCCCGTTTTGGTTCCATTGCTACTAGCTCAGTGTTCACAAAAGCAACTTCTCGAAATACAGTTTCGTTCACGCAAGTAATCTTTCCAGAACAATCAGGTCGCTCTGCCTACGATCAGGCGCATCCCATCTTTTACACCAGGTAGCCGCCCTTTCAGCTATCTTATGTTTAGAAGTTGCCCTCCTACAACCGCCCACTCAGTCGCATAAGATGTACGCCCTGGAAAGCAGACAAAGGTCGAAGTAGGACAGGAGCGTAAATGTATGGGACAACTAAGTAAACTGTGGGATTCTTACGCTGGTCGACACTCATGTAGTAGCATCAGTCGAACATCCTAACAACCATATATTCCGTGGCACTTCTGAAAATATACTGTGCTCAGACAGTTTATCTCCAAGTTAAGAAGAAACAGTGAAGTTACGGAGCAACAACTTAAGTTGGGAGCTTTTTATGGCAAAAAATAGGAAAGGATGGATATATAAACTCGTAAAATCCTATCTGGTTCATCTTCGTAAAGATTTTGTGTGTTTCTGTGTCAGTGAAGCAGAAAAAGTATTTTGGGGTCATTGTCTACTTTTTGGGCTGCTAAAAGGACAGTCACGCATCAAATGCAGACTCAGATCGTTGATGTCACCTCCGAATGATATACATGGACAGTCCTCAATTTGTAGCGTTAAAAATAGAGAAACCGAACAAAGATAACAAACTCTGGTGGTAGAATATTCAGGATAATTTGAAGCAAATTTCAGTGCGACTTTCAACTGACTCATGGAATAATCGTCTAAAACATTTGCGAATTCCTTCCACCGACCTAAACAGTAAGTCATTATTTTACCGTTTTTGCTGTGTATCACCGTTTAAGCCATGTTAGCTCCCCAACGGACACTGCGAGAAAAGAGGGAGCTATCACCGGCAAAGTCTAGGACGGCAAAGTCTGGGACGGGTTTGCCCCGCAACTCCATCGTATTTGGTGGTAGATCACGTGAGCTGGTAGTGTGGTGTGTAGAACAGATGTCAAGGTCAACGGTATTCTACGAAAAGCCGTAAGC
Organism: Opisthorchis felineus; assembly: GCA_004794785.1. Classification (NCBI taxonomy): domain Eukaryota; kingdom Metazoa; phylum Platyhelminthes; class Trematoda; order Opisthorchiida; family Opisthorchiidae; genus Opisthorchis; species Opisthorchis felineus. The sequence goes on along the minus strand of SJOL01003466.1, from coordinate 112,877 downwards.
ATCCCGAGAAGCAGAGCATAGTTGCAGAATTGAACAGCCAAAGCTTGTGGTTCATTTGATATGAAGTCCTCTTAATCCATGCTCATGTCGTCCTGTTAATAAGACGTGATCAGACAAACAAATTGTAAGTTAGTATTATTGGCGCGTCTTTTGCTAGCTGGGAGCACGTTGTACAGTGTTGCGGTTCACAGCTGATGCAGTTGTTGCGTGTTTACTCCCGTAGGTGTTACGGAACAGCTGCTCACGTACGTGATATGGGAGTTGTCGGGTACTCAGTTAGTCGAAAATCTGAATTTCTGTCTTGGATTGACATCTGCGGCGCCTTAAGCGGTAAAACTCATTGTTCAATTGCCTCCTGAGCACATTCTTGCCACTGAATCTCACACCAGACCCAGTATGACGGACACTTTGTGCCTGATGTGTGAGTCTTGACTGTGCTAGCGCTTACCGCGCCTTGAAGAGTATTCAGCATTGTTTGTCCTTTCTTCGGCTGTTGATCTTTACACGCGTGTTTCCATACCAAAATTCCTACATACGTTGGGATTCATCTTATCTGACTGGAACTGTTGGTGGCATGACTTCGAAAGAGACGCTTCTCTCTTTTACCTCATATTCTCCTTTAACCCTTTCACATTCATTGCTCACATTTACTTTTTATGACTGTGAACATGCTCTTCAAAACTAAACGATAATTCGTATAAAAACAAACCTAAAAAGGTTATGTTCACTTTTGTGACCACCTTCGTGAATATAAAAATGAAAGCAATTTGAACTATGTATCGGCTATCTGCATTGTGAGCAGAATTCCATTTCTGAGTGGGGAAAATTTGGGTGATCTAACTGATGACAAGCGGCAAAACGAGTAAACAAATAAAATATAGTTTCTAGAAGTAACACGCTACTCATAAGTTCGCTGAAGACTTTTCGACCATTATAAACGTGAGATTTCGCTCGATTCACTTGTGTCTCCAGTCAAAATTAAACTCCTGTGCAAAGCAGAGTATTTGTTGAAAATACACTTCCCTTTTCTGTGCACCAGGAAACTTTTACGAATTAGGATAAAGATAACATGGGAAACGATCTATGTTGGAAATCACCATTTCAGCCGCTTTTTTCTCAGGTGCCATACGAGCCACGAATGTACGTTACCGAATTGGAGATTAGATATATCCGTGGAGCAAATATTGATGTTTGCGTACTGATTGTCTTATCCTTTGCCACTGAAATGTTGCTCGAAATCGTGCTGTCCTTTACGCAACTGTGCCTTACCCACTGAAAGTTAGGTTGAAAACAGAATGGAATTTAAGACCAAATCACTCAGTGTGTTAAAACAAGAGAGCTTTTTATGTCAAAACGCAGGCAGTTGATGAAATAGGCAACAGCAATTTCTCTGGTCTATTTTAGCTACGTCACTCAGAGATGGGTTCTTGACTTTTCGCTCACTAAATATTCGATTTTATTTATTTTGAACTGTTATCGCCAGGCGTGAAACTAAAACTATCTCAGTCTCCTTATTCTAATCAAGTATATCCATGTTTGTTTCTCCTTTCTTTTCAGAGTTGGGCTGGGAGAATTCAGCAGAATGTCGGACCGTGGGAAGTGAAGTTGTGGCACAAATCACTGGAAGCGCTGTTCCAGGCCTTTGATGATACCACAATCGATCTGGGCCGGACAGTGACGTGTAATGATAGTGCTCACTGTCAACCAGGCAAACTAATGCCGGGAACAACTTATGGGTGAGATTGATGTGTTTGTGTGCCTGGGAATTCACCCTATACTTTTTCTTGCCAAAACTAGTTCTGTTAACTCGGGCGGGAAAGTTAGTCATAAGCTAAAATGTTGCACAATTCCTGCAACCAAAAGGAAGTTTTGTTCTCAGCCTCGCTGATACAACCGAGGAGACCCAAGATGAGGCCTCAAGCTCAACCACACAGGTATCCTATGCTTGTTAGAAATCACCGGCGGTATGCACCTGGAAAATTTCTGCGAATATTCGAAATCGCATTTTGAACCCTGCTATTTGACAGTAGGTGGTAGCTTCGCAGTATGAAAAGTCAACTGAATGCATAACACAAATGATCCTACGGTCACTTAATTCGTCCACTACCTCCTTACAACTGTAAAGACGAGCTGGTCCTCGACAAGTGTGAAAAGCTATGTGACTTTTCGCTCATCGCTTTTTCTAATAACTGGTTTTTACCTTTCCTCCAAAGTTCGTTTTAGATAATGGGTCCGTCTAAAGGCATTGGTGAGGAAGCTGAAACCATCCAAACCAAAGACCACGAGTGGTTCACTGGGAAACTGGTGGTCTTAGAAACTTTGTGAACTAAGCAGTTGTTTGATGCATACACAGTACGGCTTATCATAGTGTGCTATACTGTGTGAAGGCTTGGCAGAAGTCGTGAAGTTGCCTCTGGTAGGCGTTGTGGTTGTCTGCAGCGAACGAATTCCCAGTGGGAAACTGCATGAACTCACCAGCAGAGTTATGGCATCTTCATCTGGTTGCAATGCTGAATCATACCATCCTCATCGCTTTACTTCAACTATGAAAGATTTTTGTGTGGCCATAATCCTCATGGGTTTGTCTTTGTTTCAGCAGCTTAGTTACACACCGCAGTTGTTATATCAGTGTTTTGGTACACATCCAATAGCGCCGTGGCTGAAGGCTGTGTGGCTGCAGGCACATGTCAAAGGAATGATGCCCCTATTTGTCTGGCACGGGCTATCAGTGCAGACATAGCTAACATGTCTGGTAACACTAGAAAGGGAAGCAAACAGGCATACCGTATATTTCCCAATGCTTCTCATAAGATCATGAGCTACTATAAAGACAAACAGATTGCCGTACTTCCTGTTCAGTCTTGCTTTTTTGCTACCAATTCTTCGTGTTCCTGTGTAGTGGTGCAGCTTCCGCATGTCTTAGTAACGACAGTGGACACGGTTTCAAGAGCTGCTGGGTGCACATGTTCCCAATGAATGTGTGCTCCGCACCGGATTCCGATGAATAATCTCTGTGGGGTCATGATCAGTTAAAGCTTCAAAATTTTCCAACTGTGAAGACGAAGTCAGACGAGTCAGTGGCATATTACTGATGAGCATCTCTTACGTATCGGTTTTCTAATGAATTTTTATCAGATCATTCTGGTAAGAAGTCCATGAAAGTCACATGCCCTCCTTAAAACCATGGACAGAGCTTAACTACCGACTCCCACCTTTTTTAAACTTATTGTTATCTTTTGCGATGATTGTTGGCGTTGGTTCTTATTACTTATTTTCTGCTACACGCATCAGGCCTAAAGTTAGACAGCTGTACAAGGACTGCGCAGAAAGAGATATAGACTATTGTAGATGTAGAATCCTGGACCTCGCTAAACACTGATACACACGACCATATGCACGTATCAGCTAGCCAGTCAGTGTACCAATGACATGTCATACGTGTTCCTGCTACCTGCAAAGGAACAATCACTGTCACACACTGTACAAGGTTAAAAGAGCAGTTTACTTTATTCCAAGTACAAGAAAGATCCACCAAATGGACTTTCAGTGCCCCAGAATGAGAATAAAAAGCAAACAGAACCGAACTGTAGGCATATCTTACTAATCTAGTGGCTTCCAGGTTATCCGTAAGGCCAACGAGGAAGAAAGCCATGTCACATTCGAGGGGTAGGGAGTGTCTTTTTATGATTTTTCCCCTGTGAGAGAGAACGGAAGTACAATAGGTAGACCAAGTACAGGATGGTGAAGAATAGCTGATGGATTTAAGCTTAGTCAGCGGGCTGCAAAATTCTCTTGTTATTCAAGCGATTAAATTGTCTAGTAGAATCATCTATCATTGAAGTAAGCTGACACAAATTACCACCATTTGGGACGAACCAGTTGGACCTTCGAGAAGGAACATTTTTTAGAGATAGTGATCACTGTGATCCCTAATTCGTATCATGCTTCATGCGAGATGACACAGTAGTTATAGCGCTAATTTACTGACCGGAAAGTCTGTGGTTCGAACCCGACCTCTGCCTGTCGACTTCCCTTGTCTAGGCTTGGACAACCTGGCAGTATCGCAGCCCTCGTGCTTCCTTCTGGTGGCATGGCAGTTAGGCACCGAAAGGGTGCTACAACTGAACAATTTTTTAACGATTTTTTCATGCTTAGTTCAAGACATCCATAAGAGCTTTACGAAGTATGTTTCATATAAAGTTCTCGTAAGGTGGTTGACACACACACCCATTTTCAGGTAGTTGAAACTGTAGCAGCTTGAACCAGCGTGCCTATGGTACATGGTTTATAGCTGATAAATTGTTTGATTGTTTGATTGACTGATATCGGAAAAAGGAAACGAAAAAAATTCAGCAAATGTCACATCAGATGGTAGGACCGCTAATCTGACTGCGAATGTGTTTTCCCATTTTCTAGGCCTGATCAACTCATGTATTAACAGTAGCCCAATGGGGAGTGGACTTTCCGCTATCCTGTGAATTAGGATGTCCAAGAAATCAACACAAAAACAGAGTGAATTTAGTGACGTTTGTACGTCCGATTATTATGTCGACAGTGTTTGCTGAGTTGTGTGTAGGCGGACCATGAATGGCGCTTGTTTTCCATACATAGCTAAAACTAAAATGCTAATAATTGTTTGGTTGCCTGATCCGTCATATATGTGTGAAAAATGGACGGAATTGGGTTATCCTACTTGTAGGAAGCTGCTTCAAAAAAAGGAGTGAAAATAACGACCTACCTAAAGCGTTGTATCCGAAATGCGATTGTACGCTGCAAAACACAGTTGATCCAAGCATCTCAGTAGCCTATGAAAATATGTGCACTGCACAGTTTTCATACAGTTATGACTAGAACGAGCGAAGGTTATGACTTGTGTTTCTGACAATCGGTGGATTTATTGCTGGGCAACGTTTCGATTTTGACACAAAAGCTTCGTCAGACCAAGTGAGTAAGTAAGCAGGTTGATCAGGTTTTAAGGCAGTCAGGGGACCAAACCGTGAGATTTCTTATGACTAGCCGACTTGATCAGTGCTGGGTGTCGGTCTGAAGTTTCTGTTTGTTGGTTGGTGGGAATGACTAACATTTACGATAGATTGGTTGGGGGGATCGTCTTCATGTTGAAACCGGATTTTGCTGCCTTGCTTTTTCTGGCTAGGACGCCTTAATGGAAAATTCCTTTACGCGGTATCACGAATATCGTGCCAACTGAAACATGCGGCAGCCTGTGTGCAGCACATTCAGTTGAAGAATATCACAAACGAGAGATTCAGTTGAATCTCTCGTGAAAACCAAATTGATTTGCAAATGAGCGTATTTTTCGAAAGTTCCTCTTGGGGTTGTTCGCAGATTTTGTTCGCCTGTGTTCTCCGAGGGATGCCGGGACAATTGGTTTGGGGTTGGGGGTGGGGGTGGTTAACTGGATCTCACTCTGCTTGGGTTCTGTACTTCTAGACCCAGACCATTTTGCTGATCACTGCACACCACCTCGTGTCATCTCGTCTGATCTAAAACCGCTCTCCACAGGCTTGCCAGTTCTACGCCGTCTATTCTATTCACGCTGGGATGCTTGACGATTCCCACCACTTCGGCCACCAGTCGCTGTGGTGTGCGTTTAGTCCCTGTCTCAGAATGTCCACATTTTCCAAATCTACCTTGTGCCCAGTGTCTAGTGCATGCCCTGCCATTGCCTAATTTTTAACTGTCGCCTGATATTCACCTACGTTTCTCGGTGGTCTGTGAATGCATCGCTTATGCTCACCGATTCTGGTGTGCAATTCACTGGCTGTCTGACCTATATAAACCTTCGCACAGTGGTTACATTTTATTCGTATACACAGTTCTTAGTCCTATCAACCGGAAGGCGATCCTACAGCTGCATCAACACCGAGCGTACAGTGTTTCCCTTTTGGAATGCTACTCCAATGTTAGCCGTATTCAGTACCCTTCTAATGACTTCAGATGCCCCTGTTTTGTCTGGAATGACTGCTGTTCCGATTCACTCCTTGTTGGGCCTTGGTGTTGGCACCAATACCCGTCTTAGTTGCCGCTTTTTTAAACCCACTGGGTATCCATTATCTTGAAGTCGCTTTTTTACCTCAAGTTGTGCTGCTCTTCGGTCGACCTCCTCTGTGCACAGTGCTCTTACTCTCCTAGCATATACTGCTTTTGGATATGCTTAGGGGTAGTTTAAGACCGCACCACTCTTGTGTGTCATGCAGTCAAGGAAGGGTAGTTTACCCGATGTGGACTCTAGCTCCATGCTAAAATTAATGTGAGGGTCCAAAGTGTTAAGATATTGAAAGAATTCGTTAACCTTACCCCGCTTTATCAAAACGAACGTGTCATTTACGTAACGCCAGAAAACCCTTGGCGGACACTCGAATCTGTTTAAAGCTTTCTGATCAAAGTCTTCTATGTACATGTTGGCCAAAATCGAGGATATTGGAGACCCCATCGCTAGGCCTTGTTCTTCAGAGTATAAATTGATTAGAAAACAAAATGACTGAGGTTTAGGCATACTTTTATGCCTTCAACTATCTCGTCTACGCAGAGTTGCGTTCGTTCTTGCAGCTTTGTGTCTGCCAGTAAGAGCCTTCTCGCTACTTCCATAGCGTCCGCTTAAGGACATTGGTATACATTGAGCTGACGTCAAAGATAACGAGAACGTCGTCCAGCTCTAAATGAAACCCAGCTACTTTTTTTAGCAAAATCTTACGAATTTTGAATGTGTGTGTGACTTGCCGGCAAGTGGTTTGAGGGTACCTGCTAGAAATCTGGCTAGCTCATGTGGTGGTCTACCTATGCCATCCACTATTGGTCTTATAGGGACACCTTCCTTGTGAATTTTTTGTAACCCATAAAGTTGTGGTTGGTTTGCACTTTTTAGGTAGAATCAATACCACCTGCCTTGCCCCAGATGGTTTATCACCAATTTTAGATACCTCCCAACTTCAACCTTACTCGTATTCATTATTGACGTAATCGTCCCGTTACCAATTTTTCGATGAGGCCCATCAGCTACGTTTTGTCTAACTTTCTGCAGATAGTCACTCTTATTCATGATGACAGCGGCCTCACCCTTATCTGCCTTTGTACTTACTATACTGTCCACATGTTTTAATTTGTTTAAGGCTCTTCATTCTGCTGGTACAGTGTTTGGAACCCCTGGTTGCTGGGACTCCGGGATGTGACCAATTGTAAACGTAATTTCTCCGCTTCCGTTGAAGGAGGCTTCTGAAACACGGACTCAACACTAGAAATAATCTCTTCTGCCCTTATGACTCTTTTACTTACTGCGAGATGAAATCCCTTCTCTGACAGACAACTTTCTTCGTCACTCGAGGGTAGCTCAGTTGGTTACAGTGTTGTGTTAGTAACGCGAACGTCTTGGCTTCGATCCCCATTCAGGCCACTCGGTAAGCCTAAGCATGAAACGGGCACTGGGAACAAAAATGATCGTGACACCCATAAGTGAACATGCCAGAATTCAATTATTCAACTTATCTGGAACTGTTTCACTTCGTTATCCTGACAACCACATTAATTAACCGGCCATCAGTCAATAAGCCACAAAACAATCATATAGGTCAGTTGAGATTCCAACCACTATTGCAGTTCCGCTCGGGATTATACGAAACCTACTCCCATTCAGAGCAGGGGGCTGACTTTGTCTTAGCTCCAGAGGAACTCACAAAATGTGGTTAAGGTTTATGGAATTGATTGGCGCAGTTCTAGCAAAAACACTAAAAATTGATAGCCCACATTCTCCGAATTGGTGCCGCTATTTAAATTTCGATGTCACAAGGGAAGCTGTTTCGGGCCAAACCTGTGTTGCTTGAACCAACAATGTTATATTACTTGATCAACAATGGCTGCAGAATTTTCCTGGAAATTTACCCTTTCGCTCAGAGCCATTGTATTGAATTCGTTCCATGCTACTGATCAAAGATGCGCTCTAAATATTAAACGTCACGGTCTATCCTTTGCGCTTGCATTGATGTTGTCTGCATCAGTTAGTACAAGTGTCATTGCCAGAACGGTTTTTACCAAGATCATTATCATTGGCAGCACACGGTTAACGGGGACGCTTTGCTACCACAAGTTATTGGAAAGCCTCAGTGTGAAAAAAGGAATAAAGTTGAATGAAGAAGGGACTTAGATCAAGCCCACCGCAATCATTCGGAGGTGCCTAAACCTCCAGACGCTCACTCAGGCAGTCTGGATAGAAACTTGCAACAAGAACGCCATTCACATCGATCAGCACTCATATCCTGGATCATCTTCGACCATGCACGGGGGATCAGGCAGGCCCCATGCTGGTAGGCAAGTCGCACAGAGAGTACCCAGACTGTGCTTAATCGATTTCATATCCCTCTACTAGGTCACAGGTTGGTCACCTCTCCGCTTCGCCACTCTGAATCGGGCACTGAAATCAACAGTCTTTTCGGCAAAAGGTAGTTCAGCGCGTGCAATACCTGGCGTAACCAACACAGCTTCTGGTGCTGGACGCACTCTTTGATTGAATTCCTGTTTGCACATCCGAACTACTATGGTTGCTTCTCCATCTTTAATTTTCACCATTTATTCCGCGCGAAGCATCCTCTTATTTGGCATCAAGTTTTGCAATCTACCATCTAATTTACATATCCATTCCTTCCTCTTGAAAAAGTCACTATTTAGCAACGGACCGTCTTAATCCACGAATCCCAAATGACGACGAGGATTGAAACATTGTGGGAGGTAAACTGCCCTGAATGCATGCCATGTTCAAACAGGACAGGGAATACAAAAACCTGCATTCCGCTGTTTAGCTGAGTTGACTATCTTGGATTCATTAAAGAATGTATGGAGCTGTAGCAGTTTTGTATGTGTTGTAAAATCTGCCACAAAAGCTATCTGTTCGGATCGGAACATTCCGCTTCAATTGCACCCCAAAACATTTTCATCCCAATTGCTCTTCCAAAAGATAGTGCGTTCTTGATATCTCTTGATATCCTAAAAGTCGCCTAAATCTTGCCGCTTTACAGTTCGCTCGGTTTCTAACAACGTAGTTTTCTAATCTGGTTGAATATCGCATCAAGTTAACTAGGATTTTGCTGGATTTCACAAATGCGCTCTTACCAGTGTAAGGAGGAAAGCCCTTCGCTGCAGAGCTGCTTATTAGAAAAACGTCAACTAAACGGTTACAGACTATTGGGCAGGAAGGTTAAACTCTCATTTGCACGTTGTTTTTAAAAACGAAACGTCCATCTTCTTCTTGAACGCGTCTTCTTGAACGCTCCTGGATATTTATTGACTATCGCACAATTGTAAGCAAAAACTGCAAAGTAGTTCCACAAATTCCGTAATAAATCCCATTTTCCGTTAGATCAAGGCGAAGTTACGAGAATACACATGCTACGCTCATGCGTCATCAGTAGTACCCACCGTTACACCAGTACTTCCATTACGTGAGCTTTGCATTAAGCCGTTCCAGAGGCGAGTGAAAAGGACTGCACTTCGTTTCTTCTTCCGCCAGTTGATACTAATGCGGAAAATCGTAGTACACAATATTTCCCTCCATATGCCTACCTCCTCCAATTTGTTCATAAGATAATCCGCGGTACACTTGACTGGTGTCTTTCGTTGTTCACTTCGCCACTTTGTCTGTGGACAAAGACTAATATGTGGATAATTACACACTGAAAATTCCTTCTAAATAGGCCGTTTTCTGATTATCTCTTTACCCCCTCTTTCGGTCGATTAACTGAATATTTGTACTCTTGTTTCTAGTGCACAAATATTGAACTGCAGTATGTCCTTTGCTATTAGTACTGGTGCTGTTCAGGGTACAGTTGTATAGCCTTTTCTCTCCAACTGTTCACCACATCAGGCTGATTATCCCTATCAACATTTCAACTGTGAAAATGGCTTTTTGTTTTCCTGTTCCATTTCATTTGGATGTTGATCATTTTGGAAAGATTCTGTCTGACTTACTTGTCTCGAGCAAAACATTCCTACCAGTTTCCGCCTCTGAATATGTTTAAATGGCTGATGCCACTCTGTTGATGATCCTCAAATGAAAAAGCTTGCTGAGCGTTTCTTTGACTCTATACAAGCCTTATCTGACAATAACAGTTCAAAATATTTGAGAAGAGGTTTATTTTCCGTTTTGATTTGAACTACTCATACCAAAACAACCTTTTTCACTATGAAGTCAAGCCAATTTGGTTGATCTCGCAATTCCATACATAGGCACGTGTACTTTTATGTTATCCCTGTAACTTTGTACTGCTCCCAGTCACACGTTCCCGTTTATTTCACAATGGATTTTATCTCTTTCAAAAATACCTGAAGCTAATTTCGCGGACGAGTCTTATTTCCATTCCAATGCTTATCTGTCCGTTCATTATACACTTGTTCACAATTTGCTTCGTGTATTCTCAGTGGCGTATCTAACCTACTCACATATCTCTCATAAGTATGCTCTTGCAGCCAACAAGGAATGCGATCAAACAAGTGCTTACTCATGCTTACTTGTACGAAAATAATCTTCTGCGTTTTAAACCCGATCAAACTCGATACGGTTAAAATCAACGTTAATGGGGCTTGTCTACTGGATGACATTTTGATATGTTCTGCCTTGTATCTATTTTTGGGTGTCTAAGCGGTCGCACAGACACAGTACGTATTAGAAACCACAGAAGAGTAAGACACTAGGCGTTTCATCATAGTCAGTCTAAATCAACACCCAAACCTAAATACGCCCAGCACTTGTTCTGTGGAGGGTGATCTCGAAGCTCCTATTCGCAGTGGAAAAATTTGTTACTGCCCCGGAAAAGAAAATCACAGTCAATAAGTTGACGTTCAAGAGTTGGAAATTATTCCAGCTGATGCGGCACGGATTCTTTTGAAAGCCGGATCTTCTTCGGAGATTCTTGTGTTGTTAGACGTTTGGCCTAATTGTACAGAGCACAATGGAACCGATTAGCAACCAATGACGATGTAAGAATACCGGCTGTTAGCTTTCCGGCTGTCGTGGCTTTACAATAACCAACACAACGACACAGCCATACGTTCGCTGGACAAGATGGGGTACCAAGTGTAAATATGGGCATGACGTGTGAGACTAACATGTGTGTATCGATGGGCCTGAGGTTTGCTAAGCATTTAATATTTGAGCCATTATTTTTTATCTTGACACCAACGTTCTAATGAAGCAAGTATCACCCTATTTGCTAATGAATGACTGAAGTTGGGGATTTTATTGGTTTGCCTAGCCTTTCAAAAAACCCACCGGGAGCTAACCACATTCGGTCCTACGATTACATGAGCCACAGTTTGTGTTTCAGGGCAGATTATTATTTATTGTGAAGAGAAGAAATAAGGATAAAGCCGAAAATTCACAATGAACCCCAGGGCCGTTAAAGGCAGAGTTTAAACGGGTTCGATAGTGTCCCACAGCCTCCGGAACCAACTGTTATCTCAAGCATGTGAATGAAGTGCAATATCTAACAAGCAGCATGCGCCTCACAAATGAAAAAAACCAGGCAGGTTTTTGGTTACGCTATGGACTACTACTGACTTTTCTTTCGAACACCATCTTTAGTTCACCGTTGTACAAACCTAGTAAAACCGCCACTCAACTAGTAACCCATCTGACACTATTAGTTAAGAACATATCAGGTTGCATCAAAAGAAACTCTACCCTTGTGAAAGGAAATGTCAGCTGCTACAATGAAAGGTGTAGTTCTTATGGGTGAAGCCCCTTGTCCACTCATTCAATTTATGAACTCCCAATTAAGTGCCAGTTGCGGACATCGGAGCTGAGTTCTGCCGAAGTTACTTAGAGTCCTACTTTGTCTAGGAAAGGCGACGGCATCTCGTTGGCGCCTTGATCATCAGTGAGTGTGGGAAGCAGTTGATGGAACACATGGGGGAAGATATGGCAGAATTCATATCGATTTTTTATTGCTGTTGATGGTGTGCAAAACTGGGATTGTGGGTAGCTAGCTTGTTAGAAAATGTGAGACTTACCGAAAGGGGCCTGGGTTCTATCCAATTAGTTCTGCGCTGACTATGACGCACTTTTATTTTACTTTTTTGGCTTCCTATTAAACTCGATACCCATTCGACTCATTACTAACTTGCTGTGTTTACTCTGATTCCAGAATTCAGCTGAGAATATATAGTTCAGTCGGTGTGCTTACCAGTCGACAAATCTTTTCATCCACTAGAACTGACTGTGAGTTCAACTTTCTTTTAGCTAACCATATGTTATTGTCATCATTACCATTGTGGCCGTAGCCATCCTCAAACTAATATTAATTTTATTATTATTATTATTATTATTATTATTATTATTATTATTATTATCGACAACAACAACAAATTGGAGGGCACTGTTATCAACTTTGCCCAAAGTGTTACTCTGTTCTATTCCAAACGAAAGTCACGACTCATGCGAAACTGTTTAGACTAATACTCGCCAGTCTTTCGTAGAACACAGCAAGCTACTGTGTTATGATCGGTGGTGTACCTGAGAGAATCATCTGTTTAGTTTCGGTATGGTCTGTCAATTAAAAGAAAACAGCTTCCACCGCATAACCAAGTCTCTTCTTCTTCACTATTCAGTCCATGCTATTAGGACGACAACGGAAAGAAGAACAGCTTTCAGTCACAGCATTTGAACTTCTTTCACACAGCTTGCTGGTGGTTGAGTGAACTAAGCATATTTCTCGATCAACAAACACTGCGCAAATCTGGTGGATCGCTGAGAAGCATACGGCAGCAAACGTGTGGAAATGAATGAGATAGGTGGCGTTTAGAGCGGTAGTATCACTAGGGTATGCATCTGAGACTCCCCTTCTTGTTATATCATTGGTGGATTACAGCTTTCATGACCACAGCTTAGCGATTCCACACTGAGCTTCGGTAAACTAGAAGCACTACTCAGCGAAACATCAATTGATTGACCCATCACCTTGGCGAACACAATCCGGGAGCCAAAATGAGACACGGTCTTAATGTGCAGGCTCACCATTGAAACAAACCGCCGAGCTCATTGCGAAATGGGATGATGTGAGGGAAATTCTCCCGCACTTTGGCGAACGGTGAAAACATTAACAGGCGTGAGTCAATATGCGGTGCGATGGGGTGAGGTGTGATGGGATGGGATTAGATGAGCAACTATTCTGTGAAAATGGCACAATGGATTGAGGTGGACGTCTTCCAGCGTATGACTGGACTGGTATACCAGCAAGATGGACAACACACAACGCTAACTGCTATAAACCGGAAGATCGATCAGATCGGTTCGACAGCATGCCCTCCAGGCGGAATGCACGCGATGGTCACATGGGGCGGAACACGATTACATTATAGATGAGAGTGATCGATCTGTCCAATATTGCGGTATTCGGTTATCCACTCCATCGACAACGGATGCGATGAGCCAGGTTCCGAAGCACTGCAAATCGTAGCTCAATTAGTTCATTTCGGATAGCGTGGAAATTGCAAACCAATAGACCAACGGACAGCAGCGTAGGTGTGCAACAGACCTCGGCCCTTCTGTCTCACAGAGTTGTTGCAAAGCTTCAACGTCTTTTTTTCCACTTTTTGACCGCACTGAAGAATGGGAACAAATGGAGCGCTGTTTTAGTGCGAAAAGCAGATATTGGCAGTATTTGTAAGCGAACAACCTCGTCATGCGCAGAAGTTATTTGTTGCATTTACCTCTGCAAACATTCAAAACAGTACCATAAATTCGGGAAGCATGGTGGGATTTCAGCAAAAAACGAAAATTTCAGAGGCCTATTAGTAGCAGACGGTACAGCACCATGTCGTTTGACAAGTCAATTTCGAAAGAACGCTTGACTAACCCATATTACTATGAGATGCGAGCTTTACATGTATGTGTACACACTGTTTGGCCTTGCTAACGTGGATGCGGGCTTGAAATTCCCGTACACAGTTGCTCGGCTCATTCACTTCAGGGTATGGTAACAGCAAGTCATTCCTGACTGGTTTGATAACGTGATATTACGTAGTCGCAAAGACCAGGTGAACACCCAAACATCGCAGCATACAGTCGAAATTCTTGAGAGGATCGGCACTACCAAAGATCAACAAACCTAAGTTAATGGTGTCGGAAGGTTCAACTGAATCTCTCCTTTATCATGCCTTCAGTTGAATGCTGCTCAAAAGGCAACCTCAGCTTTCAGTTGGCATGATTTTTGAGATATCGAAGCTTATTTCTCTGACATAACACACTACTTATGTTGTAGCTGAAAGATCTTCGACAGTAAACTGCCTGTTTCGCTCCCACTGGAGCTCACCGAGTTCGGATCAACTTCATGTCCTTCTTGAACGTAATAGGCTCATTTGAAAATTACAGTTTTATTAACGGAAGACTTAAACTAATCTCTTGTTTACGGTCTGAGATGACCATGTTGCAACTTATCCAGGTGAAACCCACCGCAAACGATAGGCTCATTTGCGTCTCCGGTTAACAGGAACTGAATTTTATGAATAATTGCATTTCGCCAACTGCATGCAATTTGGTGTTCGGATGGGTTCTGATAAATTTATGCGATACAATGCGGCTACACAAAAGCCAATATGGTTTATATATCTTCACTACTGTCGGTTGGTCTACTAGTTAAAAGTTTTGATGCTTTCCGAAATGAAGCACTTACGCTACTTCAGGACTCTTCTCATCGTATCCGTCGTGGATAGAGTGGTTGACCAAATACCGCAATGTTGGACAGGTTGATCACTTTCATCTATCAAGTAAACGTGTTCCGTCCTACATAACCATCGTATGCGTTCCGCCTAGGGGGGAGGCATGATGGCAAACCAGTTCGAACGACTGTCGGTCTGCTAGCTTTATGTGGTGTGCACCAGCCTCGTCAAACACTGGTAGACGTTCACTTTAATCCATTGTGCTTTTTTCACAGAATACCTGCTCTTCTTATCCCGTCCCATCCCACCTACCTCACCTAATCCCACCGCACCCCCACCGGCGAAACCCACATGGCAGTTAATTTTTTCACCGTCCGGCAGAGGGCTCGAATATTTTCCTCACGTCATCCCATTCCTCAATGAGCTCTGTAGTTCAGTTGATTGCTGAGCTCACACACAATAGCCGCTTTCTAGTTCCTTGCCCGTCCGTCAGTCAGCTAATGTTTGGCTGAGGCAGTTGCTGGTTCGCCCAGACAGTGTGAGAATGCAAAACTGTGCTTGAGGCGCTATTATCCATCAGTACAGCTTTGCGCTTCTTGTTAATCCACTTGGCTGATATGTCGGTCATGGTGAATAGCAGTCAGTATGCACAGAGCAGTGTGGACTGTTAAAATGATCACCATGATGATATTAATTTCAAGACTGAACTAGGGACCGAGGTTGTATTCCACTCCTGCTTTGTTCAACGTTTGAAAAGTGATAACAAACCGTCAGAAGAATTTACTTCTCACGAATCGTTCTGGAATAGACGTTCTGTTAACACTTAAAAGCCGGAGAATTTCGGTGAGCAAATTTCTACTTCGTAAGTAGGCAACTAATATCAGTGAAATGAGGTATCATGAACTTGCCGCTTTTAATGGTTCCTAAGTGGGTTTAGAAACTACTGTGCGACTATTCCTGCCACAGTGTGATCTTGATTCGGTCATTCCAATCCAGGAATAAAAATTCCAAGCCTGATAACAGACTCTAACCACCGATCTTTCGCCCATCGAGCTACTGCGGATGCCTGATGCCCGTCGCTCCCATGAATATGAACAGCTGCTGAAGCGGCAGTAGTAGTGTACGTAACATTGAGAACCAGTTGCATTCTCTGCTAGCCTCGTCCTTCCATGTCGACGCCCAATGGCACAGCCGCTATTCTTGTCTGCATTTCCGTCACAAAGCTAATGCAGTCTTGGATGTTGTTGTTGTTGATAGTTCTATGATTTCACTTATCTGCTTTTGTAGAGTAAAAATGAAGGGTTTTCCGGCTTTCGCCGAACTGATAATGGCTTTTGTCTGGAATGGTGAAATGATGTACGATGGCAGGTAAACTTTGCACGAATGGAGATGGAAATCTGAACAACCGACGAAACCGATGACTGGGAATGTTTTCTACAGCACAGTCTGTTTTATCCAAAGATGCTTAAACCTGAGCCATCTGACCTTTGGGAATGATCTAACTTGGTAAAACTGACATTACTAAAAGACTGCCTACTCACCTGCTCCTCGGCAGGCGATTCCTGGCGAAATAATCAGCTGGAATATTGGAGCTTTATTTATTTAGTTGAAGTAATAGGTATTAATGTCTACAGCGACACTTGACATTTTGGCTAGTCAACCTGATGAGGTAACGCGAAAGTGGTCGCATTTTATAGCTGGGTATCCTCAGAATTTCTGTACAACGTTCCGCTGGCTTTGTTTTAGCGAAACAAAAAGTACTCACCAGGAAGTCCGTCTGACCATTACCATTATTCTTGCTCCACCGTTTTCGAGATTAGTTGTATTTTTGTTCACAGCTCAGGTGAAAAACCATCGGATCGGAGACTCTAGTTTGGGGTTGACTTGCGGCTTGACCTATAGTTCCTATTTTTACCACGTAGTAGGTCAGTCCAGACTACACTGCTGTTATCTGTATACGTCACGGATCCGAGAAAACCCTTTTCATCCTTGGCGCCTTTTAACACCGACGCAAATAAGGCCTTCAGCGGCCGGTACACTAAGAAGATAAATACTTAGAGCACCTGATGTTCCGAGGAACCTACCTACCACTGATAGGGACGAATGGATAAAGAACAATACGTGGGTCCAAATTATCCTGCTTACTTAAAATTGTAGAATCCAAGGCTGACTGAATTTGATAATGTGACTTGTTACAAGAGCATCTGTTTTTTAAGAAGACGCTTCATATAATGTAGCTTGTTTGGATCATAAAGTTTAAAGCATGTTAGATTTCTGGGTACCCGGTTGTAGTTCTAGTGGGATGCTGCAGCACAGCCTTGCGTGCTTTCTCTGTGAGACTACTTTAAGTAGATTCTGAGAACCAATTTGGCCAGTCAAGATGATTCTGTCCACTGGCCAGCCAGCTTATTAGTTGTAAACCCGTCAGATTTTTCCCATGGAGACATGTGAGTTGTAGGGCCTGCGATCAACTGAGCAACACACTTTGGCAAATGCAAACGCCTATTAGAATGGATGGTGATTACTGATACGCCAGTGAACATCCTAGTCTCCTGCATAAGCAGAATTTTGCTTTGTTAGTGGGGTGAGGAGCAAAGCGTTCAGTATCAACTTAAAATTATTCCTTACTTTTATTGGAAACGGAGCGAAGTATGTTCATATTAGACGTGCAGAAGAGCACCAATGTCAAATGGGTTTGAGAATTCACGAACTTCGAGTTTACAAATGAGGAAAAGAAGCAAGGGTTGTAAAAGCCTTTTCAGTATTAGAAACTGACAATATTAGTGATAGGCGGTTTATTATCACAAACTCGCTAACCAAATGCAGCTTCAGATTTCAGCCTTAATCTCGTGTTGAGTACTTAACTTTAAGAAAGTAATGGCTGGACTACAAGTCCTAATGGTCACATTTTGACTGCCAAGAGTATAGACAGGAAGTTTCCTTTATAGATCTGATCCCAACAGGCTGCTTTGGGGAAAAGTCGCATTAACTATGGAAAGGAATACGCGGACGCATTCTGAAGCATCTGTCGTACAGCTTGCCGGTTTATATGACAATCAGTCTGCTTCTCCTCGATGATAACCGCCAAGTCTTGGGGAACCGGACACTCAAAATTATCTCCAAAGTTTTCGCCTGCCGGCGGCCTCTGTGGAGCACATTCAGTTGAAGCACATTACGGTGGATTCATCCGGTGTTAATTAGAGTCTCCCGTTAACATTAACGCAATTCGCAATAAGTGTATAAACTCATGAAAGTACGGCTTTTTACAATACTTTGTCGGCGTGTAGCCATTTCACGTGAGGGCTAACAACATGAGTAAACAGGTCATCGCAAACTGCACAGTTTAACCGAAGTGTTTCTTGACATCATTTCCAGTGTATATGCCATCGATTCAGGTACTTTAGCCGCAAACAGCCACAACGAGAAACTATACAATTATTTAGTAAAGGTGAATTCGGTTGAAAAAACTCACGACTTCTCTAAAATTACATGTGCATATGTGCATCACATGTGCGCACCGTTCACATGATTTTATCCCTGCTTAACCATTTTCCTTTTCATTCCTCAGTGTCCAGCCTGGCAGTGCTTATGGCATTCATTGTCTCCCTTGCCACGGGTGCAATCATTATTGTATTGCTCGGGCTAATTTTTCCGCTACCCGAAACAGAACAAGTGTCATTACCAAAACCAAAATCGGAAGAGAAAGAGAGAGTAAAATCTTTTCGAAGATCGAAACAACAAAAAGAAAGGTAGGTCCATTGTCTTAAAAGTTGGAACCGTGAATCCGTAGACTTCAATAAGCTTGAACTGTCATACATCGGCTTCTCCTAACACCAAACCCAGTACTTGGAAGCACGAGAAATTCATCCTAAACCAGTTCACACATCTGGAAGAGTTTGTGTCCATATTTAGCTGGTAAGGTCTAAGATTCTGATTGCTGTTTGACTGCCCATGGTTACCTGTTGTACAAGTGTAAAACATTTTCACTTCTTTTGTAAACAGTGACATCGTTTCACCCATGATTGATGAGCAGTGATGTAGTATAGGCACAATACTTCTCCTATGAACGCATAAAATGTGTGAGCTACTTACCTGTCGGAGTGTGCTATGTTGTTCACCTTTCTTTCGGATTTCGGTCATCTACGCACTGAGGGCTTAGAGACAACTATCCGCACAGATCAAATTCTGAACCACTATGTAACCACCCAAGTTGGTACGAACAACAGTGTATCCAGACACGTGCCCAATGGATCGAAACACACCGCAACATCAAGACAGCCAATATTAAAGAAGAAAAACCTTTTTACAAGGCCCTCCAAAGAATTGGCTATTCGAGTTATTTTATCTGTTGCTGTTGCTGCTGATAAGCTGTAAGGAGGGGAACTGAGATCCATTTTCTCTGTTTTCCTTGCGGGAATGTCAGAAAGGACAGGAATTCAACTGCAAACGATTCCTATGCTATTCAAATCAGAAAAAAAACAAGGGATTGTAAACATTTTGGGAGTGTTACACAGCTGAGAAATCCGTTACCAAACACAGTGAGATCCAGCTATAGTACCAGACTTTGCAGGCTAAATTATTCCAGCACCGTCAGCCTCAGAAAGGCGCAACAAACCAGAGAAGAATCCAACAAAAGCTATTAAAAGAAGACAAATCTGGAGCAGAAAAACCAAGGCAAATAGAACGCACGAATAAACAGGAAATGAACCAGCAAGCGAAATGAACAAGCGGCTAAGCGACACAGCAGATGAAACCGGTGCGAGACAAAAGATTGCCCCACGAACCAGTTAGAATCCAGAACAACTCGACCACAATGCAACAGGAATTGAGAATAAACCAGTTTAATAAGAAACATTTTAGGAACCGAAGTGACCAACCGTGGTACAAGAATTGGCGTGCACATCCTAGCAAATCTAATTATCACCAACTCCAAAGTAGACCCTGTCGTTATCGTTAATACATGGAGTGCTCCACATCAATACCCTCAAGACATGGATTTTCACATTCATACAAGGCATGGAACATTTGCAGCCAGATAAGTCCTGGATTGCAACCAAAGCCCGGTGACTTATATTTAGTTGCACCAGTTATGACTTGAGACCAGTAATGAGCGAGCAGGGAAGCAAAAAGTTCAGTACGTTTTTCGTCCAAGAACGTTCGGCGAATCTTTAGAAGACGTCGCAATAAACATTTCACAAGGTAATGTCCAAAAACTTAGAATAAAGTAGTAAGGTGCTGCCGTACAGATAAAAAGATAATAATGGATCTGGTTAGCGTCCCAAAACATCGGTTACTCCCTCCTCTTTGTGGAAATCATTCAAATAGGCCTTCGAATTATCGGACCATAGGACTCCTACCAGCTTCAAAGTGCCTGTTTACTTTCCTCTTCACAATCAGGGCACATACGTTTTCCGTACGCACATATGGATCATTGTAGACTCGTCGAAATAAACCTTGAAAATACCGATCAGTTGTTATGATTTCCAAAACACCGTAGGAATTCCAAAACGTCGCAAGGATTTAGTTGCGACCATGACTTATCTGGCTGCAAATGTTCCATCCCTGGTGCGAATGTGAAAAGCCCCGTCCTGAGGGTAGTGACTTGGAGTACAGGAGCTTGTATACTACATGTGTCAACGAAGTCGACCGGGTCCATTATGGAGGTGGCGATGGTTAGATTTTCTATTATATGTACGGCAAGTAATCTATCATGGTTGCGATTTTTGCATTCCACTTGTCATATCTCACCTTAGACTCAAAGTCACATCCTCTGAGAGACAGTTCGTCGAATCATGCGTGAAGGCTTGGAGCAGATCGAGCAAAACTGAGCCCACTCTCTATAACTGGATCAGTTTTGCAAACATCTTGGGTTTGATTAACCCGGTATGCAATATGTGAGTTGTACCAAAACTGTGTCGAACTGAACACCATCGTTACGAACTATGCGTCGAGACATGCATGTGTTCAGTCACATTTCTCAGGTATCGTTGCTGTCACATAAAGTTTTAGGATCTATTACAACCAAGTTTCCGCTAGAGTGAGCGCAACAGGCAGGAATTTAAGCTCACTTGTCCTGTTCCATTTGTGCAACATACCCTCATCCATCTTGCTACCAAAGACCGTACAGCCCCCTCATTTTATGAATACAGAACATGTAGCCCACCAAGAGCGCTGAGGCGCAGTTGCTGAACCCGGAGTAGCTTCAACACGTGAAATTGAGTTTCTTTCCAGAACTTAGCTAAGCAGGCAAGACCTGACACAGTGTAACTGTACGTAACCTTTTTTTACTTCCTGAGCTGCCACCTAAGTTAGAAGTGAATGGTGATTCGCCCGAATCTGAATCCATGCACGTGTTGAAAGCGAGGATTGGTCTTTTAGCTGTCGTTGCAATCGCTATCGTACGTCACTAGTTATCCTTTGAGCTTTGTGCGCAGGTGTCGCTTTTTTTGAAATTCATTAGTGCCATGCCAATGTCTCTACGCAGTACAATACAATAAACTATACGTAAAAAATGAATCAATTTAGATCGAACTTACGCAGTCCAATTGATGCCTCGCAGAGTGAGTTTTTGCACTGACGGATTCTCACGAATTCCGCGATTCTTCAAATTTCTCACGATTTATCGCGTGACGGATTACTTGCGAAAAGCAAAAGCTGGTGGCTGATTGCCCGTGACTTTTCACCATCCTCTGAAGAGCCTGATAACTGCCAAATAACGTGCTGAGGTTTTACAGCTGATAACTGTCAACCAGCGGTCAACCCTGGAAAAGTGATTCGCCCTGATTTCGACTGTTTAGTTGGACACAAAAAGCTCGGATGGTCTTATAAACAAGTTCAAGGTAGGTTTTAACCCAACGACAGAGCTTTCGTCGACTCTTGGATTTCACCCGAGGAAAATAAATCCGTTGGCCTGCTTACTTTAAGCCATTTTCTGGATTTAATAGGAATGTGACCATGGGTAAAATACCTCCCATTTTCCATAATCCCCACGAAGGATCTGATAATTGTAAAGCCTTGAGGGTGATGCTTTTTCCAGTGGCAGTGGAGAGATAAAAGTGATCGGTATTCGGAAGCGATTCGCTGGGCGATTTTGCTTACTTGAGGCCCACCAAATGTAGAAACATCAAGTTTATGGTCTGACGATTATCAGATTCTCCTTGGAGGTTCCGAATCGTCAAGGATACTTATCTGACCACTAGCCAGCAAAACGGTTTCCAACAGGTTCTACGTACGGTATACACCAAACAAATAGTGATACCAAGTTTCCAATAACTAATGATGACGGAACCTCGCACAGTAGGATTTTTCTCCCCCTTCATACGATCCGAATACAGCCGAAATCCAGTAATGAGAATTTTAACAGGACATTCACCATTTTTGTAGGTCAGAGTCTATTCGCATGACCCGTACTCAAGGACATCATGTGGCCCGGATAGGGAAGACTATTGACGAACTGCGCGCTTACCTGGATGACTGTCTTCAGCCCTTGAACAGACATCTACATGAAGAATATTCAGTGAGTCAACGGAATTCCTCACGTCCACAGAGTCATTTTATTGACTGTCAACATAAAACCATCTCCCTGACAATGGATAACGTGTATTCTGTAAAACTTTCTCCCTTCACCAATTTTCTTCACTCAATTTGTATAATTTTTTGAACTTACCTTTTCATTTCACGATAATTTCGACCGTTATGGTTTGGTCTGCTCTTTTTCGAACACTCGGACATAATGGAATTTCAGTATGTTTAATAGAAATTTGTCATAATAATAATCGTTCAATTGTAACGCCGTCTCAGTACCTAGCTGCCATGCCACCCGAATAGAGCAACAGGGCTAATCCACTGCCAGGTTGTCCAAGCCTCGATAGGAGCAGACGAGATGCCAAGATTAGCTTCGAAACATAGACCTTCCGGTTAGTAATTTCGCTCCTTAACCACTGAGCTGTCTCCAGCGGTGTTCAGCTGATGCTCAGCATAATAATCTTTTTTGAAAAAACTTTCCTGGCTGTTAAACCGCAAAGGCAATTTCCTTGCTATTTTGTTTTGTCTCTTTGGTTCCTCTTTAGAAAAAATGTACATGCGCTGAAACACGCTCAGCTTTGAGCAGTTCCTTTAGCCTTAGATATTTGCTTGAGTCAGTCCACTACAACTGTGAAATTAGTTCCATGTTACATGCCTAAAATCCAGCTAGAGTGCTAAGTGATCAACCAGAATGCTGATTCTACAATTTGTTTTTTCAGTTATTAATATACTCGTCGGGTTTGGTACATGTGTCCATGAAAGAGTGACCACCTCTGTAAATCAACAGCCACGCCTGGTGAACATAGGAATACTTAGGCTAAGTGATCAGGTCAAGTGATATTTAGTCTTGTAAGTGGAGCCAGTCTATGCTGAAAAGCCAAGAAGCACTGTATAGTTGTTTCATCCCCATTGGGGATAATGAGCAGTGCTAATCCCACAAAACTGAGGGAGTTTCGAGCCCGCAGCCTCCCTGCTGTATCCTGTCTAAGCGCCAGATAATCACTCTTAGCCAATCAAAGGCGAATTTACTATACACCTCCAAAATCCTCATTTTTGTGACCGTTTTACTAGGAGCTGTTTGACGAATAGTTCTCTTTCCTGTGTGGTACGCCTTTATGTGTGCTACAGCTGTCCACACTCATTCGTCTTATCTTATTTCTACAAAAACCAGCCGCACTTGTATTTCTCAAGATTCACCAGGGAGCAGTTACAATACTTTCCAGCGCACCCACTTCCTCTGAGGTGGCCGTTTTGACCATTAGTTTGTTTCTGTGAGTTTTATGGTCAGTCGTTTTTTCTTTTTTTATTATACACTAATTGGGAACTCTCCTTGCTATTACTTTGACAGGCGTTACGTAAAGATTGTTTAAAGAGAGAGATCAGTGAAAACTTGACCACAAATTATGCCACGGAACCGAAGAATCACGCACTTAATCGATATCCGGATATCATACCATGTGAGTGATTTTTTTATCTGGTGTTCTGTAGGCGAAGTTTCAAATCTGTATATCGGATGTTTTTTATAAATTACAGGGAACCCTCGCTCAGCTGTCTACATTGAAAACGGTAATTAACACTAATTGAAATTCTAGTGTTTTGAAGGAATTTATAACTGCTTGTCATCTTTGCTTGATGACATAAGTTTGCCGAAAACTCTTCGAAAGCCCACGACCAGTTTCGTTCTTCTTGGGACTCATCAGGTGGACACAGCCCCCGTTCTACTTAAATACCGACAAGGACGTTCAGAGTAACATCTAGGAGACCGTAGCAACTGAAAAATGGAACGACCTTTATGCAACAAATTCAGTTGAAGAATATCATATACCAGAAATCCACCTGGGACTCAACTGAGTCTTCTATTAATGCAAAGTTGATTCACAAGTGTATTTCGCCAGCTATTACTTTTACATACACCCCACTAGAATAGGCATAGACATTTAAAATTTGGATACATACGTACATGTATATTTGATAGGTCTTTTCGCACCTCAGCACACCACGTGTTGTAACCGCTGATGCCTTTCCAATGCCCCGAGTGACAAGACAAACTCCGTGGAACTGCTGACCGACTTGTCATTCTAGCACCTTTCAGATTAAGTGAAAATACACTCAACACGGCAGCCAATCAGAGAACACGCCAGACAGCTGATCGATAGAGTGCAAGAGAAGTGTGTCAGTTGTTCACGAAGCGCAAGAGTATTAACCAATCAAGTTAAATGTTTAGATATGCATGATCAGAAAACCGGGCTGGTTCAGTACCACGAGTTCGTCAGTTTCCGCTTGGGAATAACACCTCTTGCTTTCAGCGAAGTTTGGGCTGAGAGGCTACTAAAGCGCTCTCTCTCAATCGAGGTTTTGTTTAAATTTCTTCAAAGGGAACTGGTCCCTAGGATGGTCCATAACACTTCCTGTCTGATGGGCTACCTCTACATGAGAACTTAGTAAACCATCATCAGGTGAGCAACCGGGATCACGAATTTCATCCAATAGTCTAGTTGTAAGTCGAAGTTGGATAGCTTTTCAAAGTCATTTGGGAAGGATCAACTTCACTTCACACGAGAACACGGTTGGGTTACATTCCAAGAAGGCACGTTCATCATATGAGTTAGAAATTAAGGGGGACGCTTTAAACCTGTAGTGTAAAAGTTCTCACCATGCGGGTTCGAATCCACTCAGATATCCATAAGGTACGCAGTGTTGATTAATCCTAAACAAGCTGAAATCGCTTTTAAACATTTCACTATAGATTGTCTTCACTTCAGGTGAAATCAAAATGGAATCCTTACTACCCACAAATGTCTTTAACCTGACAACAATACTGATGAAATTGAAAGTAATGTAAAAACAACAACTCCCATTGGTTAAGTTGAAACAAGCACCAAGTAAAAACAGCCTTTTGACAGAATTATTCAAGCTTGTGTTATTCTTGCGGCATCTTATTCGATTGTCTGCTGTCGTCACATTAGGTACGAGATAAACAGTCTGAGCTTGCGCATACACAGTTGTGAACTGTCGACTGACACTGAAAATCCAATGAATCAGGAGGCCTATTGAGCTAGGTGAAAGGTATGGAGCTACGCTGTGGGGGTGGGTGTGAATTCACAACCAAATCAAATACCACCTAGTCTGGAATGCTTTTTTCCGGCTATTTTATGCCAAGCGATAATTATTTTTGGTTTCTAATCAGGTTGTTGCTGATTTCGTCAACAAGGCTGGCAGCCAGTTTGTAAACGCTTCGTTTTCAATGAAGGGGAATCGTAACACATGGTTGGAAGAACAGTTTGCCCCTTACTGTTTTCGCTCATATAGTTTCTAATATGCTTGTGATGTCTTTCAACGTGACTGATTAATTCCAATTTCTCTGGTCTGTTTGTGAACTGCGCTGAGCTGTTATGCGCATTCCCTGTATTCCGTCGGTCAGCTAGATACTCACTTCTCGGAAGTTTTTTGCTTATTTTTATTGGCCCCACTTTATTGTGTTCCCATTCATTTGTATGTTTGATTCCATGGTATGCTGGTTGATGTTCTTTTTAATTCAAATGACTCATCCGTTGAACTCGGGTGCCCTTGTCTCTTCTGTAAATGTCTTCACTGGTTGTTGGCCCAATTTAGGATTGCATAGTTCCTAAAGTCTGATGGATTGAATCACTCTTGTGTTGACAGATGAAAGCAAACTCGGTGGGGCACCAAGCCCCGGGCAGCTTAGGCTCCGTTTGTTCTTTCTTTTTCTAATGTGTGGGATTTGTTTCTAGGGCGCTGGGCTTCTTTCTGGGCTTCGTACACGCAGACGAAAAAACGTTGCTGGTTTATCTTGGTGAGGAGTTTATGTTTAGGTATTGTGCAGGATAATCGCTTCTTGTTTTTTCATATATGGATGGTCAAAATTCCTTATTGCGTGTTGGTCTTGATACCACTTTTCGCCAAGGTATCCAATTTTCCCCTTGGTTTTGGTGGTGGATGTAGGTCCTCTTGTCTTTTAGCAAGGATTTTGCTTCATTCACGTAGTCAGTGATGATAGTCAGACTTTCCCTGACAACTGCTTTATTAACAATCCTTCCAAATTCCTTGAACACACCCATTGCTTCTTTCTTCCATGAGATGGCAGTGAATGTTCTGTTGCGTAATATGGCTGAAGTGGTTGTTGTTCGGGGTTCTTGTCGAGTTCAACAGGTTTAGTTACTCTTCTAGATTGGACAGTTAAGCCCAATCCGGGACGTGCTTAAAGATGACGTCGGGTTCTCCCACAAGCAGGTTTCATTGAGCCCATCTGAACCTTCTTTTGAAAGGTCTCTTTATCGAGGCTCTTTTCTTCTCCTTTTTGTTTTCGTGGCTTCCATTCAGCGAAGTGAAGCTGGCAATCCCCTTTCTTTTCCGCGGTCGGCCTAATTCTCTGAGCCACCACTCCGTCGCATTATGTAAGAACTTCAGATTCAGCGGTTCTTTAAAAAGCCACTTTTTTACGCGGCAAACCTCAGAAATTTTCTCCTGAAATCTTGCGAATCCATAGGCGTAGGCTTTAGCATTAGTCCATCGTTCTTGCTAGCTTGTTTTCAATCTTGTGAACGATTTGTCGATAAGTGATACGCCGCGCCACATGAACGAATGCAACTGTGCAGTTCACATGAAAATTATTCAACTTTTGTGTGAACAAACGGTTTGGAGCATACTCGTTGACCTTACGTCCAAAGTGGCTTTCCTGTTAGGAACCTGGTCGTCATAGGAGTCATGTCTTATAGAGACTGTCCTGTAGACGAGGCCCAATATGATGTTTCAAACTTCAGCTTTCCATTCAATGATTTTTTTGTAGGTAAGCTAAACACACCGTTAGCTTCTCAGCCACCTGGCAATGGTGCCCTGACGGAGAATCTTTCAATCTAGGACTATTTGGGTACCCTCTCACAAGTAAAATTTTGACAGAAACGGCTCGTACGGATGTGGACGTATATAATTATTCTCCATTTAGATGAACCACATCTGAAAAAATACAAACATCAGGAGAGAGGTTTGTTTCAGTGAAGAGTTTCGTCTGTTTTTAGGCGAACGGAATATAAAGGATAAACGTTCACTAGTATTTTTTTCCTTGCGTTGAAATTGGTTGACCCCCTGTGGGCTCCGCTTTTGGAAGTGCGATAACAGTTATATCGTTCGGGATCACAGCGGACGAACATGATTTTTGTGAACTCCGTTAGAGAAAAATGGAAACTCTACTCGTCGAACGAGAAGCCTGTGGGCATCTAAGAAACACAAGGCTAGCTAATTGAGAAAGTCGGAGTTGCCACCGTGAACGTCAGATGAAAACATAGCTTGATACTATATCGGCTGTTTTAAATCTCAGATACAAAATGATGTTCCGCCCTGAAAATAAGACTACGCCAAACTATAAGCAAACTCTGATATCTGTCGCTTCACCTGAAAATCTGCAGTCCGTGGCCTATTTGGGGACGGCATTTTCTGTCACATAATCTAGTTGCTGTAAACTGGATTCGCCCGCTAGACGATCTCAAGGGGCCTGCTATTGAGAGCTCGTTTTTCAAGTGAAGGAGCCAATAAAACTAACTAGAGTAGACATTAGCTAGAAAGAGTATTTCGCAGAAGCATAATATAATATTACCGACCGTGATAAATTTCGCATAGCTGATGCTGGAATTACCATTCAAGATCTACATGTCCTAATTTTCTCACCAATTTAAACGGCTACCATCCGATTACGCTTGTCAGTCTACATCAGCAAAGTGGGAACCAAGAAGAGCAGCCAAACCAAACGCGAAGTAGAATTGAAACGCAGGTAAATATACGAGTAAAAATGAGTGTTTCCCACACTGTTTCGAGAAATCAGATGAGCCTGCAGGTGCGAGAGATGAGATGAGATAGAAAATAAAAGTCCAGGATGCAGGCGGTGGCTCAGCTTGTCACGGTCTGATCTTCTAGTTCCAATGCAACGCATGCTGAAACAAACAGGTTTCCTCAACAGGTTTCCTTAAAACCGGATTTCAGTTGGGCTTTTCCAACGAAACTTAAATTTCCAAGAAAACACCGACTTTTGTTTTCACGTCAGTCGGGAGGAGCGAATAAGTCTATTGTCTCGACAGAACACACTATTCATAAGGTTGCTGAAAGTTCTTCGACAGCTCACGACCGTTTTTGCACTCCTCGGCTCTTATTTTGACGACTCTCTTGACCCAAAAGCACTTGAAACAATAGCCTTGGTTTCAAACTGGCAGGTGATTCCGAGGCAGGCTTTAAATCTAATCAAAGTTATATAAAACTACAGGCTCATATACCTTGGCCTACAGCTGCCGACATATGTTCTGAATACTCCTACGACTACTGGGCAGTGTGGTCCGAAACCCAATAGCTTTCTTTATTTCCGAATGAAGCTACTCACTTGCACTTTAAATAACTCATTTTCAACTGTGTTTTCACTGTGCCCTCAAACATGGGCGTCTTAGAATTATTTCTAATTCATCCACATCCACGTTTAGACGATCAAACTGTTGTTCTACTCGGAAGAGGCAGTATTCCTGGGGAGGAAGTGAGTATTGATAAAAAGTCAAATGATATGCCAAAAATGTCAAAAAATCGTCAGCAGAATTTGAATCAACACCCCATTTCGATGTTTTCCTATAATTTTCCAACTAACTGAAATCGCTATCGTCTGAAATAGATGTATAAAAGTTTTGATAGGATTAACTTTTTGCTACGTTGAAACCAATTCGTTTGGGTAATCTGTAAACACTGTTTGTAAACCGAATGATTTCAATTGCCTACACCATGTACCAACATGCGGAATTATTCACATTGGTTAATCACCTAGCAGTCCTTTATAAATACGTTTGTTATAACGCCAGCCGTGCTTTTGGATCTTACGAATGTTTGTTTGTTTCTCACGATGTACGTCACTCATTCGGCATCCGACATGGTTGCTTCACAGTGACCAGCTGAATCAATGCCATACACTTTAACAATGGCTACGTCGAAGCAACTGCATGTACTTGATTCCTGGCGTTCGTTCTTTTTTCATCACAATAACCAGTACTGTAGCAAGAACTGATTGTTTCAAGTGGGTGCTGAAAATGGTTACTTGTCACACTGGCAATAGAAGATAAACAGTAAGTAATGAAGTAATGAAAAGTAATGAAAAGTAATGAAAATGGCCAATATACGCGTATCGAGATCGATCACTGCTACAGAGGCATTATGCTGACCAGTCAACCCCTAGTTATTTGAATGCATGCGATTTACCGACCAAAATCATTCGTGAAAGCACCTTATTTGCAGTAAGTTTATGGGTAAATCATTTTTACTGATTTATGCTGGTCGTTTTTTCTAACAATTTAATCCAGCAGCTCAACGATGGATACTGAGCTGCTGCGGTATATTACTTGTATAAACCTTGAGACACTTTTTGTGCCGTTGTTTATCAGTAGTTCTCAGTGCATAGTATCCGACCACAAGCCTGATCCAAACTCAGGTTCCCGTTAGCTTAAACCATTCCCGAACAAGCACGTGTATAATCCGTCCGTGTTGTCCATTGCAAACATGCTTTGTACATTTGAGTCGCATCTTTGACCAGACGGATCACGCATCAGGTTAAGTCCGGCTGAGATTCAAGTTCGTATGCAATTAGGGGTACAAGAAAACGTGGACAGTTCCATTTTGGAAGCGTGAAATACAGTAACGCGAAATTAGCCAAGGCTGTCCCATTTGTAGCATAGTGGCACTCAAGGAAGCCTAATTTTAGCTGAGTGTGAAAAAATCTGCTCAGTTGTGGATATATCCTTCGTTTACCATGAGCTGTACCGGGCACATGGGAATTTTTTAGCCGTTTTGAAGTTTGAATCCACAGCTACAGATGTATCCAAGACTGGGAAACTTTGGATAGGATCCCGCTGTATTTTATGCCTCCATGCGAGAACATAACTTGAGTTTATGTTTTTCGAATGTGCCTATCTTCTCAATCTGTCACTTCCCCTCTTAGATGCGATGAAACAGGTCTGAATGATGATCATACTAAGCTTAACCAAAAGCCCCCTAAAAAACCTCATGGGGATCCCAAGAAAGTAACACTCGTTAGGGTGTGATGCATGATTTGCTCATGTTATATTCAACCAGAAAGCCATCAAGTTGTTTCCGCCTACTAAACTACAGTGCACGTAGATAGAAAAAAGCTTTCCCAAAACAAAACTCATGTTACTCGACAATGGGGTTTTTATATAAATAAGCTGCTTTGAGCGGAAAACGTCGGGAAGTTCGGAATTACGTTACCATCCATACCGTGTTAATTCCTTAGCCACCAGCTTCAAGTGGCTTTACCATATCTCGCTTTAGGTGGTCTCACAGAAGTTGAACAGATTCATTAATCGTAACGGTACACCAGGATCTGATTTATTCAACTCCGTCCGCATTACTGAAGCACATCAATCCTGTGTTTCAGGTTAAATACTATATCAATGCCAGCTACATCTACGCGGTCACTTCGTGCAAGGACGCATACACCGCA
This sequence comes from Opisthorchis felineus, assembly GCA_004794785.1. Lineage (NCBI taxonomy): Eukaryota > Metazoa > Platyhelminthes > Trematoda > Opisthorchiida > Opisthorchiidae > Opisthorchis > Opisthorchis felineus. Next base: position 82,192 of record SJOL01003466.1, on the reverse strand, counting down.
CCGCAACTGAATCCAGAAAAAGTGGAATATATTGCTGCACAAGGGCCGATGAAAAAGACGATCGTGGACTTTTGGGAGATGGTGGCTGAAAATCACATCTCACTAATCGTAATGCTTACACAGTAAGTTCACTGGTTTCCTAATTACAGCACATAACGTCAACTATGGGCCCCATTTACAAGGGAAAAGGATGGCGCAAAGTATTTGGGTTCAGGTCGACTTGGCACAGCAGGAGAGATAGGTTGCCACCAGGTGACATTAGACATATCCCTCGGAGGAGGAATCATTCCTATTCTACGAAGGTTACGACACATACCAAGATTATATGAATGTAGATTTAGTAACTCTTGAGAAAGAAAAATATATGGCGAATTAAAATTGTCCGTGGTGCAAACTATGTGTAGCTTCTTGATTGATCGACAAGACCAGGATAATCGCTGGGTACTCACCGGAGAACTCCACTGATCGTATTCTAAATTTGGGCTGCCGGATGTCGAGTTTGCAATGCTGCCGGACCGCAATGTGCTTGAGTCGGCTGTAAAATGGGCGCATTTTTAACCCCTGGATGTTTAGGGATATGTATCCAGACAGTTTCTTGGTGAAAGGTCGGTGACTGCGTTTATACATGAAGACTCTTGTCCCTACGGATTTACGCAAGAAGCTTGTTATACCTGTTTACAATGAATCGCTGTGCTCTTGACTGTTCCACTTGCAGATTGGTCGAAAAAAACGTGCCTAAATGTGCCGCGTACTGGCCAGACGAGGTCAATGCAACTGTGATTCACATGTGTCATGGAAAGGAGCTGGCAGTGACCCTGATCTCAGAAGAAGACTATCCAAGCTACGTTATAAGGAGGTTCAGTCTGGTTTCAGTGAGTTTCTAAACATCTTTATTTATTTCGGTCGCAAGCAGCAATTGGCGAATTTCTCTTGGAACAGAATCAATCAGTCAGAATTTACCTACTACGAGTTTGTCAATCCCGGTTTATCAATTCCACTATTCTACACCCGAAAATGTCGCGTTTGTTGGATAAGAAATATATATGGATCTGTCGTAACATGAAAGATCTAAAAGTTATTGAATTTTAATTATTTTGTGTGAATGGATTTAGTGAGGAGCCCAAAAACCATAGGCCAGGAAAGCAGAACGCTTTTAATAACCATGGATCGTGTGAAACTTACGCGACTGGTACGGGGAAACTGGGCCGGGCGAGCTATGTAGCAAACAATGTAGGTAAGATTTCTACACCAGTGGTTGAGAACTAATGGTACTCAGGTTGGATTCCAGTTTTGTGATTGGCGTGGAAACGGAAAAACGGAATGATTCGGGTACAGGAACACCTTATGGCTTATTCTTCGGTGTGAACATTCTCTAGATGTTCCAACATAAAACCACACAGAATCCCTTGGCTGTGCCCACTACTTGAACTTCGCTATATGTTTTTGCCCAAATCAAATATGTCTGTCATGCTTGACAAACAGTCTTTCGAGACGTGCGTCAAACATATCTGTCTTTTTTATTTGAATCTGACAGACATGGTTCTTAGCTTTGTGACTAAAATATACTGAGCTTGGATTATATGTGAAAATATTAAGCAAGAACAGCGAAGCATTTTGTCTGACAGTAATCAGAGGAGCCAAAAATTCATCGTGGTGGCTTAGGCCAGGTGTTGATAGTTGTCTGTTGTTTAGAATCTGGGGCATCTTACACAAAAGTTTAACAGTATGACAGTCATTGCTAAGTCCTTATCGAACGAACTCCACAGAAATCACCGATTTTTCCCTTTTAACTGCTGCGCAACGAAGTACGTGGCGAATAAAACATTATAAATGATAAAAAACGATAGTTATGGTATTAAATTATCATTGAGTTCCTTGGTTCTGAAGAACTTCCAACGTTTCTGGAATTATTCTGTAGTGACGGTTATCCTTGGACAAATGTTATCTAAGGTTTTACTAAATAGTCTTTTTTGAGGTAGGTGATATATCCGCAAGAATGGGATATCGCCGGACTTCTGTCTTACCAATGTTTTACAGGAGCATATTACGTTTACACCATGCTCCTTTTTAATGCGATTTCCAAGAATAAACTCTCCTACTGCTTTACCCCTACCCGTTCACCCCTCTTGTGGTTTCCCAGATCAATACTTTATGCCTAGAAAGAGTGGTTCCAGCACGTGAATATGTCAACTGTGCTTTCGGAGTTTCACATAATACAACTTAAAGGGAGATGTGAACAGTGATCAATGCGTAAACCCATTTGGCCTATTCCTTGCTGATGTTTTTACCTTCGTTCATACTCTACTTGCAACGAAATACACCACTGATTGCCGCAACGCCTGGGCTGTAAATATGCTACCTATCAAACGTGTGTCTTACCGTGTGGACAAAGTTCACCTGTGCTGCAACCGAGGAGTGCTGAGCAGCGGTTACACCCTAATTTAAAGTTATAAAAAGTGTGCACATCCGGAATCTTTATAGATATTAGAACACGCAGTATTTTGGCGATACATTATGGGTATCATGCACTCACTCACTGGTTAACACACAAGTAGGAAGATTCCAGATCGCCTTGCCCCTGACAGAATGTTACGTGTGATAAGATTAGGATGCCTGGACCTTCTGATAACATTATGTTCTTCGAGTTACAATACTCGTTCTCTGGTATGACCCAAAGCCATGTGAGTTTGTTCCCATTATTAAAGTGGTGGTACTGTAGAAAGATGACAGTCCTATACGTATATCTGAGTGTAATAAACAGGGTCGTGATAGGTAGGTGGTAGTTTGCTACTGCACTTCCGTCGATCAGCCTGCTATTGAATTATTCTAGCATATAACCACCTAGTGTGGAGTATGGTCGATCGCATTAAGTGTTGCATAGTATTCTTTCGGCTTTTTTGCATTTTTGCAAGATGCTGCTTCTTCCATCCAGCTTTTCAGTGTTTTGTGACACAACTAACTTTTATGCTGTGTAGTTTCTACTGGACTAGAAAACACTTGGAATCTTTAGCTTAGACCATATAATTAATCTCAAGAAAGCTTTCATTCACTCTGGTACGCCATGTGCTTAGAGCGTGTTTTACTGCAGTTGCCTCCTATTGGAAATCAGTCATCTCAATGGCCCTATTGTAACCAAGATTCCATGTAAACATAACTCCCAAGAATGTAGGTTACCATTGAAATGCGCCACATGGATGGGCTGAAAACTCAAACTGTTGATTTTTTTCTCTTCTCACTACTATCCTTACAGAGTAAGAAAGCTGTACTACTAAAGTTCCTTTTATACCAAATACCACAGGCTATCAGAGTATACCAGTTATTTTTTATCGTATCTGACATAACTAAGCCTTTCGTCCTAATCTGATTTTTTTCAGGGCACGGATGAGTCTGAGCCTGCAATTGTGACTCAGCTGCACATGAAACTCTGGCCGGACCATGGAGTTCCTGATTTGGCCGAGTTTGCTGCAGTGTTAAATGAATACCAAAAACTAAAAATGTCCGACTTGAACAAGGATGCACCAACTTTGGTTCACTGCAGGTTTGTGATTGTAATCCTCTCTGAGGGCCGTTGGATAAGTTCTCTGAATTGTTTGAGCATGCTTTATAGGGCTGAGCAGAGTTTGTCTGTGTGCCTCATGAAAAAATTCATCTATCGTATGACTGGAGCTGGAGAAAACTAAGAGATAGGGTTAGTATGTTGCAACGTAGAAGATATTTGCTCTAATGTATAGCTGGATGTGTAACTTGTCTTAGCAAAAATGTAGTCAGACTAGAATGATATCATAAAGCCAGCCCCCAACTTGTTGCATTTCGAATATTTCAGTGTCAGGAAGTAGATAGTACTGAGTATAGAACGGTGTTTAGTTGATTCGTCTACGCAAGCGTACACTGTCAGTAGCTGAGCATCGCTCGTATCGGTTCTCTGAGAGTTAACGGTCCACCACACCACCAGCCAAATGCCTCTTCATAAGCTCCTTCCCTAGTACAACAGAAGTATTAGACCTGAACTGGAATGGAAAGGTGACTAAACGTTTGTTCGAATTTCAGGTAGGACTGATCTGTCATGCTTCCCCTTTGCTGAATTTGCTCTTACAAAATTATAAATAAGGTGTACGTCGATGTGAATAGGTGTATGGCACATCGCCTTGTCAGCGGACGGTTTTCAAACTGTCCGCTGTGAGTGTATGCATCATGGAACCCTACTAGTTATTTCCATCCAGATCTCTATCTTCAAGAGAGGCCACTGAAGAAGAAAAATGGAATGTAGTGCACCATTCTGTTGAAATGCCCTCTCTTGTTCTCCGATGTATAAATGAGTGGGAATACAGGTGGATTTCTATGTCCTCATGGATTCCAACTCTCTTCATCACAAAGATGTTTAGTAAAAAGGATAAACACTTTGGATGTAATATGAGATCCAATGTTGATTTCAGAAAACAAAACAATTCGTCGAAAAGTCCACATGCAGGCCAACAGTATACCTGAGCGTGTGAAAAGTCGTGAAATCTACGGTCATTTTTGGCGTTTGAACATCAGTATCATGAGAGGTCAGCGCCCTTGGTATGGTACCAGGATCGTCAAAAGACAGAAAAAGTTCTTTGTAGTTCGCACTATTAACAAACGTTTACTAATTGGATGTTAACCTAGTTGACTGGGCCACTACAGTGGGCTCTGGCAAGTCCTAGATAAATTCCTAATTGTCCGGGTGATAACCTGAACATAAACGTCGAAAGCTAGTTCCAGAGCTTCGTACCAGTTCTAAAGCGTAGGAATTCCCTTTGGAAATCAGGTTAGTTTGTATCGCTTATGTCCCAAGCTCCAAAATACTCGGTCTTGTAGTCAGTGTTTTCCTGGCAGTTGAAAAGTCAACATGTATAATAATAACCTGAATTAAATTATCTTAATCTGTTCGCCACTTGAATAGGCAGAGGAAAAACGTGTACATAGGCATGCCCATTTTTGTGTACGCGTAATCTACATACTGACCCCAGTAAAAGCAGCGGTCACTGAAACGATAAGTAAAACAGGTGGCTCATTAATTCACTCGCAAAAACGTCGACTGGAAAAATGGGCCAAATCTTCTAACAACAGTTTAACTGGCCTCCTGCAACGGAATCTGTGGAGAAAGTGCATCGGCCGAATGGAATGTAAACCTTAATCGCCCGACAGAACAATAACTAAAGTACAAAATATCGGTAATGAAACGTGAGAAGGCACCAGGACCGAACGGTCTCTATCCAGCCCTCTTCAAAGAAAGCAGAGAATCCCTGGTGACCCATCTGACAATGATTATTGGTGCTGTATGGAGCGAACGGAAGGTGTCTGCAGAATGAGACATGTCGACAGTTATCTCTATCTTCAAAAAGGTTACGCGGACGCTGTGTGAAAACCACCTTGGCATCAGCCTGTTAGCTGTGGCATCCAAGGTCCTCTCTGGTCTTATCCTTCGACAGTTAAATGAACAAAGGGAGAGGTAGATCCGCGAAAACCAAGCTGGGTTCCGTCCTGCAAGAAGATGCATCGATCACACCTTCACCCTCCGACAGATTCTGGAACAGCGACACTGCTTCCAGCAACCAACAATGGTTGTGGTCCTTGATCTGGTAGCTGCCTTTGACTCTGTGGACCGCCAGGCACTATGGCAGTGTCTATGGAGCAAAGGTGTCCCCCATAAATTTTTGACCCTCCTTCGGGCACTGTACGCCAACTCCCGTGACCGTGTGAAGGTCTACGGGAAGCTCTCGCCTGAGTTCACCACATCAAGTGGTGTCAGACAAGGCTGTCCTGTTTCACCTTTCCTCTCCAACTTCGTCATGGATGTGATCGTGGAAGACTCACTATCAGCCTCTAATGCCTGTGGGGTCGAAGTACTCCTGGGGCGTCCGCTTACAGACATCGACTACGCAGACGACACTGCTCTTCTTGGATCTGATGCCGTGGGGATGCAAACAATATTAAATAATCTAAATAATTCTGTCTCACGGTTTGGCATGCACTTTACACCTACAAAGCGTAAAGTGCTACTGCAAGACTAGGTAGGCTCGAACCCTAGCCTCATGCTTGATGATGAGCCGCTTGAAGCAGTAGACAAGTTTGTCTACCTGAGCAGCTGTATCAGTCCCGGTAACCTCGCGAAATATGAGGCTTCCGTCCGGATTTGGAAGGCCAGAGCCGCTTATGTGAACCTGCGTCACCTGTGGCATAGGCGTGACATCAGCTTATCCGTCGAGGGTCAAGTTTACAATGCTGCGGTGCGATCCATATTGCTATACGGGCCAGAAACCTGGCCGCTGCGCGCTGAGGACGTCAAAAGAATTTCAGTGTTTGACCATGGATGTTTTCGGAGCATTGCCCGAGTCTGGTGGGAACACCGGATCAGCAATGCTGAAATACGTTGAATGGTATTCCGAAGAAATAACTTACCCACGGAAGATAACCTGATCACACAACATAGGTTGCGCTGGCTTGGCCACGTGCCCCGTATGCCAAGCGACTGACTTCCTCAAAGGGTTCTTTTTGCAGAACGATGCGAAGGGTGGAAACGAGACAGAGGCGGTCAAACAATGACCTGTCAGCGAAGTGTGAGAGCCATTACCAGCAAACTCAGCTGCACTGGTCACTGCCGTCTCCCTGGATGGGGACCCCAAGACGAGCCATATCAATGGTCACAGACATTGTCAGACGTGGCCCAGTCGCGCCCTCAATGGCGCTCGTGCATCCAGCCTATCGTCTTATATGCCTAGCTCCCTTCCCAACCCCCCGCTTCAAAGTTCACTGACAGTCCTTTAATTTCCGCACCAATTTATCAGCTCCCCCCTCCAATACACAGCTACCTACTCCACCTCCCCAAATCGTCGGTGGACAAAATGGAAGCAGCTACAACCACTTTACGACAAGTACGCCGTTCTTACAGCTGATAATGTTGATGATGACATATTGATCACACTTGGTAGATACGTGCAAGTGATGGCTTTGGAGAAATCCTCATAGGGATGCGTACATCGACCATTCAAACAACTACCACAAGTTTTATTCTCACCGGTGCGCACAAATTAAGTACAAGGGCCAAAATTTCGAACAATTGTATTTCCCTTTCAAAGGTGATGTACACGCATGCAGATAAAGTCTTTTTAGCGAAGACAGATATATTTGGCTAAGGACTATTCAAAATCACATATGTCGATGCAGCATTTGTGGTTGTACAGTTTGAGCAACGAAAAATCCTAATATCGAGCGGCTTCTCGACCGAAATTTAAGGTGTTGTGTTTGCTATGTTCTCCGTTAGGAGGGTAAACCTACATTAAAAACTTCATAAACCTAGTCTCGTATCCACGTACATCACCAGTCATCAATGAGTTAAAGGCTGTGAGGTTTCCACGTGGGTATTTAAGATTGTTTCTTGGTATAGAAAAAATGCTAAGTGGACTTAAGATTCTGTCCGTCTAACAACTCTTTCCTGTTGTTTTGAAACCTGCGGCTATGAAATGACCGGCATACAGCATTTGCGACAGTATCTCGGCTCTCCAGCTTCTTTCGGGTGGCTTTGCAGCTAAGCTAGACAACTGGTTGTTTGCGGCTATGAAATGACCGGCATACAGCATTTGCGACAGTATCTCGGCTCTCCAGCTTCTTTCGGGTGGCTTTGCAGCTAAGCTAGACAACTGGTTGTTTAAATCATACTAAAAAGGTTATCCTACTGTCCTCACTAATTTATTACGTTTTTCTTTGCACCGATTAAAGTGCTGGTGTTGGACGTACGGGGATTTTCATTGCCGCTGATATCATCAAAAGGCAAATGGACAGTGATGTGGAATGGTTTGATATTCGTGGAACCGTCTCCCAACTCCGTTTCTGTCGAATGCATATGGTCCAAAAAGTGGTAAGTAATTGGTGGTGGATAACCCTCTTTTCTGCCAAAGGCCTCATGCTTTTCAGATGGGAAGTCGCTTTTTTTTGAGGATTTAGCATCCGTTTCTCTGTTCAGCGATTAAGCTAGATAGAATGATTTCAAAAGATAAGCTCTACCTGGACTTAAAAAACCTTATTAGTCCTAAGTACTCCTTTAAAAAAAATCAGTAACTTTGTTCATGTTTCGGATGAATTTCTCTATGCTCGAGCCAAACTGTGGTGTACTTTTTTGCCACGGCGACAATACGTTGCAACGACACTTGAGTATAAGTGGCCCATTTGTCGCAAAGCAAACTCATTTCCGGCGTTCCTTTGTCAGTCTCGCTTTTTTCGTCATCTGTTTCTTGTCACCCGTCACAGGCACATTGCGATTTTTCCAGCCTCACCGGATTGTGTGGATTGAGTTATAACTACAGAAGCAGAGGGAACATCAGTTTCAAATGGTGTCAGACAGCGATAAATGCTCTGGTCAGTCAAGGAGCTCTAATGATACGAGTGAAAAAAGACCTGTCGAAAATTGGGCCTGACGTCAAATGCTCTAGATCGCCTTGATCGATCTCTGCAACAGTTAGAAGTAAATGGAAGGAATTGAAGGAATATGCAAAAGCTGGTCTACAAATTAGCTCCGGTTCTCGTGCGATATATTGTAGAGGTGATTTGTGGGGTATCAGAAGATTAGCAATCCAGCCAGTATGAACCACACCATCCCTTACACCACTTTATGTAGTATACGGTGTTCCCTAGAAGACAGTACAACATAACACTAATTGGACACCTATTCACTGGAAAAATTTACATCTAACGTGATTTGTAACGGAGCATATGGTAGCGGGAAGACTGATCAGCTGTCACCTAGGGCTAGTCAATCGGGTAAAATATGGGCAGAATTCCCATCTAAGCAGCCATCAATACTGACGGTTTCGGGGTGTGCAATTCCTTTTCGTTTGGTATTGTCTCTACCTCCGGGTCATGGTACTCACTGCAACATCGGACTGCGGTTTTCGCGTGTCTGTTCGACTGCTCGCAACATTCCCCATCCTCTGAATTAGGGTACGGGACCAAGTCATGATGCACCTTGTCGTTATAACCCAAAAACAGAATAGTTTCGATTCTTTTAAATACTGTCAAGGGCAGTACAACTCTAGGAATAGCCCGACCTGTCTGCAACCATGGCTCATTTACGAATCTTTGGCACAATGTGCTTCCTGTGTTTAGCTGCGTAGAACTTACCCACCTCTTTGTCGTGAGGTCTTGGTAAACATTTTAAACTTCATAACTCCCTTCTCAAGAACATTAACTTGTTTCATAAGCCAACGATTGCTTATAATATTTGTTGATTGGAATTTAAAAAATAAGTACGGAGTTATGGTGACTTTTTGGACCTTGTGAGTTTCGTATTAAACCAAACTGATAAGATGTATATTCAAGTGGTTAACTTAGGAACACTGTGTGTTTTGAAATTAGGTACGACATCTCCATTCAGTGGAAAGAGTAAGACAATTATTCCCCCTAATTTTTTATCTAAATCCCTGAGCCGTGGAATATCAACCTTGTGAACAAATCCAAACCGATCGCTACGTCCACCATTCTAAACTACGATGGCTTGGTCATTTGGTACAATAGCTGATTCATGATTGGGATACTATCGCCTTTCCGAACAGCGTCTCTGAAATGACACAAGCCGCAGTTGCTATCTGAAACAGAAACTTGCGGTGCTTTTCTTTGACTCTCCTCCTAGGTTGCGATCCTACTGGCCCATCCGTAACCCAGCTGCCTAAGTTGCGTTACATGAGTGTCAACTGATGTGGACGGTTGACAGTTTCGGTTTATCAATGTGAAAGCCACTCAGGCCTTTGGAGGCTGGCTAGCCCTAGTTCCCTTACCCTTTCCTTTTCTTTCTCATTCCACTGTATTCCGCCGATGACAGTTCTGGAGTTGCCGTCCATCAAAATGATGGCGTACAAACCAAGTTTTATGTCCATTTCTATTCACTTACACAAAAAGATTTCACTGATAAGCTTACATCACTCTGTTGTTCCCTTCAGGATCAGTATGTGTTTCTTCACCAGTTTGTGCGATCACTGCTCGATGAGAGGCACTAGTCTTAGCAAGTAAGTTTATGCTGGTCTTATGTGATTGCAATGTTTATGCATTTTTGAGGTCAGCCCTTATGTGGATGCGGTGGAGCTTTTTTTGATGGCAGTATCTAGTTGTTTAAAATAACCCTCTCAACCTATATTCTGTTGTTTGTGTGAATAGCCAAGAGCGTAACCGTCTTTACATCCACATATCTAAATGTATATATATATATATATATATATATACTGCGATATTCTGAAAATTGTAACAACTGAAACACGAGGCGGCCTTTGTGCAGCACGTTCAGCTGGAAAATATCATAAACGAAGGATTCATCTAGGTTTCAGTTGAGTCTTCCATTGAAAACCAAACTGGTGTACAAATGAGTCTAGTTCACGAATTTCGTACAATTTGGGTGCAAATGGAACTTAAGATAGACAGAAACTCGGGGACTGCGCCTAATTGACGAGCCCCGAGGAGGGCGAAACCTATCGAAGAGGTTTCAGCAACCTTGTGAGTAGTTTCCTTAAAAATATGCGGCTATATCTGGAATGTCGTACCGACTAAAACATGTGCAATGCATTCAGATGAAGAAAATCACAAACAGGGGATGCATCTGGGATGTATCATAGTCTCCCATGAAAACCAGATTGGTGTCCAAATGAGTGCATTTCATGAGATAAGATATTCATTTAACGGATCAGTTTGCATGCTAGCACCTATGATCAGGCTTGTATCTGCATGGCGTTGTCTGATTTTAATGGGGACCGCATGATCCCCACTGCCTACAAGATATGGCTGTCACCCGATTTCCGTGGAGTCCTTGTTGTCAGTTACTATCCAGGTTGCCTGAATGAGTGTCTGGGGATGTAGGCACCTTGCAACGATTGCAGTAAGCTAGCACTAAGTCACTTTCCTGTCCACTTTTATTCTTTTCTTCACAATAAGGCCTTCAAATAAGTCCTTGTTTCACGTCAGCGAAGCATCAATGTTGAATACTGATGTTATGCTGTCGATGACGATGATGTCTGATTTTAAGGGTGAGCTGGCGCTATCCACATCTTGCACCAAGTTACTCGTAGTAACATCCGGCTAATTTAGTGACGTTGTCTCATCTTTTCTCTGTTAAGACTGCTGTACTCCCAATATATTTACCAACATTCTGCGTTCCAAACCCTTTCTTGTGTGTTGGTCCGTTTTAGTTTTTCTGTGAAGAGCAACCGTCCACTGGGGCAGCTTCATGCAGTTTAATTCGCTGCAGAAAATGACAGATTTACACTGGCTCGGATGCTTCACTCCCCGCCTTATGAAAGCCTGTTTGTTAAGCACTGCAACGTTTACTTGTGATGTTACATCGTGGCTATTTTTGGGCGGCAAACGGCTAACAATGCAGTTTCATAGTTTATTATCTTATTTGCTTACCTGCTCTGCTCTATAAGGCTTGTTTTGGCCTTTTTTAACGAATTTTTCAGTAGCCCGAACGCTTAACTAAATATCATTTTTTTCAATTATGGTCAAACTTTGAACCTGGGGCCCGGTTTTTGGTTTCGCAGATAGGTAGGCAATCGAACTCATAGACACATTCAGGTTACTGGAAGTGGAAACCCGATACGAATCCCATTAGTTTTTAGCATACTGATAGTTTCAGCAGAAAAAGGTGGGATTTCAGCCAAACTGCTGTTTAACTAAGGGGTTAGTCTTCTTACACTAGGAAAACTGTTCCTAACTGACCAACCTCAAACAAGGCATAGCAGCTAGTAAACTGCCTAAACACTCCAAGCAGCCCTTTATGCTAGTCTTCGACAGCCTTGTAAGCAGTATCTTATGTCAGAAAGATCTTAATTAAATGTACCCTCCATTGGTGTGGCCTCTAAGGTCAACGATATGAATCCAATCCATCAATTCTGCAATTCAGCACCAGTTTTCAGGTTACGCCAGTCGACTCAGCAACGATCTTCAGACGGCATTCTCACCCGCCGACTACCAGACGCTCAACACCAAAGGCAGAGAAGTGAAGCTTACGCAGGGCCAGCAATGCAAGGATAGACAGATACGTAAGTTCGACCAACTGCGTTCCAGGAATCAGGGCCCTAGAAAGGTCACAGAAATAACGAAACCATCCACCAATTACTGTAGTGTAGTTAACTTCTCAGATAGACCACTGAGTAAAGACGAAGGCTGTCTGTTAGAAAGGGGACTAAACTTCGCTATGAGCAAAAAAAGTAATGAGAGCAGAGTAAATAATTCCTAGTGTCGAATCGGTGTCTCAAAAGCTTCCTTCAGAGGAAGCTGAGAAACTACGGGTACAATCGGTCACGGTCCCGAAATCCCAACAGCCGGGAGCTCCAAATATTGCACCATCAGAGCGGAGAGCGTTGAACACACTAAGACAGATAGATAGCATTGTCATTACCAAGGCCGATAAAGGTAAAGCCACAGTAGTAATAAACGAGAGCGACTATATTCAATAGGTTAGGCAACACCTCGCCGATGGACCCTATCGACAAATTACCAGTAGCAGTATTACTTCAATAATGAATAAGAATAAGGTCAAAGTTGGTAGATATTTAAGATCGGTAATAAACCAATTAGGGCAAGGTAAGTGGTATCGGCTGTACCCAAAAAGTGCGATTCAACCACGACTCTACGGACTGCCAAAAATCCACAAGGCAGATGTCCCGATAAGGTCAATAGTGGATGGTATAGGCTCGCCACCACATGAGCTGGCCAGATTCTTAGCTGGCATACTAAAACCGCTCACGGGGAAATCAAGCA